>LPNX010021917.1:499377-525783 GCA_001517045.1 Pseudotsuga menziesii
TCCATTGGAACAGTTTTAGGATAGCAAGACAGTAAAGAACCTTATGCAGCTTATTATATTAGTAAAAACTTAGCCCTTGTTGAACTTAATCATACTATTACCGAGAAGGAGTTATTAGACATTGTTTACTACATTAATAAATTTTGACATTATATCACTGGATATCCTATATTTGTGCACACTGACCACTCGGCCATTAAATATCTAATGAATAAACTTGTTACCAATGCCAGGGTAACTAGGTGGCTGTTGTTATTACAGGAATTTGATATTACCATTATAGATGGACCTGGAAGAGAAAATGTTGCCGCTGATTTATTATCTCGTTTTACTAACTGTGATGATAATTTTCCTGTTGAGGACTCTTTTCCAGATGAACATTTATTCACAGTTTCAACTCACTCCCCTTGGTATGCAGATGTCGCTAACTACTTGGCTATAGGAAAGCTTCCAGCACATTTGACCAAAAGAGAAAAGAGGAAAATTATTCAACAAAGTGCCAGGTATTGTTGGGTAGATGGTCATCTCTTCTACATAGGCCCTGATCTTGAGATCAGAAGTTGTGTAAGAGAAGATGAAATCTTCCATATTTTGAAGGCCTGCCATGATGAGCCTTGTGGGGGACATTTTGCAGACAAGAGGACAGGACACAAAGCGCTGAGAATGGGCTACTATTGGCTGACCCTTTTAGGGATGTAAAAATATATGTCCAATCTTGTGATAGCTGCCAGAGGATGGGCCAGCCCAATAGATTAGATCAGATGCCTATTCAACCACAATTAGTGGTTGAACCCTTTGATAGATGGGCCTTAGATTTTGTTGGTCCTATCATCCCTCATTCCAAGCAGAAACCCTACATCTTGGTCTGTACCAACTACATGATGAAATGGGTAGAAGCTATGGCTCTGGTGAAGGCCAATGACCAGGTTGTGATCAATTTCCTATATGGTGAAATATTTACCTGTTTCAGGGTACCCAAGGAAGTGGTTACCAATGGAGGGCCATAGTTTGTGTCACATCAATTCGAAGCTCTGCTATGGAAGTACCCTATTCAGCACTGGATAGCTTCACCTTACCATCCCCAAGCAAATGGCCAGGTGGAAAGCACTAACAAAGTTATTGAAGCTATCCTTACCAAGATAGTCAAGAGCCATCGTAGAGATTGGGCTTATGGACTTCCGGAAGCATTGTGGGCATATCGTACTACTCGGTGCAACACTACAAGTTTCTCTCCTTATGACTTGGTGTATGGGAAAAGTGTTGTCTTCCCAATTGAATTTGAAATTAAGACTTTGAAGACAGCTACGAAGGTAAACCTAGATGTAACCGAAGCTCAGAAGAGAATATTGAATCAATTGAATGAACTTCACAATAATCGTTTAGCTACTGTAGATCAGACAGTATTAATCCAGCAATAGAGATCCAATTGGCATGACCGATTCATCAAAAAGAAAGTCTTCTGTGAGGGAGACTGGGCATTATTATACAATTTAAGATTCAAAAGGGACTTCAAGGGAAAATTACGCACAAGATGGTTGGGCCCATACCTAGTAGAGAGAGTTTTGATAATGGTACGGTCCGCCTGGTAACCATTGATGAGAATCGTGCACCATTATTTGCTAATGGTCACAGGTTGCGACTATACCATAAGCCCATTTCAAAGGATGCATTCACTTCACAGATTGCAGCTGATCCAAACTACTAGTTAGAACAAGGGAAAGAATTTTTCTTTGCCCCTGTCATTCCTTATTTAATCGCTGTAAATATTACATGAATCTTTGTACATAAATAAACTGTTTTTTTAACTGCTATTGTTATCTTTTTCTTTTGTACTTGATCCATTTTTTTTTAAAATAAAATGTGTAGGGACACGTCTAAGGAGCGATGGTCATCATCGGGCCTATTGACCAGGGTCATCCTTCTGTAACTTCCTGCACTAGAAGAAAACTCCTTGATTAAATATGTTGCGACCGCAACACCTTCAAAATCAGTCCTTTACCCCCTTTCGTGCAGCTGCAACACCTTAAAACTTCCACCTTTATCCCATTCTGTGCAGCTCCAACACCGTAAAACTTTCACCTTTATCCCTTTCACGTAGCTGCAACACTGTAAAACTTTTGCCTTTATCCCTTTCGCACAGCTACAACACCGTAAAACTTCCACCTTTATCCTATTTCGCGCAGCTACAACATCGTAAAACTTTCGCCTTTATCCTGTTCTGTGCAGTTGCAACACCATCAACTTTCGTCAACTTAAATCCTTTTTCTGATTCTGGTAGCTGCGACACTGGTTTACTATTGTCCACTTTCACCTTTTTCGGCAGCTGCGAATCCTCCACATTTGGCTGATTTTTCTATAATCCAAGGTCGTGACTTTGCTAAATTGTTTGGTTTCTCTATGTTCTGTGACTGTGACTCCTCCATTATTGGTAAACCTCTTTGCAACCATGGTTAGCGACTCCTCCAAATCTTGCTCTGATTCCTGATGCTGGTGATTCTGATTTGTACTTCAGCATTCATCATGTTTCCGACCAATTTGACACAATGGTTTTGGTTCACCAATGGAAAAGGTCATTACAGCATCTCTGTAATAATAATTACATCTAAATGGCTGCACTTCACATGCTCTACTATTCTCCAAAGGTCACCATGCATCGTTTATTTTCGAAGGTATCATTTTGATTATCTACTTGATTAAGTATTAATTGGATCTGACAATATTAATCATACCTTCCTTTCTGTGCCCATTATTACACCTCCATATTGTTAACCATCCTCTCGTATGACTTAATGACTAATTATGTTACCTGATAACTGCCACCTTTCCTAATTTGGGATAAATTCCAAATAATCCCACGCTCTAAAACTTTCCGAATTTACCCAACTCCACTCTCAGCTGTTCATGCATACTCTGTGCTTTAACCTCCATTTTCGGGATTTATAATCTGTTGGACTACAACACACTTTTAAAGGCAAACAAACATGGGTATTCCAGCTTGGCATGAACCTCCAAACATGTGAGAACTCAGAATAAATTCTGAAGTTTTCGCTATTTTTCAAGCTGTGGGCTAGAATGAATTCTTCCAATATCTGAATGGTTTTCATCATGAGACAGCTCTACAATTCACCTTGAACCTTATAGAAACCCACTCAGAGGTTTGGGGTTTATGTATTGAATTCTCTGAAGCAATAGTGGTTGAGGTCACTAGCCTTCCTCAGGTGGGAAGAGCTTGATTTGGACGAAGAACCCCCACTCTTGCAGCAGTACAATATTTTCTTAGGGAATGGGAGTGTTGTAGTCTCACAGATCACATAAGGTTACCAATAATACACACTAAAACATATATAAATAAAACAGAGACAAGAGACAAGAACAGATAGATGAATAACAGATTATATTATACAAATGAGTCCATACAACATAGAGAACTGAACTGATTTCTCATCTGGCTCAATAGCCTAATATATATGATTACAGAATGGTTACAAAATAACTACCTGTCGGTTCGGTGAACCGACACGACCTTAGGTGGTCGACCTAATATCTAGCTTTAGTCGGCTGACCAACTTAGTTGGCTGATTGACTAAGCCGGCCCATCGACTTAGTCGGCTGATCGACTAAGTCGGCTATCATTCAAGTCGACTTATCGACTTGCTCCTTCTACATCTCCCCCATGAACAAAATGTTTCTTTGTCCCGAAGAAATAGGGAGGTACAAATTTCTAGCTGGTCTTTAATAGTTATTGCGGTGGGTTGTGAAGTCTGATGGTATGTCTTTTCTCTACACAGACTTCTACAATCGTTGGGGCTATTCCTGCAAGGTGATGTTGGAAATCTGTCCAACTCTGCAAAATTTTCTGGATGTCGATCGTGAGTGTGGTCAATCCTGATAAGATCGACATCCTTTTTGAGATGGCGACTTCAGCTATCCTCTCCATGTTGGGACCCATGAACCGGTCCTTCTCGTCTATAGTTTCGATAAGTCATTTCATCTGTGGGCAGATGATGTCGACTTTCTCTAAGTTAGGGAGAGCTTGTTGCACCCACTGATGTGCTTCCCTTTCCAGTTTCTACAGTTTGGCGGTTTCAAGCACTATCTGTTCTTCTATTGTCGTTCTGAGTGCTTCCTCAGTGGTTTTTCTACTCTCCAGTGCCTGAATCCCTTGCCAAGTTTGTCATGTCTACTGATAAACTTTCCCGTAGTGATTAGGCTAATATCTTAGTACTTCTTTAGTTACGACAGACTCCTCCATATGATCCTGCAGTACTCTATATGCTTCAGAGAATGCAGTGTGTTGTGCCATTAGCAATCGGGCAGTTTCCTCTTTTTTTTCCTCCTTGGCTTCCTGAATGTGAGATTGGAGGGTCGACACCATGCTCTCAAATAGATGATACACTCTTTCAAGCAGTTTGTTTGTGTTGATCTCTATGGGGCCCGGTATGACGGACTGGGACAAATTCCTGCATTTGTCAAGAAACTCGACCTGTTTTGCATTTTTGTCCTAGAGCTATTTATTTCTTTGCTCACTCCTTTTCTTTGCTTCACTTGCTAGGGTTTTGAGGAGTTGTCCTAACTATGTGTTGGTCAAGGAGCTTGCATCCTTCATTCTAATTTGTACCTTCGAAGTCTTTCCATGATGCTCCTTCTTCTGTTTCTCCTTCCTCTTCTTATGCTTTTCTTTATTTGCTTCCTGTGCACCTGCAATAGTCGAGGTGGGATATTTGGTTTGTGGGTTAGAGGCCAATGGTTTTTCTGGTTGGGGAGGTGGGATGACTACCAACTCTGGTTGTGTGGATGCCGTTGGTTGTGGGGGACCTTTCTCTAAGTCAGGGGGTGGTGGTGGTGGTGGAGATGGAGTTGGCGAATGGTCGGGGGTGATCGGTTTCGGGGAAGTATGGTTGAGTGGTGGGTTTTTGGGTCGAGGGTGTGAGTTTAGGTCGGGCTCTCCCTTAGTAGCTGCAGTGGCTGGTAGGTTGGCTTGGGGTACGGAGTTGGTCGGTGCAATAATTGAGGACCGACGTGCAATCACTTTGGATTCCTTGTCGAGATTTCTTTCAAAAGTCGACAAGATGGTTGCAATGATTAGGGATTGTGTGCCTTGTTGGTGTCCTCTAGACGTGAAGATAGGTGATTTTTGTGGAGATTTTCTGGGCCGACGTAAAAATGGCAGGCAGTTTCTCAAAGAAATCCTGCAAGTCCCTATCTCTGTAGAATTTTTCTTTGACAGCCTCCGGCATCACACTTTTGTATAAGTCGAGGGGGTTGACTGACTGATGTGCCGATGCGTGTTCGTTGGTTATTTTCATCGGTGATGGGGGTGGATGCATCGACACAAGATCGATGATGTTTTCAGGCATTGGTGTAGTCTTTTCTTTCTTCGGTCGACCTTCTTTTGCTCCGACATCAACAAATCACTGGAACTGGGTTTCGACTGGCACTTTATTTGATGTGGCGTCCTCTATGATGTTGAGGGTCGTGGTTGCTAGTTCCTCCTTGTCCTCTGATGAGTCGGAAAGGATAAGCTTGCGCTTACCTTTACCTTGTTGTTGTTCTTGTGTTTTTATTTTATTCCTTTCTACTGCTATTTATTTTGAGAGTTTTTGAATAATGCCTTTTGTAACAACATACTCAGGGTTATCGGGTTCTATCTCGCCTGTCAATTCCTGAGTCAGGGTGACACTTCCTGCAGCCGGAGGAGTTAACTGCTACTGTGGCTTTGGCTTTATGGTTTGGGTTTCTGCTCCTTTTGCAGTCAAAGGTTTGATGGTTATCTGCAGTCGACCAGTGTGTTCGACCAATGTCTCCTCCGACACAAATGTGCTGATATAGAGGTTGAGCTCATAGTATTCCTCTTTATCTTGGTCTATGAGTGGCTCCTCAATCGAAAAGTCGATTTGTTTTGCTGCTGGTGGTACTGGTATTTTTGTTTTGGCCTGTCAAGATAGTTCCCGGAAGATCTGGTCGATAGATGGATAGTAGTTGGAGGCTTTGGCATTGGAATTTTCACCCTGCATGTACCACATCAAGGTATGGTCGAGCTCCACCTGGATGTGGGAGTTTGCCGGTAGATTTCGTCGGATGTTTTGAGGCACCCTCCATCTAGTCGTGTGGACTTGGAGCTATTGGAACCAGTTCTCCAACAGTACTTTCCCTCGCTCAAGTTCATGCAAGGTTCCTTTCTGGGAGAAGGGTTTAAACCTCCACATGTCAAACTTCAATGGTTTCTGAAAGACTGGACTCCCCTCTAGGTAGATGTGGTACATGACAATCCATAAGATGAGGGAGGGAAAATTAATGATTCCCCCCGTTTCTTGACATCTCTTACAGATGGTGTTCACCATGTCGACGACACAATCACCCCATCTATATATTCGTACGTCGGTGGCAATGGTGTCGATGGCTTCTAGCATTTCTAACTTGAGGTCGCTGCCTCGACCTACTAGAGTGAGTGTTATGGCAATGATTTTGGCCACAATCTGTGGTGTTCAGGTTTTGATTTGGCTAATCATCAACCCCTTGTAGTATTTACCAGAAGGTGACCCAGTGAGCTCTTCGACCAGTCCTTCTTTGATTCTGACTGGTACGGGGTCTCCTCCATTAGCGAGACCGGTCAGCTTGGAGATGACATCTCCAGAGATGTCGACCGGCTCGTCGAAGTAGAACCGGCCATTGTGATATTGACTGATGACGAATTTGACAACAGTTTCCTTCATACCACCAAAGCTGGCCATAAGCGGTGTGTTGGCATAGCCGAAGAGAGTGTTGCGTTTGATTTTTTCTGCTACTTGAGTGGCCTTTTGTCGACAAAGGCCCATTCTTGTATTTCGGTCGATAGCATTTGCCATGAGCCTTCCTGTACTTTGGCATTTTTTATGTTTTTCAGCTTGTGGACTAAAGGTGTATCCGCAGCCTATATCTCCTTAGCTTTGGTCGAGGCTCTGGTTTGTTTGGGGGCCATTGTGTCGGTTTGGTGGTCGATGTCACTAAGGGGTTCGTGGCTTTTGGTCGACTGGATGCTCTGATGCTCTGTCTGTATAGGTTGCAGTGAATGATCCTTTGGTGATCTAGTATTTATAGGAGATGCTATGGTTGAGTGCATCGATGGGTGTATTAATGGCGGACGTGATGTTCCAGTTGGAATACGTGAGTGTGTGTTAATGGAGGATTGCTTTCGGCGCTTGATTTCATGAATGCGTGATGGGACTATCGAAGTCATCGGTTGATGTCGGTCATGAGAATGGTCGATGGAAGTAGTCGGTCAATGAAAGTGGTCTATGGTTCTAGGTCGATGGTCATGATGGTTGTCGAGATGGTGATTTCCTGTCATGGTTTTCTGTTTGTAGGGTATTATTTTGTTTTTGGAAATTTTAGTTTTTTTTATGGATTTTGGTTGACGGTTATGGTCGTTATATGATTTTTTGTATATATATATATATATATATATTAGATTAGTTTCTATAGCATTTTAGTCGGGCTCCATTAACGAGCTTCCGAAATACTATGCCCTGTAACGTCCTTAGTCAGACTGATCCATTGAGATGTATTTCTTCGACAACATAAGGTCCCATCCATTCTATGTGGAGTTTCATAGGTTTTCCTTTGACCCAACTATTGTATAGTAAATCAAGGTCGCCGACCGACAGGTTTTTCTTCTTGATGTTGCGGTTGTGCCATGCTTTCTGTTGTTGCTTCTGGATTTCTTGGAGTTGTATAGCCATGAGTCGGTGCTCTTCCAGCTTGCTGAGTTGAAATAGTCAGTCCTTCCTTCCTTGTTCGACATCGACATGTAGTATTTCTACAATAACAGG
Organism: Pseudotsuga menziesii; assembly: GCA_001517045.1. NCBI lineage: Eukaryota > Viridiplantae > Streptophyta > Pinopsida > Pinales > Pinaceae > Pseudotsuga > Pseudotsuga menziesii. Next base: position 507,186 of record LPNX010021917.1, read on the forward strand.
TGTCTGTTGTCAGAAGTGTAGTGGAACTACTGCTTCTTGTCCATAGATTAGTCGAAAAGGACTTTGGTCGGTCGATCGTTTATAGGCTATTATGTATGCCCATAATACTGCAGGTATTTTCTCATCCCAGTCATCCTTGTCAGCATTACATATTTTAGTTAATCCCCTTATTAATGTTTTATTGAAAGCTTCAATTGCTCCATTCGACTAAGGATGATATGCTGTACTCCAACGGTGGTCGATTTGGAACTGGTCGGTTAGGGTTTTGATATTTTTGTTGATAAAGTGTGTCCCCTGGTCGCTAATCAGGGTTATTGGACATACAAATCAAGTGATGATATTCTCATAGATAAACTTTGCAGCTATCTCACTAGAACATGTATCGATCGGTTCAGCTTCTGCCCATTTAGTGACATATTCCACTGCAGTAATGATATACCTTGCACCTAACCTTTTTGTTGGTATAGGAAATGGTCCTATGAAGTCTATTGCCCAGATTTCAAATGTGAGGCTGGGGTTTACTGATATCAAAGGAATTTCTGTACTAGGCAGGGTCCAACCTAGTCGTTGACATCTGTCACATCGACTAACAAAATTTTTGTAATCTCTATGGAGTGTCGGCCACCATAATCCTGACTGTTGGAGTTTCTTTGTAGTTGTGTCTGCTTGGAAATGTCCTCCTGTGGGTCCATAGTGTGCTTCATGGATAATGTGGTCTCATTCATGTTCTAGTACACATCTTCTGAAGATATCATCTAATCTTATTTTGTATAAAAATCCATTGATGATACTGTATGGTGCAGCCTTCATAGCTAAGATCTGCTTTTTCTTAGTGCTCATACCTTCTAGTGCATGTTCGTCTTCTAAGAACTGAGCTATTTCTTCTAGTTTTGTTGTGACTGCTTCTATCTAAAATAGATGTGCATCAGGTAAGTCATCATTGACTCCTGTCGATTCTACTCCTATGTTGATTCGGGATAAATGGTCGGGACCTACATTTAGCTTGCTTGGTCGGACAACAACTTCAAACTCAAATTCTTGGAAGACAAGTAGCCATCGATAGATCCTGCCATGATGTAGTGGTTTATTGACGAGATACTTTAGGGCCTGATGGTCGGTATAGAATATAAATGGATTAGCTAATAGATAATGTCTATATTTTTGTAGGGCAAATACCATTCCTAGGGCTTCTCTTTCTATGGTCGAATAGTTTCTTTCAGCCTTGTTTAATTTTCTACTGCTATAAACTATGGGATAATCCATTCCATCATATCTTGGTTGAGTTAGGATTGCTCCTATTGTGAGGTCTGATGCATCAATATGGACATGGAATTTGATCGACCAGATCGAAAACTTTAGGATGGGGGCTTCGACTAGTTTTCTTTTTAATTTTTCGAATGATATGTGGCATTCCTCTATCCAGTTAAACTCTTGATCTTCCCCTAATAGTTATTCAAGAGGATAGGTCATATCTGAATAATATCTTATGAATTTTCTGTAATAGCCTATGTGGCCAAGTAACACCCTAACTTGTTTGGGGTTTGCTGGTGGTTTTAGGTTGGGGATAATTTTAATCTTTGCAAATTCAACCTTCATGCCTTCCTTACAGACAATGTGCCTTAATAATATCCCTATGGGAGTCACAAATATGTTTTTCTTGATATTGAGGGAAAGTTGAATCTGTTGACATCTCTCAAGCATAAGTTAGAGCCATTTGCAATGGTATTTTAGAGTGGAGTATATTGTCCAGTCATCAAATTATACTGCCATGGTCTTGTAAATGTATTCTTGAAATGTTTTAACAACAATTCGAGAGAACACTGCAGGTGCATTATTTAATCCAAAAGGCATAACTTTGTAAGCAAAAGAACCAAATTCACACACAAAGGTTTTCTTCTTCTGGTCTTCTTTAGCTATTGGCACTTGGTTATAGCTTGAGAATCCATCTATAAATGAGTAGCATTCATGTCCTGCAAATTCATTCAAGATTTCATATGCATAAGGGATTGGAAATGGGTCTGTCAGTGTTAATTTGTTTAGTTCCCTGAAGTCGACACAAATTCTTAGTTTGGTCGGGTCATGTTTCTTAGGTTGTACCACCATTGGACTTGCCCATTCTGATTGGTCAATAGGGTAGATGATGCATGCTGCTAACATGTTATCAATTTCCTTTTTTACTATCTCTTTGTATTTGTGAGCTAGTTTATAAGGCCTTTTCTTCACAGGTCGAACATCAGGTTTAGTATCAATTTTCATCTCTCTCATTTCATGGACTAAGCCTTTGAGGTCTTTGTAATCTCTAGAAAATACATCTTGGAATTCCCTTAGTAAGTTCACTATCTCTGTGGTTTGTTTTTCGCTCCAGTAGTCACCAATCTTTGCCATTTTTGGTCGATCATCATTTGAGATGTCGAATTCTTTAGTTTTGACTTTAGCATCTAGCCATTCTGGTGCTTTGGCTTCATTGATTAGTCGACTTCCTTCTTTGAAATGTGAGAATGTGGTATGGAATTCGGCTACAGTCATTCTATCGGTATCTATTTTGTCTGTTGTTTCGACTTTTAGGATGGTGCAAATAGGTTTTGTTGTTTCGACATGGTTGGATTTCCATCTAAAGCTTTTTCCTTCTGTGTTTTCATTTTCTAACTGTAATCTTGTCAACTGAGGCTTTAGCTGTGTTTGTATTTTGTTACATTTCCTTGTCTGTCGGTGATCTTGTAAGGGTTTATTTTCGGTCGGCTGGATAAATTCTTTAATTTGCTTTGTTGTTTCGACCAAATTTTCATTTTGAGGTATAAAGTTGAAATCTTTAATAAAATTTTCCCTGAGTTCGTGCCATAAGAATGTTTCACCTCTAGCTTCTTCCATATTATACCATTTGTTTGGTAAGTCGGATAGGGTTGATGGGAATAAGTGTGGCCATGCTCGTTCATCCTTGTATCCAAGTCTTCTCCACTCCTTTTCACAGGTTTTGATATGATCTTCTAGGTTATGTACTTGAATGAATATAGGTATCTGAGCTTGTTGGGTTAACTTCTTTCCTCCAAACCTTTCGACAAAGTAAGTCGAAGCAGTTGTCTAGGTCTGTAGTCTTTTCTGATGGGTATCCCACCATCTAGTAGCTTGTCCCGTAAAAGTTTCAAATAGGATTTGAATTCGGCCATGTTCACCAATATTTTTGGAAACTTGTTTGACATGCATGACTGGTGATTCCCTTTCCTTATATCTTGGTAGTTGTGTAGTATTCAGGTTGGTCAGTTGTAAGGTAGGGTGTTTCCTAATTTTCTTTTCAAATATTTTAGGGACAATGGACACTATGAAGCACTGTTGGGTGGGATTTTTCTGCACTTTTTGTATAGTCCAGCACCCTCTTGCTTGTGTTTTGTAGTTCTTGATCTCCCAGTCATATAATTCAGTATCAGAATTATAACCAACTGAGTCTTGGTTACCTAGGTGAAGTTCTCCATGGATATTTGGTTCTTTGTAGTTTGCGTTGTTGTGGATTTGGTAGATTTGTCGGACATTGACTTCTTCTTCAATAGGTTCAGTCCAAGGTTCCCCTTGAGATGGATGAATGGGTACAATGACCTTTTGTCCATTTCCTTTTAATTTGATCCATTCCTTGTCCAAAGATATGGATGCTTTCATCTTTCTACCCCAAGGTCGACCGACTAGCGCTGGGAAGGAGCTGGATCCTTCCTTTGGGTCAATGATTTCGAAATCGACCTTGGGCAAGATTCCTTTTATAGCCATGTCAACATCTCTCCAGACTCCAATGGGTTCAATTAGTCCTTGGTCATCTAGTTTGAAGTATACGCCTAACTCATAGAGTCGAGATCTACCCATTTGTTCCCAAGTGTCATGAGTCATGATGTTTACTTGTGAGCCGAAGTCGAGCACTACTTGTCGAATGTGGTAACCTTCGATTTCCAGGTAGACAAGTGGTTCGGCATCACCTTTGTCTTTTTTATTTAAGCTGCAGATGTTCTTTGTTTGTTTTTTAGAGTTGGTACCTTTTATTTCATACAACAAATCAATAAAGTGGGATACTGAATTATCTATTTAAACGAGTTGGATTAATTCATTTATTGTATTAGGTCGACTGTCATGAACATTTTCTTGTCATGCAAGTTCTTTGAATACATTAGTTGCTTCTTTATATGTTTTTTTTCCTTCAGTGGGTTAGGATAGACATTTTTCTCTTTTATTTTACTAATTTTGGGGTTATCAGCTCCTATTTAAATAGTTACAATATGTAAATTGTTGGTCGTTATTACATCATTTTTTTGCACACAGGACAAGACATTAACATTTTTTTTGTATTAATTTTTTCTAACATGGTAGGACAATCCTCTAGTGAGTGATCCCCTACCCCATAGTGAGTACAGAATTTGACATCAGTTCTGCCTTTATATGGATAGTTTGCGTATCGATGACCCTCTTTATAACATGTGAAGCACTGGATGGGTCGACGCGGTCGGTTGTTGTGATTCCTAGGGAATTGACCTCGTCCTCTGTAGCTTGTGCATCGATTGTCTTACCGGCACTCATATCGTCGACCATCGTATCTCTGTCCATTCTGATCATTTGCTAGATTGTTTTGCTCATTATGCTGTGCCATTGCATTAGTTTGGTAGACCGCCTGATAGTTCTGTTGGTTCTTGAGGTTCAACTAACAGTTGGCCGTGTTATGAATTTTGGTCTCACAGATAGCACACTAGGAGGCCTTATCATTCTTCATGTTGAATGGGAATTCTTTCGCTGAGTGATACCCGTGCTCTTGGTAAATGCCACAAAAGGACTTGGTCTATACGAAACGAATGTCCTGTCGGCTATACTCCTGTCGATAGTTATCTTTGGAATGGCCGACCGTCGAGCATTTGGTGCACTAGATCTCCTGATTCTTGAGGCTTAGCTCCTTCAGAGACTTCTGTATGTTCTCAAGCTTTTCTTCTAATCTGTGGTCCGTGGGGTGAGTGGGTATGTCTTCGTCCATCTCCACCTGAAGAGATTTTGTTAGTGCATCTTCATAAGTTTTTAACGGCTCCAGAATGATGTGTCGGTGCACTTTTTGAGATAGCCCTGCAAGAAACCACTGGATTAGTAACTGTTCATCTATGACATAATCCAGCTGGCTTAGTAGGTCTTTCCAACACTTATCATAGTCGCGGACAGATTCCCTTGGATTTTATGATGTGGTTTTTATTTTTTTCATGGCTAAGTGCTTAGCATCTGGAGTTTTGAAAAATGACAAAAATTGCACCTTAATCTCAGCTTTTGTTGCTCTGGGTTGTCTTTCTAAAAAATTCATGTACCACATCAATGCCCTTTTCCTTAAGGCACCTGCAAACTGTACCATTTGTCTATCTTCATCTGTAACTTGGTTGGCCTCCCAAGTCGACTCACAGACGAACCAGTGTCATCTGGGGTCCTCATACCCCTCATATAGAGGAATGTGAGTCGATCCATGACCCATGTCTGAATCACTGTCACTGCTCTTAGGAGGTGGCGGCAATGGAGGTGGGGGTGGTGGTGAGGGTGGTGGGGTTGTTGGTGTATTCATCTCTATGAAACTCTTGTTGAAGGAACTTCTGTTCCCATCGGTTTTCGATTCTTCATCGACTTGTAGTCGGTTGATGTCGACTTCTACTATCGATGGTCCACTACAACTATTTGGCTTCAGTTCTGAATGTTTTGATTCTTCTAAAGCTATATTTGGCGGGGGGGCGCTCCTTCATGTGTTAGTAAGAGCAAGTGGATCCTTCGGTGCGAGGGTGCCGCTTGAAAGGTCACCCAATTCCCTTCCTCTGGTCGATGTATAATGAGGTGTCATCTAGTGTACGTGTCGTCTCCTAGTCGACTCCATATACTAAAGTCACCAGCTCGTAGTCGTAGGTCATCTTCGACAATAGTCTGTATTCGAGTATGTGGATTCAATGGAGAGAGGGTTGTTCCTTCATTGGGACCTCTTAATTGGAGAGCGTATGGTTGCTCTATCCATACTTCTTCCTCTGTAGGGGATGCTTCATGTTCCATGCCTTATTCATGTCGCTCAGGACCCGACTCTGGTGGACTCTCTTCCTATTCGTTCTCCCTCGGGTTCCTTCTTATGTGCATCTCTAAGGCTCTTTCTTGTCTTGCTTCCCTTCTCTGATGTCTCTCTTCCCTTTCTATTTTCTGAATGTCTGACATACCTTCATATGATACTATTCTCTTGAGTTCCCTTTTAGTCGACTTCTCATTACTGGTGATTGGTATCTAGTGCTAGTTGAATAGAATCCACTATACTCTATCTCAACATATGACCAGCTACCCCCCCATAGCCTACCCGATGCTTTTTAGAAATCCCGGATAGTTCAGTCTATTTGCTTAGGAATTATTCCCACTCCCTTTCTGTAATGAGTTTTTCCCACTTCCTCTGCTTCTCTACCCAGTTAGAGTTTGATGGCAGTTCGTGAAGTGATGGACAAGGTTTGACAATATGTCCTACTCCTTTCTCGATTAATAATTTTAATAGCTAGGTCGGTAGGGAGCACATAAATTGTTCGGTGAGATATGTGTAAAATTTCTTCTTGACTGTTTCCACTGAAGTTCTGTGTTTGACTGCTTTCTCCTCACAGAAGTCGTCGACGATTTTCTCAAACCACTCGGACAAATTTGTTCTACCTCCGTGGATTAGTTTTTCCAAAAACTGTTGTTCTTTAATCCCGTCTGACTTTATCATCCAGGAATTTCTTCAAAAGTTGGGGCACTGATTTGACAAACTTTTCATGCATCTCTGTGAAAAATCTTTCTTTTTCTTGTGTGATTGTTATTCTAGTCCTTCATGCGTAATTCTACAAATAGTTTGCAACTTTACGTTCCCACCAGTCCTTAATCTCCTGCTCTGGTATCATCTGTTTTCATACATTCTAGTAATGTACTACCAACAATGCAACCAATGTTGTAATCTCACAAATCACATAAGGTTACCAATAATACACTCTAAAACATTTATAAATAAACAGAGACAAGAGATAAGAGCAGATAGGTGAATAAATAGATTATATTATACAAATGAGTCCATAAAACACAGAGAACTGAACTGAGTTCTCATCTGGCTCAACATACTAATATATATGATTACAGAACGGTTACAAAATAACTACCTGTCGGTTCAGTGAACCGACACAACCTTAGGTGGTCGACCTAATCTCTAGCTTTAGTCAGTCTACCAACTTAGTCGGTTGATCGACTAAGTCGACGCATCGACTTAGTTGGCTGATTGACTAAGTCAGTTATCATTCAAGTCGACTTATCGAATTTCTCCTTCTACATGGAGCACATTCAACCATCACGGAGGGGGATAGCATTGCAATCACTGCCTCGGCCATGGAATCAATTAGCAATTTTCCTCAAGAAGTATATCACCTGTGAAGGTAGGTATCAAATGGTCTATCACTCTGAATTCCCTTTATTATCTCATCTCCATCACAAGGCCTTGCTAAACATTCCATTTTATTTATTCAATGATTTACATCATATGGCGGGGTTTGTCTGAACCTCCAAGCATCCAATCTCTTCCCTTACCCACCATAGCCTCATTAAGTTAATCATTTTATGGGCCCTTGCTCAACAAAACCAAACCTGGGATAAATTTTTAGGTCAAGTTCAGGAACCCGTTATTTTGCTTGGTGTTCCAATAGAAGAGGAAATAGAAGTACCTATACTCATGGGGCCTGTTCAAAACCAAGAAGAGCCTACCAATTCACAGTTGGGGGGGAATACAGAGCAACAGGAGGTTTAGAGTCCCTCCAATTTAGTTGGGGGGGAATGACACTGGCTCAGAGGATCAGTTAGGTGATCAAGCAGAACAATTGGGAGAGAATGTACAAGAAAACCCTGTGGAAATACTAAATAATAGGGCAGCTCTGACAACAGAGGCTGAAACTAGAGTAGCATTAGATGTTGCGATAGTTGAAACTAAAGATGCTAGAGCTATGATAATAGAAGAAAACACAGAGGTGTTGACCATTGAATCTTCTCCTAAATGGGGAGGAACCCTAATTGAGGAAGAACAAGAAAATGTTGAAACAGAGGATATCCCTTCTACATCAGCTGCAAATCTGGAAGTTCCAGCACCACAGAGAAAAAGAAGGAGATCAAAAGATGAAATACGGGAATCACCACCAATAAGATGAAAACGAACTAGGTCAGTTATAGCAGCAAAAGTAGCACTGGCAAGATAGGCAACCCTAGAAGCACAAATCAAGTTCCCCATTCTTAGACCCAAAGCAAATGATGCCCCACAAGAACCAGCTGCAGAAGAACCTCAAATTGAAGGACTTCTGTATGAAAATGGGCTACTAAAGGAGGAAGTACAATCACTCCGAAATGAATTAGAAAATTGGAAGGAAGCATGTGGGAAACAGAGTGAAAGGAAGATGCACACATTGGTCAAAGATGTAGACCAATTAGAGGGATTAGTAGGCCTGTTGAGGCTAGTGATGAGGAAGAAAGAGTGGTTTGTCCTGTGTGTGGAGAAATATTTAACCAGTCAGGTTACAAGGTTATAGTTCGCACCTTTGTAACACAACAGCCCGCACCTACAGCTATGGAAGAATAGGGACAACTTGATGGGAAAGATGGTGAGGCTCCCCAAGAGAGACTCCAGCAAAAGGAAGTAGCAAATAAATAGCATGTTGATACACAAGAACCAAAATCTTTGAATGTTCCTGTTGAAATTGCCACCCAGATTGGGACACCTGAACCAGAGGATCAAGTTATTCCTGATTTTGTTGAAGAAGTTTGCACTGTGACCCCTGAACCTTCTCAGGGCACAAAACCAATACGGATGGAACCCCAGCAATAGAACAATGATGAGGTCGAACAGGAATCTGTTACACAAGAACCAGCTTCCTTGAATGTTCTTGTTCAAGTGGCCACCCAAATGGGGGAAGAAGAAGAACCAATGCCTGAAAACATTCTGGAATTCAATGAAGAAATTTTCACTATGACTCTTGAGCCGTCTCATGACACAGAGACAATAGAAATGGAATCCCAACAGCAAGAAGATGGGGAAGTAAACCAAGATGTTGCTACACAAGAACCAACATCCTTGGAAATTTCAGTAGAGACTCTCGGGATGCAACAAGAATCCAACCTCGAAATGGATATCATTCCTGATTTAGATTTAGGAGAGGATGAACAAATGCAATCACAATCCTCAGGTGATACTGAAATCCTTGAGGAATAGCTCCATATGGAAAAAGACATAAAAGCAACTCTACAATCCCAATAGCATGAAGAAAGAGATGGGTAGGGCTCTGTTACACAAGAAGCAGCAGCCTTGCAATCCCCTGTTGAAGTTGCAGCTGATAATCAGGTAGATAAGGAAATTAAAATTCAGGTGGAAGTTGCTCCACAAGAACCAACACCCTCACAATCAGCTACCAAAGTTGCCATAAAAGAACCCCAAAAAGAGGATGCTGTTACACAAGAACCAACATCCCTAGAAGTTGTTTCAGGACTACCTATGGTTGAAGTTGTTGCAGAAGAAATTCCAGGAAGGGATGTTGTTACACAAGAACCAGCACCCCCAGAAGTGATCACAGAAGTGCAGGATGTCAAATGTGGCACATTAGGTGATAAGGTATGGACCGAACTTTCTCAAAATTTTATCAATCTGGATTCTGATAAAGAAGAACATCCTGAAGAATAATAAATCCTGAAGCTTACAGAAGAACTCTCGATCCTGAGAATAGAAGTAAGGAAGTGGAGGAGCCAGGTGGAGAGATATTAGGAAGTGATGGTTTCCCTCACCAAATATAGAAAGACCATCAGGGAATTGAAGGAAAAATGGGAAGAAGAACTCATGACCCAGAAACTCCATGAGGAAGAACTACATAAGGAGCTAAGGGAGCTGAAAAAGTTCAAGTCTATGCAGGTGGAAAAAGTCCATTCTCAGGAATTATTGGGCACCAAAGTACCATCCTCCTCTTACCCTGTGTTTTTATTCGAGCAGTTTATTTGGTTTAAACTAAGGGCTATGAAAGAAGGCAGGTCATATGAAATAGAAATCTCGGCGAAATTATTGGAAACATTTATGGGTAGTGATTTTGAGGACCAGAATTTGCTGTGTGAGCTTTATTTGCATGAGATGGCTTGTCCTTTGGACCTCCATTCGAATCCTATTCCTTTCTTAGGCGATGTTCAGTTGAGGGCTTTTTCCTCCTTTGCGAGCAACCATGTTCAGTGGGAAGGGTCTTTCCAAACTTTCTCTCACAATGAAGCCCATTATAATCTTTGGATCCGAAGTGAACCTCAGAATCCTTGTCTTCTCCTTGCTCGACATCAGAGTTTACTCTCATGTCCCATCCAAACTTGGCATGTAATGGAATTGCAGGAAAGGGTTATTTCTACTTGTACCAGCTAGATTTCCATACATCAACAAACAACTTTGGAAGGTAGTCAACATAGATGGTAGGTTGCCTCTCCACCCTTAGAAATAGGGACCCCTGCTATTACAGGAATTTTGAACAGGCACTTTCTAGGATTGAGGGTTATGTTGGATGCATAAGGAACTGTGGGGTTAATTGGCTGGGACTAAAATTTAAATTTCCTCTAATCTGGTGGCTAGCAAAGCCGTACAGGGAAGATTTCTCATTAACCAGGGTAGAAGAGTAGAAGTGTTGGAGATTTTGGGTTGTCCATAATGGATTTATAGAAAAGAAGTAACATCTAAATTCTCATACAAATTTTCTTCCCTCCATGAACGAAGCATAATGCTAGATTTAGATTCAGAATAATGAAGGTTGTTGCACGAGGACATGCAACAAGACAGTTGGGGGGAGACGTTGGGCCCAGAAATGGCCCCTTTTTTACCACCCTTATCCACCTCTTTTTGCCTCATCCTACCCTATTGTGCATGCTAAATAGATGTTTTTCCCTCACTTGGCCCCTCAAGTCATAAAGGTATGATTAATAATTGTCTTATTTTATTAATGCTTAGGATTGTGGTAATCAAAGCTCTACATCTTAAATTATGCTAACATATGATGGTTTTCTAAAGATATTTTGAGATATAGAGAATACAGGTGTAGCGGGCTGAACATGTCAAATAAGGGATGGACATTCATTGCTAAAGCCGATCGCCATCCATTCCATCGTTGCTCAAAGAACGTGGTCCTAGTGTATTAGTCCATGCAAGCTATACAAGGGTAGCTGCAACAGATTGCGACATATTTGGAGGCGACAGTGCGCCGCTGCTCAAAAGTAGTTGTAATCTATGGGATATCTTCTCAATCAATCAGGATCATTATTTTTGGGTCGAATAACAGCTTCCCTATATCTTCTACTCTCATCCTACCACGATTGTAACAGTTTATTGTAATTGGGATAGCCTGAAGATCAAAGATCTTCATGGCTTCCCAATAATAGGAAGAGGATGTTATGACTGTAATTGTATAATTATGGGGAACTATTCTGTGCCAAGGGTTGAACATTTAACTAAATTATTGTATCAACTGATTGAGGTTGCGTGACTCATCTGCCATCTCTAATACAAGGAGGTTGATTCAGATATCAGCGTTTTAACATGTATCATTTCCAGCATCTTTGTGTGAAGGCTGGGCCCACCTTCCGACAGGGATTGCTGAGTTAATTAGGTATTTATTCTGTTGTGTGATTTTTTGATAATTTCCTTTCTTCATAGTAAGATGCAACAGTTATTGATTGACAGTGTGTTATTGGATAAACAGTAATTGCTTTTCTTGTAAGATTGGAGTGGTAATGTGTGCCAGTATCCTGTATAGGTAATTGTCCCTTATGCACTGTGTGATAGCTGTAACAGCCCTGTTCATCCCTAGTTCTTTCAATTGTTGTTTTCGTAGATCTTTGCAGTTCATTCCCTTGATTTTATAGTTGCAGAATTTCATTCATGTACTTTGAATTTCTAGAATAGTTGAATTCAATTTATGTCCTTTGGATTTCTAGAATAACTAAATCAAGATAATTGGGTGAATCATTAGATGGTTTGGCAATCAGGATTTCATTTTCTGCAATAGTAATCTAGATGTTATTTCCTAAATCTTTCAATTCTAAATTAAGAATCATAAAAGGTAATTGTGCCTATATTCTTGATAAAGTAAATCAGATTAAGTGGATTCTAGGATGAGCATGGCTCAACAAGAAAGTAGGATCATTTACTTACAGCAAGTTAGTGTTTAAGCATATATAGTGCATATTATCCTTGAAATAAAAGACTTCCTTGGGTTGACCATAAATATTGAACACTCTATATGTTAGCTTTAATTAGCTTGCATATAGGTTTCCCAAAAATGACCAATGGGTGTATTTACCCCTTGCGGAGGTAGGTTCCAAGAGTATTGGTTACTTCTTGGATCCTTACCACACCATGGTAGTTGTCCTTGGGATTGAAAATCATTCTAAGTTGGTAGGTTTCCCCCTTGTGTAGGTAGGACTCAGAAATATGGATTACTTCCTAAATCTTGGCCAAACCATTTTGGAATGGGCTTGATAGGTGGATTTCCCCTAGACATTATTATAGGATAAATCGAAGGATGGACCCTTGGGGAATATCCTCCCATTGATGAAGGATAGCTCCAATTGGAATTTATGTTCCATGATGCATTGTTTTTGTCAGGAATATTAACATTCCATGGTAAATGGTTTCCCCTAGAAGTAGAATCTTGAAAACTATTGTGTGTACCAAGAGGATAGTGATAACCTCCCACAAACATTTGAGGTATCATTGATGTGGTCCCTTGATATCTATAAGAGCTCGACGAGTCAACTGGTATGTTTTTCATATTGTCCAAATTTCAGAAAAGTGAACTGATGTTTTTCCAATGATTTACTCGCTGTGAGAAAATTTGGGTTTTGTTGCCGCCTTTTCACACACTTGGATCACGTGGTAGAAATCTTCAAGCCACTCGGTGTGTCCTTGGGGGAAAGTCTCGAGTCAAGGCTGTCACCTTGTTCTTGACTCCTCCGTTTAGGCTCAACTCCTAACGAAGCCAAGGGGGGGTAGACCCTATTAAGTTACTAAGGATGATTACTTAGTGTGGTGATGTTAAAACTGAATCAGTTACTTAAGAGTTCGAATATTTTAACTATAGACAATTGAAGATGACAAGATACAAAAATAACACACGAAAGCACAAAGCTGATAAACAATATATATATGAAGCAAAAATGACCAGTGCCTTAATAATGGAGTCAAATCAAAGATATCAATGTGCTTGCATGCGCTTGGAGTGAAAGTTTTGCGATTGCATCTTGGTATGTTTTAAGTTAAAATTGAAGTATGGATTGATTAAATTAGGCTAAAAGGGGGACTCCAGATATACCCGAGAGTACTTGGAGTATGTCCAAAACAAAACCTATACGGCTACCCGCAAGGAATATGTGGGCTGAAATGGATTCTCTGGGGCTATGTTCATAACGCACCTGTTAGGGTGTGATAGAGATCGGCGGCCCAAGGTCACTTTTCAGTAGGTTTCCGCTTCCTTTGGGTATTTTGCCGCCGTAAAGGTTTGATCGAGGTGTTGGATTTTCACCTGATGGTTTGTTAATTGGGGAGGGTGAGTCCTAATTATGCTAGTCACCCAAGTGCTTTTGATACAGCTTGAATGATCGGATGAACCGCAGCCAAGTGCAGAGCATACACACTGGAGTCTTGTAAATTTTAATAAGTTTTTAAGAGATGTGTTCTTGTTTAAAAGAAAAGCCTCCAAGAACCTCTTTCGATCCAAGTGGATCTCAATCAGGGAATCAAGGAGGGGTTAATTTTAAAGCTGCTAATAAACAAATGATAGAAAAAATAAAAAACTATACAAATCTGGTTTTCTGATTAATCCTACCACGAATCTCTTTCCCCTTTCGGGTCACTCGGGAAATCGTGGGGTAAGTATTATGATTACTTTTGAAAGTAATATATGGAATATGGAATTAAAAACAAGATAAAATATACTTCCATGCAAATTAGATCAATACTAGTAAAAGGAAATAAGCATAGAACGACGCAAATGGCACCGACGCGAATCCCCCCAGGAGGGATGGGGAATGGGCTCGAAAGAGCCTATTCAAAGGATGATTATATTACAGAGGTTACAATATCAAATCACTGATAAAATAGAGCTTTCTTGTTCCTTATACAGGCTAAAACCAAGATATTATAGTTTACACAAAAAAAATTACAAATTATGTGACAAAAGAGCGACCCCTGGGGGGATTTGAGCGCTCCAAAAGCCACTTTGGCCAGCAGCTTCCTTTATTCTCTGTCATACCTGCTAAATGAAAGTGAGTGAATTAGAATAAAAAATGTACCAAATCACTTTAAGAGTACCTTTGGGTCAGCCTACTTTATCTCAAAAAATTAATGAAATTAAACTAGCTAAACCGACGAAAAAGGAACCAAGGAAAACAAGCTTTCCTTGGGATCTTGGATTGCTGTTTGTGCAGCAAATTAAAAGAACTAATATTGCAGAATATTGAAATTATTGAACAGCAAATGAAACTACCTTAACAGCAAGCTATGAATTTTTCAATAAACTACTTGCAAAACTAAGGCAATTTAGCTAGATCTCTTGAATTTGAACTTTATGTGCACAATGAAACTAAGATCTAGAAATTTGAAGAGATCTTGCTAATTAGATCTATGTATGATTTTCTTGATGAGATAGATCATATTTAAAAAGAAACCTTAAAGTAACAGTTTGAGGAAAGTTTAATAATTTTTAAAGGAGGAAGAGAGAGAAAGAGTGTTTGAAGCCTGGGAATGTTGGGCTTTGGATTCTGCTTTGGTGGAACACCGAGGGACTATGTCATTCATAAGATACTGAAGATGAGGAATATTCAAACCAGCTCAACCTCTTCTACCAGCGAGATCACCTGCAACTTAAAAATCCTTGCACAAACAGATGGTTAAAACATAGGTGCTGCCGAAAGAGATGATTGGAAAGCATGCAATTAAACTTAAAATACATACAAATCCAATAGATCTGGAACAAGTAGTAGTAAGAGCATAAATCAAAATAGAATAAACTCTTACCCTAACAGGAGGGATCTCTCTCCTTCAAGGCCAACAATTAACCAGCAAAGTAATGATAAACAAAAGCAGATTATACCTCATAAGCATTTGACAATCAACATCCACACATGAAGAGCATTACACCATAGATCTTTCCTCCAAAGCTTCTTTATTCCAAAATGAAAAAACAATACAGTACAAGAGCAACAACACCTCAATCCCAGTTCTAACTAGCTTGGAAGAGGAGGTTGTGCCTAGATATATACAATTTGCAGGCCATCTAGCCCAGGGGGGGCGCAATTACTCATGGAATCAAGTGAAATCAATTGATGGAGAGTCCATCAATGCCTGATCTGTGTCTAGCTGAGCCAGATCTAAGTCTTACTGAGTGCAACTGTCAATCGGGGAGCTGATCTGACTGACACCTCAACCTATTGACTGAAGAATCTACCAAAAATCATCCAGTTGAGCCAAAAACTTGTTGAGGAGAGAGGGAGGGCGAAATTCCTCATAAAGGATGCTCAAGATCAACTCTGGATCTGATTTGATCACCTTCTTCAGTCAAGGATTTGTCAGATCCAGTCAATCTGCTTTAGATCTGACTGATTTCAATCAAATCGACTGAGAATCCATTGATTTATGATTTTGGATTTGCTCCATTATTCATCAATTTATTAATTAAAATAATCAATAATTGATTTTTGGGGCTTTCTGACCTGAGTGATGGAAAACAACTCAAAACTACGAAACAGTGGGTCCATGGGTTTACATGGTGATCTTAGCTTGAAAATGAGCACCTACATGACTGAAACTGATTATTTGGCCCACTTTTATTACAAAATCATTTTTTCCAATTAAACTATTAAAAAATAGCCTAAGTTTTGGAAAAATTAAATTTTAATAAAAAACACTGAAAAAACTAAAAAATTGAAAAATTGAAAAACACCTAGGGGGACTTAGACATGTTCATATGACTCAAAAATGATGTCTAGAATGTTTATACATTGACACATAGACTCTAATAACCTCAATAGGCCTAAATGCCAAGCCAACCACCCCAACTTTGGAGGTATGGAGTGAAAAACTCAGAAATTATCAGTCGTTTGTTCAACAACCAAAAATAACCAAGGGAAAAAACACCCTGGGCTGATCGGATTGACAAATAAAGTCTAAGAGACCGAGTCTTTTACAGACACTATCATGCTAGAAAATCTATTACAATTCCCTCATGGGGTATGAACATGTGATATAGTACAACAAGCACTTCCCAGAAGTACTTCCAAAGGTCTTTTTGAAGTCCGAACAAGTTAGCCCTGTCCGGTTCACCGGGCTCACTTGATAAAAACCACTAAGTACAACTTAGGTGGTAACATTCTAGCTCCAACTGTGGGATGTGTGCTAGATCTGGTCTTTAAGGCAAGGAGAGGATACGAGAACACCAGAATCTCTGGTTTATATACCCTGCAAAAACATCTCAACTTGACAAGAAAAACCTCAGTAGCACAAGTTTTATGAAAAACCAAATGAACCATTAAGCTAATTTATTTAAACAAAATAGATGTAACTAACTAAAAGAAGCAAAGTTTTATTATAGCTAAAAATAGAAATGCAGAAAGTAAATGCTCTCTTTCAAAGAGCTTATTTTCCTACTCTAAGCATGATATAAAAAGCGTTAAGTGTAATCAGAAATCCAATGTAACCACCTAAGCGTTTTATTGACATAAAAAAAAAATTCCTTGTCTTTGGTTACCAGCCAAAGTAAGGATACTTTATTCAGAAAATGCAAATCTGCGTGATGATCCAGAAGGGGCGGGATGGATGGGAAATCATAGGCATGAATAATGTAGTCAAACTTCCTCCCAAACTGGTAACTACTTGCGTAGGCTACTTCTATCCAATACTGGATAGGGTTGATATACAAATTGGAATGATGAGGCAGATTGACTACACCATCATACTGATCATCAAGGCTTACCGGATGATAATTCACTGTATAAGCCCCAAGCAGCTCCAAGTCATGAGAAAAATCTATATGTGAAGATGATAGTTGAGATTGATATTCTAATAATGGCATCACATCCATCTTTTCACAAAACTGCTTCTCCATATCTTCATTACTGATACCCTTGTGCGGCTCTGCATGATATGACTCTGAATGATCATATAAGAGTTTTGAATGCTGCTTTTTCATACTAGGATTTTCCAAGGTCTCCAGATTCATGCTTCCCTCTATGGAATTATAGTAGATTGGACTTCCACAAATCTCTAAATAGAAACTCCCCTCGCTGGGTATAGCATAGATAGGATTCTTAAAAAGATATCCACAAAAATCCCAATAGTCATCACCATCATCTATGTTAAATGTGATGGATTCCCCATTGCTGATATTAGGTTCCGATATTCAGTTCTCTTTGTCTTCATTACTGATATTGATATATGTATCAGACTGATAATGTGCATAAACTGCATGCTCCTTTTTCATATCAAAGTTTCCCAAGGCCACATGGTCCATTCTCTCTTCTTTAGATATGTCATAGATAGAAAAATCAACAAAACCATCAAAAGTTTCTGGTTCATTATTTTCCTCTTTATTCATGTCATAGACTGGATTTTCCATGAATGACCAGGACTCCTCATCAACATCTTTGTCGGGGATAAGGGAGTCTTCGTCACTTGTATCATGCTCCAAGCTATACTTGTCCTCATTTTCATACTCATCTTCTTCAAAGAAAAGATCACAAGGTAGTAGACCTTCCATACTGTCATCATTATAAGGAGAGCACATAGGAGTCCCATCATGTATATTACAGTTTTCATCATAAGTTTCACTATAAGATTCTGCAATGGTTTCATCCTCAGGCTTGTACTATTTGGATGCTGACAAAGGGTAGGCCTGGCCTACCATGTATATATGATCAGGCTCGCTTGAATTTGTTTCCTGATTACTAACCTCAGGAAGTCCATGTTCCATGACATGATTCGCAACATAACAAGTGCTTTCTGGGTGGAATTGATGACAAGGTCGACACCATGGAATTACTTCATCTACCAGGTTAGTTGAGTCCAACTGGTTTGGAATCCTAGGCTCTTGCTGAGGAAACTTCTTTTGATACACTTGATTCTGTTTTGGCTGAAAATTCCTAGGTCCATTATTTCTTTCTAGTGTGGTTATTCTGTTCTGGATTTTATTCATTTGCACAGATTGGTTTGTCATGAATTGGTCCTGACTAGTCATCACTTTTTCAAACATGCTAGCTATCTTTTCCATGGGGTCTTTAGAGGTTCCCTTTTCTTCTGATTCAAAGGCTTTTTCCTTTTCTTCGTTGTATGAAGTGTTTCCCCTAGTGTAACCCGGAATGTTGGACTTGCCCAAAGATTGCATATTCCTTTCTATTTTCTCGGCCAGATATTGAGCAGTTTTTAGATCGACCAGATCTTTATCCCTTAATTGGTACCTCAAATCACCATTGAAAGCTTCGATGTAATATATGAGGATGGAGGCATCCCTTGGCTTGATTTCTCTAGGGAAGTCCGCAACCACACGCCTGAACTTAGTATTAAATTCAT
>LPNX010021930.1:0-47094 GCA_001517045.1 Pseudotsuga menziesii
CGTAAAGACTAAGGTCCGCTACAGAAAACAATATACAAAACTATGATCCATAACTTGTCCTAACTTAAAAACAATCACTAGTTTATAGAATCCATAATCATTCCTAAATATTCTAGACATAGATATAGAATACAATTATAGATAAGAAACAAAACAAATTTGAACCTGGATATTTGCAGAATGGGGACAACACCCAAAGGAGATCGTTCCTCCCAACCGTATCCTAAAAACATCCAAGGTTACTTGCTTGAGGACCCCCGAGCATGTTCACTGAACCACTAGGACGAAGATGCTGTGTAAAATCCCACATGGAAATCTCTGCAACTTAGCACTCAATAGCAGACTTAAATCTTAGCCATATCACTTTAGCTATCCCCTCATCGAATTCCTTGTGTGCCTCACTCTTTAGTTTGCAACAGTTACGAGGTTCATTCACTTGGAATAAAATGTAATGAGCTTCCTTCTCAATTCGATGGTATTTATAATATTTCCTTGGTATTTGGGTCAGTTTTGTAATTAAATGAGCCACCTACTCAGTACCTCCTCTCACGGAACATGAACACAATTTTAGGGATTTTGCTTCCTACAACAGCGAGAAAGTGAAATTCTAGTGCCACCACTTGTCATTTAGCTTTCTATAGCTGCTAATTTATCCTAATGGGTCAATGAACACTCTTTCAAAAGTCTCCTCTGGATATATGTCTCTCCATTTAATTATTTAAATAAATAAATATTCAATTATAGTCAGCCTTGACCAACTTGCTCATAAAAACTTTACAATAACTTTTAGCATAATGTTTTCTCAAATAAATAAAAATATTTATTTTTCAGATCTAGGTGGGTTACAAACACCCCCCTTTAAGTTCAACATCGTCCTTGATGTTGCTTAATTTTATTCCGAGTCTTCCTGGAACAGAGTTGGATATGCCTCCCGCATACGAATCTCCAATTCCCAGGTTGCTTCATCTGGACTGAGGTGTTTCGATTGCACTTTTACCTGTCCAATGGTGCGATTCTAGAGAAAATTTTCCCTCTTGTCGAGAATATAGTCGAGTTCCACCTGAAAATATCCTTCGGGTTCTACCTGAATAACATTCCAGTCAATCACATTAGTAGCATCATGCAAGTACTTTTCAATATGGAAATATGAAATACATTATGTATTCTAATATTAGGTGGCAAATCTAACTGATATGCCACTGGTTCAACTCTTCCCAATATTTCGAATGGTCCACAATACCTGGGTGCTAATTTAGCACAACTCCTAAACTTAAAGGAGCTCTTTCTGGGTTTTACCTTGACAAATACATGCTCACCTACTTGGAATTATTTCTAAGTTCTGCATGACTCTTTTGTCTGTCCTATGCAATTTTCATATTGCTTTGTACATGTTTCACTGTTAGTTCCAGTTCTTTTAACAAGTCAGGTCCAAACATCAACCCGTCAACCAGATTACTCCATGAAATGGGAGTAAGACATTTCCTACCATACAATATTTCAAAAGGACTAAGTTTAGTTGAATCTTGATAATGATTATTATACTCAAATTTGACTAAGTGTAAATAATATTCCTATTTCTTGGTATAGTCT
Organism: Pseudotsuga menziesii; assembly: GCA_001517045.1. Taxonomy (NCBI): domain Eukaryota; kingdom Viridiplantae; phylum Streptophyta; class Pinopsida; order Pinales; family Pinaceae; genus Pseudotsuga; species Pseudotsuga menziesii. The sequence goes on from LPNX010021930.1 coordinate 1,591, forward strand.
CTAACATACATTGCAACATGTCTTCTAGAACTTGATTGACTCTTTCTGTTTGTTCATCTATTTGCGGATGATAAGCAGTACTAAAATTCAATTTAGTATATAGTCCTTTAAACAATGAATTCCAAAAATTACGAGTAAACTTAGGATCTCTGTCAGAAATTATTACCTTCGAAATTCCATGCAACAAAAAAATTTCCTTCATAAAGATGTTAGCAATGTTAGCATCCTTATGAGTTGTTTTAGCATGCATAAAATGCGCTGTGTTGCTTAGTTTGTCTACCACTACCATTATAGAATCATTTTGTTTCTGATTTTTAGGCAATCCAGTTATAAAATCAATACTGATAACTTCCCATCTCCAATTTGGAATTGGCATTGGTTGCAAAATGTAATGTCCTTTTTTGGAAATTTTATTAACATGACTAATTTTTCATTTTTTCTCCTATTTCAACCTTTGATTAGTTTTGATGTCTAGGTCTCCAAATTGACCCAAATGCTCCCAAATATTCTGAGAAGGTGTATGAATGATATTAATACTTGAATATGATGTTCAGAGATGATTTATGACCCTCCAATTACTTCTACAAACTTTTTAAATATTCTGATCAAAGTAGGAGTCTTTACTAGCAAATTGGGGCTCCAATTCCCCTTGGGTAAATGCTGGAAATGGCTTCTCAAATGCTCCCAAACCCACTCGAATTAACAGAGGTAGAGGATGTTTAAGGTAAATTATTAAGGTATCATATGAATTATTAATTATTTTATACAATGTTTTATGACCGTCTCCCAAACATCTACAAAATCACTAATTCGACCCTTGGGGAAATGGCACCAAATCTTCTCCAAATGCAATTAAACTGAGTAAAATGGCCTCAAATCCTTAAATGATGAACATGAAACTTTTAATACTCATAAATTACAGTCCATTCATCATAAATATATCATATATACATTCTTCCATTCGAAATAATCAACATTATCATGGCATACATCAATATAGTGGGGAAATGGTCATTGTTTGCTCATTAATAGTCACTTTTACATACAACCATTTGATATTTCGACCTGAGACTTTATGATAATGAATAAAATAGAATATTGAGATTATTTAAATCATAAATGGACAATTAAAATCTCTCCCAATTCAAAATCATCAGCATTACAATGGTTCACAACAAGATAGTAGGGAAATGACACTATTTCTTTATTGTTTAACATTTTTACATGAAATATTTTGGTATTTCGACTTGAGAGTATTATTAAATTGAAATAAAGAGAATTTAAATTAGAACATAAAATAATGGGGCATTATAATCTTCCCCAAAGAGATCAATAGCTCACCCAAAGCGCAATCCCTCCATGAGAAAGAATATGCAATAAAAATTGGAAATGGTTGAGAGAAAGTGTTGCACTAGAAGGAAGCATGAGCTACCCTGTATCTTACACTGGAAAATAAAAATCCATTAAATATCCATGAAATACCTGAGTAACCTCATCTAACACCGACTTTTATGGGAATCTTTCACCCTCGAAATTTTCTACAACAAGAAACTAGTCATCCACTAGCTCTCTCAATTCACAAATGAAAATTTCTCAAATGATCAAAATATATTCTCTTGGTTCATACCTATATTTTATAAAAATACTTAGCCTTATAAGGCTACCAATCCATCCACAAACTCAATCCAATTAGAATTCGGGTGTGTGATCAATATTTTCCAAGTATCCTCCCTTTCATAGCCTTCCATCTCCCCCCAATTCGAGTGGGAACCCATTGAGCTTACCCAAATCACATGAGCGTCCTCTTGTATTCCCTATTTCGAATTGACATGTTGGTATGTTCAGATTTCATCCTTCATGTATGCAATATGTCATAAATGTCATACCATCTTGATCATCAATGTCATAGATGTCATAGATGTTATGAAATCTAGCCCAAGTGTCCAAGAAGCTTCCATTTGACTCTTCCTCTCCCATGGAAGTTACATTTCCTTCGCAATTTGAACTATGAGGAATACTAACAAGTGTATTAGCTTCTAAATCATCGAATAAAATTAGGCTTCCCATGGATTCAAAATTGCAAGAGGAGGATGCCATGTGGCACATAATTTCTAGCTTGTGTGGGCCCCATAATCCCCATGTGTTTCCATGCTCCATTGCCATTTCAATTTTCTCTTGTATTTATTTAATAAGCTCCATTACTAAATATTTATTCCATTATAATGTCTGAACATCATTTATTATCTCTCTTATTAAAATTCCAAATGTATCCATCCAACCTAGGGAACTAGTAGGATTGATGGAATTGTCCTGCTATGCAATTATTAAAAATGGGGACATTACAATCCTCTGTTATAGCAGATTTTACCACACCAGGTGAATTGCACTTGTATGGCCTTCCCATATCCCTCTGCAGACTCCTTATACCCCTTGGACCAGTTTTTTTCCTTTGATGTTTCCTAGACCATCCCTAAAAACATGTGAAAATTGCTATACGCGACTTTTAAACCCTTTATCGCGTATATACGCGGGTTTGACCTCTAAAACCATGTACATCAGGATGTGTACAAAAATCCAAATCCTTTTGGATTTTTCCTTGACATGGATCCGACTCACTTGTCTCCTGGCCTTCCATATGCCTTGAGATCACTCGGATTCGACCTTTCATTACCCCATTGAAAAGCTATATAAGGAACCCTTTGGATACATTGAAGGCATAAGATAATTGAGAGCAAAGAAACTATAATCCATTGTTGCCGGAACTTGTGCTTGAGTCTGCATCCCTTTGTCCCTTGGAGCACTTTAGTGTTCTTCCCAAGCTTTCCTTTTGCTTGTGAGCTTGCTATCGAGAGATGGAGGATTGAGGTGGTGGAGGCCCAAGTGGGGGATTCAGTTTCTCCGATTCAGAGACGTGCCAATAGAGGTTGTATTCATTGTAATCTATGATTTTATATTAATATAAATATCTTTTCCTATCCAATAATGTATGTTTGAATGAATATTTTATCCATGGATGATTTCAAATACTTATACGTTGTTGATTATATATGCTAGAGTAAATCTAACGCCAATATATATAGTATACTTGTCTTGTTTACTTATTGTTGAGGAAGTGATTCATCAATTCAAAATGAAGTTGGAAAGCTCAACGGGGATCTACTTCAACTGTCTGGAATAAGGTACGAGTCTTGATCCTTTAGTGTTAGATATTTGATTTCTCTTGCATATTGGAAAGGATTGATTTCTGGAGTCAAGCTGTCTGTTGTGGTACCCTAGGCCATAAGAATTTCTCTCCGTAACAGAATTGGCGAATTCACTGGGGAGTTCCTAGTAGTTGTCCTTTGGGGGTTTTCTATCGGCATTCAATGACTTTGAATTGCTCTTTTTTCTCTGTTTTTGTGTTGGGTCTGGGGGCATGTTAGCCTGGTAGTGTCTGATTGGTGTGAAGTTTGTCTCAGCTTGTCTATTTGCCTTTATTTTTATGCACTTTTCTTCCTGTACGTGAGTTTTGAACTCACAGTCGCGTATATACACAGTTTTGACTGCTATATCTGCGTACACACGCGGGTTTACTGCAAACAGTTGGGTATGCCCTTAGTGGCCTTCTTGAGGAAGATTGATTGTTGTTGGGTGAATTTTGATGATTGACGAGTCTCCTTTGATACCGCTAGAGTCTGTATACACCTCTGTTCCTGACCAGAGACGTTTTTTTTAGGGTAAAATTCTTTTTTTGATGAATGTTCTTGTCATTGCATTTTCGATTTTTTGTTTTGGGATTAGTGCATTAGATTTCTTTTACCTTAGTACTTTGCTTGAGTGTTGCATGATTGTGCTTGAAGAGTCTGGGGGTTGTAGAATCATTCTTTTGCTTTAGTATCTCATTTTTATTTCAAAAAATCCAAAAATATTTGATTATCATTATGCATTGCATCTTACATTTTTCATAGTACTTGCACTAGATTTGCTTTGAAGTATTAGTCATGATTTGATATAGGAAAGCTTGCATTTATCATTTGAAGAAAATTTTGCATTTCACGTAGTAGCATACCCTGTTTTTCATGGACACAATGCATTTGCCTTGATTGTTAGGTGTGCATTTTGCTTCATGTTGCGTCATAACACCATTGGTTGCACGGTCATCTACCCTTTTTGAGTAATAAAGCCAATTAAAATCAATGCTTAATTAAAATGAACTACACTATTTTATTTGATAGGGTTCACTAAAAAGATTAGGTTTTAGGGTCTTGGAATAGTTCATTGTGAGTAAATTCTCCAAGACCACTAAACAACAACATGTATGTGTCTGTCCAGGTGAGAGTGTGAAATTCCTTGGTATAATTGGTGTTTCTCAGGATCCTCCTCTCAAAAGGGAGTTAAGCATGAGGCAGTGTGAGTGGTTATTGATTGGGATGACCCCTAGTCATAATTGAGTAGCACCGGAGATATTTCCAGGATTGTATTCGTATCTAGGGGCTCTTTCAGGAGTTTTGGGCTTTGCTACCCTGCCCATACGGTCAATCCCGCCTGCGACTGTCTGCTTGAGCATTTATTATATTGAGGTGACCTTAGTTGCTTTACCTAGGATATCAAGGGGGTACTTTACAGGGGTTATTTTGTGGGTGTCCTGGCCAGGTTGGGGTCAGACATCACAGTCGTTTTACGCTTTGAAGCTGATGGCCACAATAATTGGTTACGTACCTCCACTTGTTGTGTATGGGAGTCTCAAGGCTCTCCTAGGAGAGACATACCTTCTTCATTCGGGAGATCATTTATCCTACCCTTGATTGCTTATGTTTGGCTTTATATTTTATTGGTGTATGCTTTGTGCACGTTAGCTTGCCTAGGGTTTGCGTAATTAGAGAGTCTTTTACATTTTTTGAGTCATTGTGGATTCGAGTGCGGCTCCTCACCGTTGTCTTCAATTAGCAGGACTTTCGCCTTCTACATCTCCTCCTCCTTTGGGAGAGAGAAACAAATGATTTAGGATGACTACTTTGCACATTGATTCACACATGATGGGAGACCATGAAGAAGGTATTCTTGAGCCACCCTCTCCCATTGAAGTGGAAGATGGGGAGTTTACTCCTACCTATGATCCTTCACCTGATATGACTGAGTTAGGTCCTGTAATTTCTAAGATAGGTACTTTTCATGATAGACCTACTTATTCTAGTGTTGATCCCCCATTGGCGCATCGCCGGTATGGCATGACGGAAGAAGAGACTTATTATGAGCCCGCGAGCACTAGTTATAGTAGTTATGGCATGTCTGGTATGCCCACACATGATTTGGATTTTCATGTCGAGTCAGAGTTTGAGCCTAACACTATGCCTCGGGGCACTCCTATTCCTTACCATGCAGAGAGGTTTGGGAGCACAAGTCACATTGCACCTTCCATCCCAGTGGTGGAAGCTACAACACATATTCCTGCTAGGCCTAGGGTTAGTGATCCTATTAGGATACTAGATCCAGGATGAGTGACTATAGGGAACACCACGTACATATTTTCACAGATCCCTTCATCCTCGGTTCCTTGTTCTTCGAATGTTGTTCCTCCACCTCATTCACATGGTCCTTTGGGCCGGAATGTTGCTATGAGTCATGTCCGTACTGCTGTTACTTAACCAGTTGTGTCTCAGGTTCAAGTACCGCTCGTTGTTTCGGGAGGTCGTGTTCATACTTCTAGAGGTCATGTTACTACTTCTAGAGCATATATTCCTACTTTCGGAGTGTATATTCCTACTTCCGGAGCATATATTCCTACTTACGGAGTGTCTCATGGGACATCTCATGGGATGACTTACGGACCTTATTATGGGACACAGTATGGACAGGGTTATTCACCTTATGGGTATGGGTATCAACAACCCACTTACTCTCCTAATTATGGCTTTGTAGCCCCACATAGTCAAGGTACACCACATCATGGTGCTTCCATGCCACCCTACACAGGTCAAATGGGAGGAGGGCACTATGGTCAAGGCCATGGTGGTTACGGTAATCAAACCTATGTGAATCAAAACTATCAGGGAGTGGTGCAACGACCTGCTCATCCTAGGCTCCCTTTCCTCGCAATGCTAAATCTTCCTGACTTGTCGAGATTGATGAACAATCCTGTATCTGATGACCCGACTTGGCCAGCTGTCCCTACTAAGCTTCCCTCGGACATACCCAAATTTGAGGGAAAACCTGGAGAGGATTTGAGCGAACATGTTACAACGTTTCACCTATGGTGCTCTTCAAATTCCTTACATGAAGATTCGATCCATTTAAGGCTGTTTCAATGCACCCTTATAGGGATAGCTGTGAAATGGTATATAGAGTTACCTAGGGGGGCATTCGCTTTGTTCGATGACCTAGCGATGAATTTTATTAACCACTTCTAGCTACCAGTGCGTTATGATGTTGGTATGAAACTCTTGTCGACATTTAATTAGGATAAAGCCATGCATATCTCGGACCATATCCAAGAGTGGCATAGACGGAAGAGGTTGATTAAAGCCTTTATACCGCCGGAATTCCTCCTCGAATGGTTCCATAATTCATTATTTCCTTATATAGCGAAGGATGTTTCTACATATGGAGTGCAAAATGAGGAACAAGCCATTTTTAGGGCACATGAACTGGATTTGATTTATGCTCAATACGGTTTGTTAGATGAGATCATTCCCAATGCTCCGCGTTTTAGTTTCGACCCCAAAGTTAAACCTGGACCACATGCCAATGGAATTGTTGGTTGTGCAAGTGCTAAACCTACGGATTTGGTTGTGAAATAGGTTAGTCAATTTTCAATCAACCAATCCACTTCGGGACAAGCCACGGCTTCGTCTCAACCCACCTAAATGGTGAGTGTGCTTTCGGTGCAATCATCAGACCAAAAAGGTAACCAACAACCTGGAAGGAATAAAAAGAAGGGTAAGAACAATCGTAAGGGTGGGAATAGGAATGAAAATGCTAATACTAATGAAAAAAATGCCCAAAATGCTGGGGGGACAAACAATCTAAACGTAAGATTAAGTTTCCTTGCAAGTTGTGTAAGGATGATCACCTCACTTACTTGTGCTCTCGTATCGATGAAGCCTCAAGATTCTTAGTGCAGGGCCCAGCTGTGCTGACCAACCCTTTACCTCATAATCAAAACATGAACTTGAGGACCCATGATCAGTCTGGTGGTGATCAAGATCCACCGAAGGGTAGTGGTCATGGTTGCATTAACATGGTGTGTGCTATGAAGTTTGTGACCCGTGGGAAGGACTATGGTTCGTCACAACCCAACCTAGGAAAGGAACCTGATCCACCAAGGACTCCATTGCATATTGAAAAACCTGTGGATAAACCTGAAGTTGCACCTCACATTGCTAAGGGAGTCCTTAAGCGTTCAGGGCACAATCCTAATGCCCAAGCCGCCCAAAACTATTCTGTTGTCGAGGATTTGGGCCACACTCCTTGTGCGATGTCTGCACTAGAAGTACTTCAGAGTTGTCCTTTGCAAAGGAAGGTTTTTCTTTCTTCCCTTGGTGTGAATGATGATAATTATTCCTCTATGATTAAATTTGAAACCGTAGGACTTCAACCTCGCTTGCCTTACTATGTGTCTCTTTTGATTCATGTAGAATGTCTTAACATGACCATTAAGTGCACTGTGATTGACGAAGGCGCTGCTGCTTTTGTGATGTCTTTATCATGTTGGAGGGGTTTAGGTTACCCTGAGTTGTCTAAATCTGGTACCATGTTGACCACGTTTGATGGGAGATCGTTTAGGCCGCACAGGATCCTTCCTTCCCTTAAGGTCCATTTGAGAGGAAAGACCGTTGCGATAGAGGTTGAGGTGTTTGATGCACCCCTTGACTATAATCTCTTGCTGGGTAGGAATTGGATGTACAGTATGAAAGCCGTAGCTTCTTCACTATTTTGCGTTGTATGCTTTCCATTTAATGGGAAGATAGTTATGATTGATCAAACGTCATTCAAGAACCTTTCGTTATCGCATCTTCAAGAGCTTTGATCCCGATTGTTCAGCACTCTCAACCGGCAACTGGGAGTGTGGGTGTGGGCATATATCCATCCCTTATGGGAAGCTTTAGCTGTCCTACACCTGTCCTTCTGATAGGGTCTAGCTCCGGTGAGGCTTCGACATCTGTGAGATTGGTGTCTTTTCGCACGAGTCATATGGAAGATCCTTGGATTCTTCCCACACCGAATACTTCAAGTGAGCCCATCGTGACAGACGGGATTTTTACAACTCTAAAGGGCACAAAGGATTTTAATAGGTATCAAATAGTGTCCTTGCATTGTTTAGATTCAAATTCAAAATTTCAAGCACTGGAACTAGGGTTTCATGGAGGTGATGAAGCTCCCTTCCTGACGGTCTGCGTCCATCGGTACCGAACCCATTCTTGGCAGCTACCTTTCCTGGTATGGCTTTGTTACTGGCTCGTTAAGTTATTGGTTTGGGTGGCTGGGTTTGGTTTTTTGTTTTATTTATGGGTTTTGCCTGCACATGGAGTCCGCCCCCTCCAAGGGGGCTTAGTACTAACCATGTCTGATAAAAAAGTGGGAAGTTTTTACATTGAATTTTTGTTTATTTATTTGTTTCTTTTCTGTGACTGCTCCTTTTTTGATGCCGTGTTTCTAGGATCTTGTCGGTTTTGTTGTTGGTACCCGTATCGGGTGGAGCTGTGACAGTTCCTGTCATTCTCTTTGACTGTGGACTGTGAACGCTTTTTTTCTTTTCTTTTATGGGAACGAGTTTCTATTGGGATTACAGGATTGGAATACCGTTATCTTTTTTTTACGGCTATTGTCTGCTTGAGGGATGCTGACCTTATCTTGTTGTGTTCTGTTTATGTCAAAGGAGGTTCACGTTTTCATTTATGTTGTTGGGAACAGTGTATTGATAGGGTTTATTGTTCAGAAATGGAGTATGTTGGTCTGTTTGAGGGTATTTACTTGGTCTTTCTACTTCCGTTTGTGTCGCCGTTGATTTGTCTTCTTTTACCTCTTGGTGGGGTTCACCCTGATTACATTCTGAGTATCACTCTTTTTGTCACCCTACTTTTCGGTACCCGCCGGACGAGTGGTGTCAAACGCGGTGGGTTTCTCTGTCGTTTTTTATTGTTTTCTCTCTAGTGATTCGTTACCCTTTGGTTCTCTCCCCACGAGGTTGGATGTGCCTCACGGGTTATCTCATCCTGGGTCTCTGTCCTTTGGTGCCGGTCTATCTGTCTCTATCCATTAGCGTCGATTTATTTGTCTACTTACTGCTCGGGGATTCAGCTGGGGTTTATCTGTATCTTGACCTTTGTTGGTCGACTGGTTGGACTAGTGGTTTCTCTCGGGGACTAGTGTATCGTTTAGGGTTTCTAAACTGATACGGTTACGATGGGCTCACACATTATGGACCCTAGTCAATCGAAACCCTTGGGTTTTGAGGGTCATATACCTCGTCCTTTCTCAAGAACGGGTAACACGTTCTCTCGCTCAAAGAGAAATGTAAAGGCTCTAGAAGCCGAGAGGGGCTACGTCTTGGGGAACAATGTGTATATGGATAGGGTGGCGACCCTCTGTAGCAGAGGCTTAGTGGGACGTCTCGAATATCTTAGCATGGGAAAGAAAGAATGGGTTGAGTGGACCACCAACCACTAGAAGCCCATTCTGAATTATGTTCCTACTATAATCCTGTTGGCTAACCAGTGGCTCGTCATAGTCTTTCTGGAAGATAAAGATGCTACCAAGATTCTCAACTCTCTCTGGACCATTAATAAAGGCTCACTTGTGCTTAGCAGCTGGCACACCGATTTCGATCCCCTTAGGGAGAGGGTGGTCAAGCGCCATTTGTGGGTCTCCTTCCGGCACTTCCCTTCCCTCTTTGGAGCAAAGAATTCCTCATTGCTCTTGCAAACTCATTGGGGAGATTTGTTGCGGTGGAGGATGATTTTCATCTCATCTTCGACAAACGAATGGCTAAAGTTTTGGTCGAGATGAATATTTCCCAAGTTCTGCCTGCGGAAATTGAGATATTGTGTAACAATGTTCCTATTTTCCAAAAACTGGATTATCTCAACATTCCATTCAAATGCAATATCTGTCATGAGGTGGGGCACCTTCGTCGTTCCTATCCCGTGATCCTTCAAGGTTCACCACCTACTGCTAGGACTGGTTTTGACTCTCCAGCTAACAGATCATCATCTCCGAACCCCCCACTTGGGGAGACTATTACAAATGGCCCTATTGAAGGTATGTATAAGTCTCGTTCTCCCACTATTTATGAAGATTTAACAAAGCGCAAACTCCTTTACATACAGGATGTAGAAAATTGTATGTCTTTGGATCCGAGGAGGTGTTTCCCCCTAATTGATCAGTTTGTTGCTCCTGTTCTTGTTGGCTCCACTGGTAATGAGTCTCTGGATTCCCCAACCCAGGATTTCACTCTGTGCTGTGAGACCCCCTTGGTTTACTGGCTTCTCCATCATCCTTACAGGATAAGTTGGGAGGCGTTATTCCTCTTTCCAATACTGATGAGTTTCCTCCACTCACTCACTCGGGAGGGCATGCCTCATGTGTCAGTCCCTAGAACTCTCCAACATTATTTGACCCGGCTTTAATGAAGTCACTCGCTATCTTCTCGGCCAATTATCCTATCTCTCCATCTACACTGCCTTTAGACTCTATAAGATTTGAGAATGTCACGATCAACAAATCTAGGAAGAAACCCGTATCTGATCCTTTGGAAAGTAGTGACACCCCTCACTACACTCCTCTCTCTGTTAGGATCAAAGCTGCAACCAGGGCATCTCCTTCACCTTCACCATCCATCTCTTCTCTCAGGGTGCTTAGAGCTACATCACCCACCAGAGATGGTCCTTTATGAAGATTTTAACCCTGGATGTTTGTGGTTTTGGGGGATTTTCCAAACAAAAATCCCTCAAAGCTCTCTTCTCTTCTTTAGCTCCGGACATGATACTTCTCCAAGAGATTATGTGTGATCACTACCATGCCCTCCTGGATTTCTCCAAACTCTTCACGGGCTGGAAATTCTGTGCACTTGACTCCCTTGGCCTTTCGGGAGGCCTCTTGATAGGATGGAACCCTCTATTAGCCCGTTGTAAAGCTTTTCAAACCTATGCTGGTATACTGGTCAAATAATTTTTTTGAGGTTTTGACTCAGAACTCTCTATCCTCAACTGTTACGGTCCCTATATGAACATAGTCCATTTTTGGAACAATGTGATTGCTGGAGGCGTTTTTGAACTTCCTAACTTGATTTTTGCTGGTGATTTAAATTTCACTCTTAATGATACATAAATTTGGGGTAAATCGACCACATTGGATCCCCTGGCACCTTTCTTCTCTCAGCTTATCAAAGATGCCAACTTGATAGATAGGGCTCCATCTTGTGCATGCCCTACTTGGAGAAACTACATGGCAAGGGAGTCTGGCATTAGTAAAAGGCTGGATAGATTTCTAGCCTCGTCCTCTCTCATACCTCACCTTCAAAAGCATAGAGTTTGGGTCCATCCATCTGAGGTTTCAGACCATTTTCCCATATGTATGGACTGGAATACAAAGTCCTATGTAAATATATACCCATTCAAATTTAATAGAGCATGGCTGATTGAAGAGGGTTTTACAAATTTAGTTAAGGACTATTGGATTGCTAATAGATCCCCTTCGAGGGATAATGATATATATAGTTCGGTCGCAAAGCTCAAGGGGTTGGAGGTGGAGGTTAAGCATTGGGAAAAAAAGAAAAATATGGTGATGAAGAAAGAACTGCATGAGATTGACTCTAGAATACAAGCCTTATTAGACTCTTGCCCCTTTGTTATTTTAAATGAGTAAGAACTAAACAGTTTTCTCTTTCTGAAAAACCACAAAGAGAAACATCTAGCACTTGAAATATTAACATGGTTACTGAAGAGAAGAATTAAGTGGAGTGAATTGGGTGATGCTAACACCAAATTCTTCCACAGTTATGCTTCTGCACGTACAAATTTAAACTCGATTTGGGCCCTCAAGAATGGGAACGAGGAGATGGTGGAGGAGATTGATCAGCTTAAAGACCTGGGTGTAAAGCATTTTTCAAAAATATTCAAGGATGATGAAATGACTTGCATTAGTAATTAGCTGAAGATTATAGAACTCTTTCCCTCTATGCTATTAGAGGAAGAGGCTTCTGTGATCACCTCCAAAGTGACTCTTGCTGAAGTTGAGGATGCATTAAAATCCTTCAAAAGGGATAAAAGCCCAGGTCCAGATGGTTGTCCGGTTGAATTCTACCTCTAGTTTTTTGATTTTGTGGGGGCAGACTTACTAAAAGCTGTGGAATTTTCTAGGAGGGAGGGAAGAGTTACCCCTACTCTCAACTCCACTTTCCTAACCCTTATTCCTAAGTGTGATAGGACTCAAACCTTTGTAGATTATTTCCCTATCTTTCTCTGCAACTTATTGTATAAACTGATATCCAAGACAATAGCCAACAAGCTTAAGCCTTTCCTTGATCGATCCATTTCCCCTGAGCATTTTGGGTTTCTTAAGGGTAGGAAAATCCTCCAACCCATGGCCATCACCCAGGAATATTTACATACTATAAAAAAGAAGAAGGAGAGTACTGTTTCTTAAGCTTGATCTAGTGAAAGCCTTCAATAGGGTCAACTGGACCTTCCTGAGGCTCACCCTCTTACGAATTGGAATTCCCCTTATGGGAGTTAACTGGATCATGGGATGCATCACTTCATCAAACTTTGTTGTACTGATCAAGGGATTGATTAAGGGCATTAAGATATCCTCGAGTCTTGATCTTACACACCTCTTATTTGTTGATGATTTGGTGCTCTTTGGAGTGGGGACACTGGAGGAATGGATGGATTTTGATGAGATACTTATTGTATTTAGTTCAGCTTCTGGCATGAGTATAAGTGTGGAAAACTCCTCTTTTTTATACAATGAAGTTAAGGAAGAGATATTGAATGGCATCTCTGGTTTTATGCCCTATAAAATGGATCCTATCATGGTGGGTTTTAGATATCTAGGATACTTCCTAAAACCCCTTGGATATGGCATAAAAGATTGGCATTGGATCTTAAAAATATTTGAGAACAAAATAAGCCATTGGACCTACAGACTCCTCTCCCTGGGAGGAAGACTCATCCTAATCAAGGCTGTCCTAACTAGTTTTCCAGTGTATTGGTTTGCATTGGCTCATGTGCCAAAATATTTTCTAAACAGACTCAGACAGTTCATCTTTTCTTTTCTTTGGGGGAGTACATAGGTTTCCCACTATCTACACCTATCAAGTTGGCAGTCCCTCTTCAGATTATTGGAGTATGGGGGTTGGAACATTAGGCAACTGGATTGGTTCTGTAATGCACTTAGGATGAAAATACTCTAGATGGCCCTCACTAGTTTGGATGTATGGAATAGCTCATGACGACAAAATATCTCAAGAGCCTAACTGTTGATGAATGGCTGTGAAACACAAATTTTACTGTTAGAGGAACATCCTTTTTTTGGAATGGTTTCTTAAGAACCCTTACATTGATTACCAGAGTGCCTAGTTAGAAAGTTGGGCATGGTTTGTCCATAAAATTGGCCATCAACCCTATCATTAGGATGGAATCTCATTTTATCCTTTTAGACGATCTCAGGGATTACTTAAATGATTATGGATTAACTACTCTTCATCATATCCAAAACTTGGGTGATGGCACTACCATCCAATCTTACTAGATTTCTGTATATGATTTAGATCTTGGAGGCAGATGTAAGATGGAATGTGAATTCTACATTAAAGGTCTTACTTAGGGAGGTATCAAATTATTGGATCACATGGATAAGCTCACATGGACCCACAATCCTAACAATGGTGTTGTTACTTCCAGTCTCTCATATGATTTGATTGCCTCATCTACTATACTCCCTAAAAGGAATTTTGCCATGTCAAAAATATGGGCCTGTAATAAACCGCTCAAAGTCAAATGTTTTTTGTGGCTAGCTGTAGAGAATCTGATCTCAAACTAGGACAACCTGGTAAGAAAAGTTTTGCTCTTACCCAATCGTTGCAGCTTGTGCAAAGAGGAAGAGGAATCAATCAAACACTCATTCACAGTCTGCCCTTATACCGTTCACATCTTCGACTATATGTCTAAAATATTCAACTTGATGATTTCTTGGTCCAACTGTTCTCTCTTGGTTAATTTGGAGAAGTGGCTCTCTCTGAATTCAGTATACTCTCATCTTCCTTTATCTACCATTTGGAGCATTTGGATAACCAAAAACTTGGCTATTTTTTATAATAGGGCTGCTGCTACGTATTTGACTTGTCAACATGTGCTGTCACTGATGAATAAATTTCCATCACCTTTCAAATCCAAGAAGGTAAGAGTGGTGGGTCCGACCCTTGTCTTAATTTTTCCTTATGGCTTGTTCGATGGGATTACGAAAAACACAATTGGGGGTGCAGGCATTCACCTGGTTATCAGTCCACACCATTTTTACTTTTTAAAGCTGGGTTGTGGTCACAACACCAACACGAGGGTAGAGCTACTTGCTCTGTGGGATTTAATCTATTTTGCGGAAGCCATTGGACTTCCTTATCCCCACATATTTGGAGACTCTGTTGTGGTGATAAATTGGGAAAACAATAAGTCATCTCTTTCTGCTCTGAAACTAGAATCTTGGTGTTCTAATACTACCAAGTTGAAAGACTCCTTCCTCTTCCTGGTTTTTCAACACGTATATAGAGATCATAACATGAGAGAAGGATGCTTATCAAAGGAGTCACTTTCATTGGCCCTTGGCCTCTTTACTTTCACATAATTTTATGATGATGAGATCATTGAAGAAATAAATTTCCAGCTCTTCTAGAGCTTTATGGAGCTTGTTCTCCTTGAATAGATGCCCTGTGGCTCTATCTCGGTATTCTCGTTGATTGATTACTATTTTCGATTAGTCTATTTGTGTGGTGCCTTCTTGGATAAGCATTATGGGTTCTACTTATGCTCGTTATTGCAGTGCAAATTGCCAGATTATGGAAGTTTATGTCTTATTTTGTTTCACCTGTTTATGTTTGTAATTTTTGTTCCTCCAGGCTAGTATACTCTCTGTTTTTTGGCTTGGGAGTGTATGTGATGATCTGTTGATCAGATCAAGATATGGTATGATTATGTTATAATCACATCATGTAATTATTTCCTTTGATTCATATGAATAGCAAGGAATAGCTTTTTTCCTCTAAAAAAAAAAGAGATTCAAACTTTCAATGTAATGTTAGTAAGGCAAATAATCCTCATAATCATTCTTAGGATTATATTGGAATTTCGACACAAATGAAAGTGGTAAAATATTGTTGCATAAATTCAATTTTTATATTGTGGCTTTGTTTTAGTTTCTTTTGATGTTGAAAAACATTTATGGTATAATAATATTATGCAACTTTTTATAGCAAACAAAATAAAATGGGTGTATCAGTGTAGATGGATAAGTCAACCCATTATTGCATAAAGAAGCTTTATATATATAATGTGTTTTAGTTTCCATTTAGGTTGAAAAACATTTATTGCATAATAATAATGTGTAATTTTTTTATATAGCAAATATGCCAAAATAAGATGGATGTATTAGTGTAGATGGGAAGTCAACCTATTATTACATAAGGAAGCTTTATATATATATAGATTGATAGATAGTGGTTTATCTATTTTCAATGGGGCTTGTTACGTTCATAGAAACAACGTACAGGGGTCCATTTGAAGGGGCCCCGCCCATTCGCTCTGATTATAGAGCTAACTTGATGGAGACATCAAGTGAGGCCCTTATATAAGCGATGTATAGCCTCCTAAGGATTTGACCTCAAGGCCTTTTTCTCACAACTTACAACACTCGACCACTTGAGATAGCCCATCGGGCTTATATATATATATATATATCTTTCTCAACTCGATCTCTTAATATATTATTATATAAGGTATTTTTTCTATTCTAAGTATAGTATAAAGAGTAAACTAGATTTTTTAAGGCTTAAAGTTAGGTTAATAGTCAAGAATCAAGTGAATAAAAGAGAAAGCATGTTACAAAGTAGGATTTGAAACAATACAAGGGAGGAAAACAAATTTCCTCTCAACAACTCAAGTTACAATCAACACCTCAATTGACTCTTGATAAATACTTGAACCTTATATCCAAATTCTCCATAAAAGAATAAATTGGCATCTTAGTAATAGGTTGTTATACCGTTTTTATTCTAGAAATCTCTTTACCTTCCACATCTTTATCACTACAATATTTATTCATTTATTTCTTAACTTGTTTATTATTTGTGGCCCCATAACATATTAAGAAATTTATAGATAAATTAAATTCATTGCAACTTGTCATTGCACTATTTTGCATTTTGAAAATTGGACTCATAGCAACTTGTCATTTATAACTATTTTGCATTAAGAGGATTAGTGGCACTAACCATCAAATCAAATTTGTTTCTCCAAATAGTACAATACCATATCAAATCATCATCTTAAATTAATAAAAGAACCAAAAACACTAGATGTGGCATTAATGAGTGAATGATTCATTGTCAACTTAAAAATTCCTTCATTGTACTAATAAGATGAACTTGAACTTGTTCACTTACCACTTGCTAATGAAAATGAGGAATAAATATTCACTCCCAATACAATACAATACACAATCATTAGAAATTTTAGGAAGATGAAAAACCCAATATGGTATTAATGAGAAAATGATTAACCGCCAAAATAATGAATTCTTCACTTCACTTGTTGGTTGAAATTGAATTTTGTGGGTGAATAGGTCTAGGGTTAGAAGTTTAGGTTAGAAATGAGATCTTTTCATGTAGAATACTATGCCTACATTATGGGTGAATGATTTCATAAGGGTGGAAGGCTTCACTCCTATCTTAAATTCTTTAAGTACATTGAATCTGCCTCCACCCTAGATGGCATGAAATCTACATCCTTGACCATCAAATCTCCTTTTAACCTACAACATCATTGCTTTGTTGTTTTCCCTCTTTGTTAACATTGTGCCTTGAATGTCCCCCCAAAATTGGGTTAAGATGAGGGGCATTCAAGACCTTCCCATCTTAGGAAAACAAGGAAGAGTCTTCTAGCTAAAGGGCGTAACCCTTAATATATAGCAAAATGTTGTTTCCAATTGTTGTTGTAGTGGAAACTTATGTGATATTTAAGGCAAGTTCTTTTCCAACCTAAAGGGATTATCCCCGTGTTTTAATATATTTTTTGGAAACACATTTATCACTGTAACATGAATATAATATAGAAAAATAACATCATTCATACCATTAGTAGATTCATTGATTCTATAATACATCACAAAGCCACAAATAATAACATATAAGTTTACATTAAGCAAAGTTGTTAATTTCCATATAGCATTATGATGTTCTTTACACCCTTACAATGTAGAGAAGAGGAGCCTATATGAATGATAGAAGAAGGTAATAGTACAAAGTTGAAATGACCAAAATTAAATTCACAAATATGAAACCAAAGAAATAAACAACATTCATTTACTAGTGAATCTTGGGTAAATCTCTCTCAATAGTCTGTCTATGGGTTTTTAATATTGTAGATAGGCTGCTGGTTAATTGAAATAAGTGTAGTAATGATTGTGTCCTAACAAGTGCAGATGGATCCATCAATGTTTACATTTTGATTGTTTTCTAGTGGGAGAAATTTTAGACACCAACAAATAGTATTATGGATATCGATCTTGGATGGTATTCCCCTTTTCCCTGATGATTTATTCAATACTTTTAATTTGTAGTAGGAGAAAATTATAAGAATATTTATTGGCTTTTTTTCAATAATTTTTTTTCTTCAATTTGTAGTGAGATTTAAAAAATAATGGAAATTATGAGCTTAGAATGTCGCTAAAGGCATTAACACGGTCAAATAACAAAAGTTTAGAGAAACTCTAAAAAGATGAAGTGGCCAAAAGCCAGATTAGACAAGGTTTGATAAAAGGATCTTGTGACAAAAAGCTCGAATTGGAAATTAAACTTTGATATCAAATTAAATGAATGGAGTTCATTTCCAAAATATCCAATATTAGAAGGATAATATGTTAAAATCCATAAAGGACAAATGTGTGCGTGTGTGTGTTTGCAATGCCATAGTCACTTGTATCCTTAGATTTGTATTGATTTATCACCATGGTTGATATGTCATGTCCCTTCATTAGGTCATGTCCTTTAGTCAAAATGTGTCTTTTAATTATTATTGTTATTCATTTATATTATTTATTTATTTAGTGTTTACATATATATTGATTCATTTCAAAAAATATATAAGATATGTTGAGAAAAGTGATGTCTATTTATTGATGTCAAAGCGCAATGATGATGATGATGTGTCATTAAAGATGGTATAACATATAATGTGGAAGATAAGTGGAAATAAGAAGACAAAGTGCATCTTTATAGTTATGGTAGCAGTTTCAGTACCTATACCTACAAGATTCTGCTAATGATCGAATTTTCAAAAAGTGATTTCGTAATTTTAGTCATGAAATCCTTCAATAATATCTATATATGGATCGATCTTATTATGCCTGACAACCTAACCTAAATGCAAGACAAGGTCACCAAAATTCCCTCTAATGAAGTGAAATTCCTGCCAATCAAGAAAATGCTTGCTAATAAAGAAAAATGCCCGCTAATCAAGTGAAATTCCCACCAACCAAGTGAAATTCCTACCAACCATGGGGAAATGCTTGCATGCCATAGGGAAACTCCTGCATGCCATATGGAAACTCCTGCATGCCATTGAGAAATTCTCACATACCATGGGAAATTCCTATAGGCTATGGGGAAATGCCCACATGCCATGGGAAATGCATGTATGCTATGGGGAAATTTCCACATGACATGGTAAGTGTTCATAGGCTCTAGGAGAAGCACTTAAAATTCCCAAAAATCCTATAAAATTCCCTCTAAGATAAATTCCCTCCATAGGAAGTGGACACAAAATGCATGTGCAAAAAGAATTGATTTTGAATTTGTGGTGTTGAGTTTTGCGTTGGAGGGAAAAGGGGTTTTGTTGAGTAGAGATTGTGTCCACTTTGACTTAATCTCCATCGCTGAATTCAACTATGGTTCTACTTGAGCTCTTACAAAGGAAAATTGCGAATGAGAATGCCCATTGATTCCATTTTGGATCTCGAAAATGTATAGGTTGACCTCATATTGATGGATCCACAAGTGTGCCCCAAACCCCACAAGGTTCATATAAAACTATATTCGGTTTGAATATCCGAGGTATGTGAAGTAGAGCTCTATGATAAAAAAACATTGAAGTGATTTTCAGGGTAATTCTCTGAAATGCACAAGAGTTGAATAAAAAAGGGAGGGACAATGTTCTAGTTGAATTATGAAATATGACGATGACATTTATATTTCTTGGATTAATACAAAAGTAACACACTTATGTCTTGATGAAATCTAAGATTGCAGGTAGTATAGTTAAAGTGTGGTATGAAACACATAATCTAGAGGAAATTACAGAGACCTAAGGTCTCTATAGAAAATGTATAGGAAGTTTTTTCTAGAAATTGAATGGTGCTACAAAAACTCGATGGTGCTATAGGAAATTCATAAGAATTCAGAAATTACAAAATTATTGAAGCCATCAGACTTTGTTATTATGAAGAGTGCTTTGATCAAAACTTAGATATTGAGTTGATTGTTAGAGAATGAATTGCAAAGGCTCTTAGTGAGCATGGTTTGAGTTATTATGAAAATTAATTCATAGAGAATACAAATGTGAAGACTTATAGAAATCTCAATGGAAGAGGATTGATGTCATCAACTTCCAGACAAGTTGGTGCCTAAAATTGCAAGTTTGTGCTTGTTGGTTATGGATTGGTGCTCATAAATGGATTGATGTCCTCATCCCTTGAAAAAGTTGGTGCCTGATAATTTGGTGCTCATAAGTGGGACTGGTGTCTATAAGATATGCAAATGGGTTCTCACACTATTATCAGATATTATGTCTCCTACAAATAATTGTAATATATGTCTTTATCAATTTATTATATTGAGTTTCCATATAAATTTTCTGTATATTGTGCTTGATGTTGATGAAATTTTTAAGGTTGATAATGTTACATGATTAATGAAGTTAAATATTTTAAAAGTGCATGCTATTGATTCAACCTCCCCTCTTAGTATCATTGTAACGTCTCCAAATTTCGTAAAAAAAAAAATTAAAGTTCTAACTGTAATTATAGAGGATAAAAGAATCCATACAGTGTTTAAATTTGCGCTTAACATAAGGGACACCATTACGACAAACATTAACATGTGACTTAGGTCTAACTGTAGATATAAAGGATAATTAAGTTTATATGATCTTTTAAAATATGTTTTTAGTATTTTATCCATTGAACATAAATGACCCTTTATGAAAACATTACGATGCGACTTAATGCTATGACGACATTACTTTACTTGATGTTTAGGTCATGAAAGAATGTCATCTTTATTTTTCGACAGTTACAATCAATGTACTTGTTAGTTATGTTTTTAGGACACTTGTTAATTTTTCTATGAGATAGGAGGATGGGTTATGGTATTACTTAGACTTGGAGCTAACGTATAAGCCATTTATTCAACTATAGGTGCTCTAAGGAGGGTTCATGCCTTACTAGGGCCACTTCCAAGAGTCTAATCCTAAGCATACA
Source organism: Pseudotsuga menziesii (assembly GCA_001517045.1). Taxonomy (NCBI): domain Eukaryota; kingdom Viridiplantae; phylum Streptophyta; class Pinopsida; order Pinales; family Pinaceae; genus Pseudotsuga; species Pseudotsuga menziesii. The sequence goes on from LPNX010021930.1 coordinate 22,312, forward strand.
AGGGAGGATCCCAACTATACTTATAAACAAATACCTCCAAGACACTAGGATCCTGCCTAACCTTATGTTATATCAAGCATAAAATGAATGAGTGATGGAAATAAAGGTGAATGATACAAAGTTTAATTTGATAGGTTTGAAACATTAGAGTTTTGGGTTTGTTTTAACAAAAAAATAAACTCATTGGCATTTAAAAGGCCACATGATGGCTCTACGGCCTCCAGCTGGAATGTAGACAAGTCATGTCATAAACCCTAAGGGTTTAACTCATCTCGATTTTTGTTTTCATATTGCATTGTTTCGCTTTGCACTGTATGAGTGCCTTCAGCTCTTGGCGTTGGCGTTGACGTTGTTATGCATGCTCTTAGTCTTTCCTGTAGGCTCTTGGCCTCCCCTTCTGCCAGTTCACAATACCCATTTTATACGAGGGCACCGACCTTAGTCTCAGGCTGGTTTCTTTCTCTACGCAACCGGTTTGTGCTAAAGGTTGAACCGTGGTCTTCCTCACCATTGTTTGAAACAACAAGGTAAATACTCTCATTTTCTTTTCAAGTTTTTTGATGTTTTAAAGAAATAGAGTTCTCATATATATATAAATTTGACCTCTTGTGTTATTGTTTTTGCAGGAACTTTCGACTGAGTTTGCAGCAAAGGGGTAAGGGTCGTTCTCCATGAATGCAAAGGAATTTATCGGTAAGACATGTACCCACACTCCTTTCTCCTTGTAGCTTGAATATCGATGACTTCGTGGCTATGTGGCTCTGCGTTTCATGGACTAGAATCCCATTTCCACATTTTATTTTGTTGGAAAATGCTAACTTTCTAATGATTCAGCCCGAGGAACATTGTGTGGTTGTCTTTAAAAATACTTCTCCCTTCGACCGTGGTTTCTGAAGGGAATTTGTTTATGTTGTAATGTTTATACTTGGTTTTGTGTTGACAAAGTTCTTGTTTTAAGGAGTGTTTGAGAAATCATGTGACTGTTGCTCCAAACTTGTAAATGTTTTATTTTATAAAGGAACTTCCATAAGGGTTTGTTATTGTATTTACATAGTCGAATTGATTCCTGAATGTTGTCTCATTTTTTACTATGTAGTTTCAATTTTCTAGTAAAATTTTTAAGGCTTGAAGGCCGTTTATAATCTCCATCACTCATGGTTATTGTACTAGCTAGAAATTGTATGGTTAGAGCCGTGAGGCCATTGCTATGTTTTAGGTTATATATATTATTTTTATTTTTACAAAGAGCGATGCTCTGTCAAGAAAAGAGTGGGATGTAATCATTTAGCGCCATAAGGTGGATTGCATTGACAATGGATGGGTTAACGATTTCTTGGTTTTCTTGTGGACCGACCTACTCTTATGGGATTCAAACTCTTGTTCAAATAAATCAATGCGTTGGAAAATAAAAAGTGTTAAGTAGTTTTCCTTTCTGTACTGTTTTAGCCGAATAGACTCGGGAAGTTTCGATTTGATAACTTATTAATTAATACTTGTTATCAATGCTTAGTTTATTGCATTTTTAGTTGGGAAACTTGGGTTGTGAGGCCAATGTGCTATCATCTCTGTCGTAGATTGAAATTTGATTATTATTTATATATATGTATATAATATAGTTAATCTGTAAGGCTATAACATTGATAAATTCTTTGTTTGGTTAAATTTTAACATTGATGTTCTTTAAACCCTAGTTATAGTATAAATTCCTTTTGACTAGTGAGGAGTTACAGGGTTTGAACCGTTGACTCGTATTTCAAATATTTTATATGTAAACGCCCCTAGTCTGTAAATGGTTTAACAATATAATTCTTATCGTTTATGCTTTATGATTTTAAATTTGGAAGATAATGATTTAAATAATAAGTATTTAAATACTATGATATATATATATATATATATATATATATATATATATTCTATAGAGTTAGATTTATTCCTGAATAATTTTATGTAAAAACTCTAAACCATAGTTTAACTTCTGTGTAAAACTATTTTTTTCGGCTATAAAGAACGATTTCTTTAAATTTGATCATAAAAATGCTTTTAAAGGACAAAGAACTAAAAAGTAATACAATAAGAAAATACTATCTAAGTGATCTTGATTATACTAAGTAAGAACTAGGTGAAAGGATATACATTGTTTACTTAACATTGGTTATCCTAATCTTAACTGTAAATCACTGAACTGAAGGAAAAATTGATATAATGAACTCAGATCTGATTATAACATTATAGAAAATTATCTACATGTTTTATTTATATTTATATTATAGTACAATTACCATTAACTTCGTAAAGACTAAGGTCCGCTACAGAAAACAATATACAAAACTATGATCCATAACTTGTCCTAACTTAAAAACAATCACTAGTTTATAGAATCCATAATCATTCCTAAATCTTCTAGATATAGATATAGAATACAATTATAGATAAGAAACAAAACAACTTTGAACCTAGATATTTGCAGAAGGGGGACAACACCCAAAGGAGATCGTTCCTCCCAATCGTATCCTAAAAACATCCAAGGTTACTTGCTTGAGGACCCCCGAGCATGTTCACTGAACCACTCGGATGAAGATGCTATGTAAAATCCCACATGTAAATCTCTGCAACTTAGCACTCAATAGAAGACTTAAATCTTAGCCATATCACTTTAGCTATCCCCTCATCGAATTCCTTGTGTGCCTCACTCTTTAGTTTGCAGTAGTTACGAGGTTCATTCACTTGGAATAGAATGTAATGAGCTTCCTTCTCAATTCGATGGTATTTATAAGATTTCCTTGGTATTTGGGTCAGTTTTGTAATTAAATGAGCCACTTGCTCAATACCTCCTCTCACGGAACATGAACACAATTTTAGGGATTTTGCTTCCTACAACAGCCAGAAAGTGAAATTCTAGTGCCACCACTTGTCATTTATCTTTCTATAGCTGCTAATTTATCCTAGTGGGTCAATGAACACTCTTTCAAAAGTCTCCTCTAGATAGATGTCTCTCCATTTAATTATTTAAATAAATAAATATTCAATTATAGTCAGCCTTGACCAACTTGCTCATAAAAACTTTACAATAACTTTTAGCATAATGTTTTCTCAAATAAATAAAAATATTTATTTTTCAGATCTAGGTGGGTTACAAACACCCCCCTTTAAGTTCAACATTGTCCTTGATGTTGCTTAAGTTTATTCTAAGTCTTCCTAGAACAGAGTTGGATATGCCTCCCGCATACGAATCTCCAATTCCCAGGTTGCTTCATATGGACTGAGGTGTTTCGATTGCACTTTTACCTGTCCAAGGGTGTGATTCTAGAGAAAATTTTCCCTCCTCTACCTGAATAACATTCCAGTCAATCACATTAGTAGCATCATGCAAGTACTTTTCAATATGGAAATATGAAATACATTATGTATTCTAATATTAGGTGGCAAATCTAACTGATATGCCACTGGTTCAACTCTTCCCAATATTTTGAATGGTCCACAATACCTGGGTGCTAATTTATCACAACTCCTAAACTAAAGGAGCTCTTTCTGGCTTTTACCTTGACAAATACATGCTCACCTACTTGGAATTATTTCTAAGTTCTGCATGACTCTTTTGTCTGTCCTATGCAATTTTCGTATTGCTTTGTACATGTTTCACTGTTAGTTCCAGTTATTTTAACAAGTCAGGTCCAAACATCAACCCGTCAACCAGATTACTCCATGAAATGGGAGTAATACATTTCCTACCATACAATATTTCAAAAGGACTAAGTTTAGTTGAATCTTGATAATGATTATTATACTCAAATTCGACTAAGTGTAAATAATATTCCTATTTCTTGGTATAGTCTCTAACATACATTGCAACATGTCTTCTAGAACTTGATTGACTCTTTCTGTTTGTTCATCTATTTGCGAATGATAAACAGTATTGAAATTCAATTTAGTATATAGTCCTTTAAACAATGAATTCCAAAAATTACGAGTAAACTTAGGATCTCTGTCAGAAATTATTACCTTCGAAATTCCATGCAACCGAAAAATTTCCTTCATAAAGATGTTAGAAATGTTAGCATCCTTATGATTTGTTTTAGCATACATAAAATGTGCTGTGTTGCTTGGTTTGTCTACCACTACCATTATAGAATCATTTTGTTTCTAATTTTTAGGCAATCCATTTATAAAATCAATACTGATAACTTCCCATCTCCAATTTGGAATTGGCAGTGGTTGCAAAATGTAATGTCCTTTTTTGGAAATTTTATTAACATGACTAATTTTTCATTTTTTCTCCTATTTCAACCTTTGATTAGTTTTGATGTCTAGGTCTCCAAATTGACCCAAATGCTCCCAAATATTCTGAGAAGGTGTATGAATGATATTAATACTTGAATATGATGTTCAGGGATGATTTATGACCCTCCAATTACTTCTGCAAACTTGTTTAATATTCTGATCAAAGTAGGAGTCTTTACTAGCAAATTGGGGCTCCAATTCCCCTTGGGTAAATGCTGGAAATGGCTTCTCAAATGCTCCCAAAACCACTCGAATTAACAGAGGTAGAGGATTTTTAAGGTAAATTATTAAGGTATCATATGAATTATTAATTATTTTATACAATTTTTTATGACCATCTCCCAAACATCTACAAAATCACTAATTCGACCCTTGGGGAAATGGCACCAAATCTTCTCCAAATGCAATTAAACTGAACAAAATGGCCTCAAATGCTTAAATGATGAACATGAAACTTGTAATACTCATAAATTACAGTCCATTCATCATAAATATATCATATATACATTCTTCCATTCAAAATAATCAACATTATCATGGCATACATCAATATAGTGGGGAAATGGTCATTGTTTGCTCATTAATAGTCACTTTTACATACAACCATTTGATATTTTGACCTGAGAATTTATGATAATGAATAAAAGAGCATATTGAGATTATTTAAATCATAAATGGACAATTAAAATCTCTCCCAATTCAAAATCATCAGCATTACAATGGTTCACAACAAGATAGTAGGGAAATGACACTATTTCTTTATTGTTTAACATTTTTACATGAAATATTTTGGTATTTCGACTTGAGAGTATTATGAAATTGAAATAAAGATAATTTAAATTAGAACATAAAATAATGGGGCATTATAATCTTCCCCAAAGAGATCAGTAGCTCACCCAAAGCGCAATCCCTCCATGAGAAAGAATATGCAATAAAAATTGGAAATGGTTGAGAGAAAGTGCTGCACTAGAAGGAAGCACGAGCTACACTGTATCTTACACTGGAAAATACAAATCCATTAAATCTCCATGAAATACCTGAGTAACCTCTTCGAACACCGAATTTTATGGGAATCTTTCACCCTCAAAATTTTCTACAACAAGAAACTAGTCATCCACTAGCTCTCTCAATTCACAAATGAAAATTTCTCAAATGATCAAAATATATTCTCTTGGTTCATACCTATATTTTATAAAAATCCTTAGCCTTATAAGGCTACCAATCCATCCACAAACTCAATCCAATTAGAATTAGGGTGTGTGATCAATATTTTCCAAGTATCCTCCCTTTCCTAGCCTTCCATCTCCCCCCAATTCGAGTGGGAACCCATTGAGCTTACCCAAATCACATGAGCGTCCTCTTGGATTCCTTATTTCAAATTGACATGTCGATATGTTAAGATGTCATCCTTCATGTATGCAATATGTCATAAATTTCATACCATCTTGATCATCAATGTCATAGATGTCATAGATGTTACGAAATCTAGCCCAAGTGTCCAAGAAGCTCCCATTTGACTCTTCCTCTCCCATGGAAGTTACATTTCCTTCCCAATTTGACCTATGAGGAATACTTCCAAGTGTATTAGCTTCTAAATCATCGAAGAAAATTAGGCTTCCCATGGATTCAAAATTGCAAGAGGAGGATGCCATGTGGCACATAATTTCTAGCTTGTGTGGGCCCCATAATTCCCATGTGTTTCCATGCTCCATTGCCATTTCAATTTTCTCTTGTATTTATTTAATAAGCTCCATTACTAAATATTTATTCCATTCTAATGTCTGAACATCATTTATTATCTCTCTTATTAAAATTCCAAATGTATCCATCCAACCTAGGGAACTAGTAGGATTGATGGAATTGTCCTGCTATGCAATTATTAAAAATGGGGACATTACAATCCTCTGTTATAGCAGATTTTACCACACCAGGTGAATCACACTTGTATGGCCTTCCCATATCCCTCTGCAGACTCCTTATACCCCTTGGACCAGTTTTTGTCCTTTGATGTTTCCTATACCATCCCTAAAAACATGTGAAAATTTCTATACGCGACTTTTAAACCCTTTATCGCGTATATACGCGGGTTTGACCTCTAAAACCACGTACATCAGTATGTGTACAAAAATCCAAATCCTTTTGGAGTTTTCCTTGACATGGATCCGACTCACTTGTCTCCTGGCCTTCCATATGCCTTGAGATCACTCGGATTCGACCTTTCATTACCCCATTGAAAAGCTATATAAGGAACCCTTTGGATACATTGAAGGCATAAGAGAATTGAGAGCAAAGAAACTATAATCCATTGTTGTCGGAACTTGTGTTTGAGTCTGCATCCCTTTGTCCCTTGGAACACTTTAGTGTTCTTCCCAAGCTTTCCTTTTGCTTGTGAGCTTGCTATCGAGAGATGGAGGATTGAGGTGGTGGAGGCCCAAGTGGGGGATTCAGTTTCTCTGATTCACAGACGTGCCAATAGAGGTTGTATTCATTGTAATCTATGATTTTATATTAATAGAAATATCTTTTCCTATCCAATAATGTATGTTTGAATGAATATTTTTTCCATGGATGATTTCAAATGATTATACGTTGTTGATTATATATGCTAGAGTAAATCTAACACCAATATATATAGTATGCTTGTCTTGTTTACTTATTGTTGAGGAAGTGATTCATCAATTCAAGCTGAAGTTGGAAAGCTCAACGGGGATCTACTTCAACTGTCTGGAATAAGGTACGAGTCTTGATCCTTTAGTGTTATATATTTGATTTCTCTTGCATATTGGAAAGGATTGATTTCTGGAGTCAAGCTGTCTGTTGTGGTACCCCAGGCCATAAGAATTTCTCTCTGTAACAGAATTGGCGACTTCACTGGGGAGTTCCTAGTAGTTGTCCTTTGGGGGTTTTCTATCGGCATTCAATGACTTTGAATTGCTCTTTTTTCTCTGTTTTTGTGTCGGGTCTGGGGGCATGTTATCCTGGTAGTGTCTGATTGGTGTGAAGTTTGTCTCAGATTATCTATTTGCCTTTATTTTTATGCACTTTTCTTCCTGTACGTGAGTTTTGAACTCACAGTCGCGTATATATGCGGTTTTGACTGCTATATCCGCGTACACACGCGGGTTTACTGCGAACAGTCGAGTATGCCCTTAGTGGCCTTCTTGAGGAAGATTGATTGTTGTTGGGTGAATTTTGATGATTTACGAGTCTCCTTTGATACCGCTAGAGTCTGTATACACCTCTGTTCCTGACCAGAGACGTTTTTTTTATGGTAAAATTCTTTTTTTGATGAATGTTCTTGTCATTGCATTTTCGATTTTTTGTTTTGGGATTAGTGCATTAGATTTCTTTTACCTTAGTACTTTGCTTGAGTGTTGCATGATTGTGCTTGCAGAGTCTGGGGGTTGTAGAATCATTCTTTTGCTTTAGTATCTCATTTTTATTTCAAAAAATCCAAAAATATTTGATTATCATTATGCATTGCATCTTGCATTTTTCATAGTACTTGCACTAGATTTGCTTTGAAGTATTAGTCACGATTTCATATAGGAAAGCTTGCATTTATCACTTGAAGAAAATTTTGCATTTCACGTAGTAGCATACCCTGTTTTTCATGGACACAATGCATTTGCATTGATTGTTAGGTGTGCATTTTGCTTCATGTTGCGTCATAACACCATTGGTTGCACGGTCATCTACCCTTTTTGAGTAATAAAGCCAATTAAAATCAATGCTTAATTAAAATGAACTACACTATTTTATTTGATAGCGTTCACCAAAAAGATTAGGTTTTAGGGTCTTGGAATAGTTCATTGTGAGTAAATTCTCCAAGACCACTAAACAACAACATGTATGTGTCTGTCCAGGTGAGAGTGTGAAATTCCTTGGTATAATTGGTGTTTCTCAGGATCCTCCTCTCAAAAGGGAGTTTAGCACGAGGCAATGTGAGCAGTTATTGATTGGGATGACCCCTAGTCATAATTGAGTAGCACCGGAGATATTTCCAGGATTGTATTCGTATCTGGGGGCTCTTTCGGGAGTTTTAGGCTTTGCTACCCTACCCATACGGTCAATCCCGCCTGCGACTGTCTACTTGAGCATTTATTATATTGAGGTGAACTTAGTTTCTTTACCTAGGATATTGAGGGGGTACTTTGCAGGGGTTATTTTGCGGGTGTCCCGGCCAGGTTGGGGTCGGACAGCACAGTCGTTTTACGCTTTGAAGCTGATGGCCACAATAATTGGTTACGTACCTCCACTTGTTGTGTATGGGAGTCTCAAGCCTCTCTTAGGCGAGACATACATTCTTCATTCGGGAGATAATTTATCCTACCCTTGATTGCTTATGTTTGGCTTTAGATTTTATTGGTGTATGCTCTGTGCACGTTAGCTTGCCTAGGGTTTGCGTAATTAGAGAGTCTTTTACATTTTTTGAGTCATTGTGGATTCGGGTGCGGCTCCTCACCATTGTCATCGATTAGCAGAACTTCCGCCATTTACATCTCCTCCTCCTTTGGGAGAGATAAACAAATGATTTAGGCAGACTACTTCGCACATTGATTCACACATGATGGGAGACCATGAAGAAGGTATTCTTAAGCCACTCTCTCCCATTCAAGTGGAAGATGGGGAGTTTACTCCTACCTATGATCCTTCACCTGATATGACTGAGTTAGGTCCTGTAATTTCTAAGATAGGTACTTTTCATGATAGACCTACTTACTCTAGTGTTGATCCCCCATTGGCGCATCGCCAGTATGGCATGCCGAAAGAAGAGACTTATTATGAGCCCGCGAGCACTAGTTATGGTAGTTATGGCATGTCTGGTATGCCCACACATGATTTGGATTTTCATGTCGAGTCAGAATTTGAGCCTAACACTATGCCTGGGGCACTCCTATTCCTTACCATGCGGAGAGGTTTGGGAGCACAAGTCACATTGCACCTTTCATCCCAGCGATGGAAGCTACAACACATATTCCTGCTAGGCCAAGGGTTAGTGATCCTATTAGGATACTAGATCCAAGATGAGTGACTATAGGGAACACCACGTACATATTTTCACGGATCCCTTCATCCTCAGTTCCTTGTTCTTCGAATGTTGTTCCTCCACCTCATTCACGTGGTCCTTTGGGCCGGAATGTTGCTACGAGTCATGTCCGTACTGCTATTACTTAACCAGTTGTGTCTCAGGTTCAAGTACCGCTCGTTGTTTCGGGAGGTCGTGTTCATACTTCTAGAGGTCATGTTACTACTTCTAGAGCATATATTCCTACTTTCGATGTGTATATTCCTACTTCCGGAGCATATATTCCTACTTACGGAGTGTCTCATGGGACATCTCATGGGATGACTTACGGACCTTATTATGGGACACAGTATGGACAGGGTTATTCACCTTATGGGTATGGGTATCAACAACCCAATTAATCTCCTAATTATGGCTTTGTAGCCCCACATAGTCAAGGTACACCACATCATGGTGCTTCCATGCCACCCTACACGGGTCAAATGGGAGGAGGGCACTATGGTCAAGGCCATGGTGGTTACGCTAATCATACCTATGTGAATCAAAGCTATCAGGGAGCGGTGCACTGACCTGATCATCCTAGGCTCCCTTTCCTCGCAATGCTAAATCTTCTTGACTTGTTGATATTGATGAACAATCCTGTATCTGATGACCTGACTTGGCCAGCTGTCCCTACTAAGCTTCCCTCGGACATACCCAAATTCGAGGGCAAACTTGGAGAGGATTCGAGCGAACATGTTACAACATTTCACCTATGGTGTTCTTCAAATTCCTTACATGAAGATTCGATCCATTTAAGGCTATTTCAATGCACCCTTACAGGGCCTGGTGTGAAATGGTATATAGAGTTACCTAGGGGGGCATTCGCTTTGTTCGATGACCTAGCGATGACTTTTCTTAACCACTTCCAGCTACCAGTGCATTATGACGTTGGTATGAAACTCTTGTCGACATTTCACTACGATAAAGCCATGCATATCTTGGACGATATCCAAGAGTGGAATAGACGAAAGAGGTTTATTAAAGCCTTTATATCACCGGATATCCTCCTCGAATGGTTCCTTAAGTCATTATTGCCTTATATAGCGAAGGATGTTTCTACATCCGGAGTGCAAAATGAGAAACAAGCCATTTTTAGGGCACAGGAACTGGATTTGATTTATGCTCAATACGGTTTGTTAGATGAGATCATCCCCAATGCTCTGCGTTTTAGTTTCGACCCCAAAGTTAAACCTGGACCACATGCCAATGGAATTGTTGGTTGTGCAAGTGCTAAACCTACGAATTCGGTTGTGAAATAGATTAGTCAATTTTCAATCAACCAATCCGCTTCGGGACAAGCCACAGCTTCGTCTCAACCCACCTAAATGGTGAGTGTGCTTTCGGTGCAATCGTCAGACCAGAAAGGTAACCAACAACCTGGAAGGAATAAAAAGAAGGGTAAGAACAATCGTAAGGGTGGGAATAGGAATGAAAATGCTAATACTAATGAAAAAAATGCCCAAAATGCTGGGGGGACAAACAATCTAAACGTAAGGTTAAGTTTCCTTGCAAGTTGTGTAAGGATTATCACCTCACTTACTTGTGCTCTCGTATCGATGAAGCCTCAAGATTCTTAGCGTAGGGCCCAGCTGTGTTGACCAACCCTTTACCTCATAATCAAAACATGAACTTGAGGACCTATGATCAGTCTGTTGGTGATCAAGATCCGCCGGAGGGTAGTGGTCATGGTTGCATTAACATGGTGCGTGCTATGAAGTTTGTGACCCATGGGAAGGACTATGGTTCGTCACAACCCAACCTAGGAAAGGAACCTGATCCACCAAGGACTCCTTTGCATATTGAAAAACCCGTGGATAAACTTGAAGTTGCACCTCGCATTCCTAAGGGAGTCCTTAAGCGTTCAGGGCACAATCCTAATGTCCAAGCCGCCCAGAACTATTCTGTTGTCGAGGATTTGGGCCACACTCCTTGTGCGATGTCTGCACTAGAAGTACTTCAGAGTTGTCCTTCGCAGAGGAAGGATTTTATTTCTTCCCTTGGTGTGAATGATGATAATTATTCCTCTGTGATTAAATTTGAAACTGTAGGACTTCAACCTCGCTTGCCTTACTATGTGTCTCTTTTGATTCATGTAGAATGTCTTAACATGACCATCAAGTGCACTGTGATTGATGAAGGCGCCGCTGCTTTTGTGATGTCTTTATCATGTTGGAAGGGTTTAGGTTCCCCTGAGTTGTCTAAATCCGGTACCATGTTGACCACGTTTGATGGGAGATCGTTTAGGCCACATGGGATCCTTCCTTCCCTTAAGGTCCATTTGGGAGGAAAGACCGTTGCGATAGAGGTTGAGGTGGTTGATGCGCCCCTTGACTATAATCTCTTGCTGGGTAGGAATTGGATGTACAGTATGCAAGCCATAGCTTCTTCACTATTTTGTGTTGTATGCTTTCCATTTAATGGGAAGATAGTTATGATTGATCAAACGTCATTCAAGAATCTGTCGGTTATCGCATCTTCAGGAGCTTCGATCTCGATTGTTCAGCACTCTCAACTGGCAACTGGGAGTGTGGGTGTGGGAATATATCCATCCCTTATGGGAAGCTTTAGTTGTCCTACACCTGTCCTTCTGATAGGGTCTAGCTTCGATGAGGCTTCGACATGTGTGAGATCAGTGTCTTTTCGCACGAGTCATACGGAAGATCCTTGGATTCTTCCCACACCGAATAATTTGAGTGAGCCCATGGTGAAGGATGTGCTGCTGCCTGCAACTATGGTAGCTTATCAAGCTAATCTTGGATGTGTTGCAGAGCCTAGTCCTTCCTCTTCAAAAATGGAGGAGGAGGACCCATATGTGCTGCCTGCATGGGCAGTTCAATCTTCTCACACGCATGACTGCCTTGATAGTGTTTTTCCTTCAGACAAAGCAATTATTGAGGCCATGTCAGGGGTTGAGGCACCTTGGGAAGAGTTGCATCATAGATCTTATTTTCTTCCTGAGCTTGACCGCTTGGAGTGTGAGGACTTTAGGGAGGTTCTTAGTGAGAGAATTGGTAGTCCCATGGATCCATTAAGATCTCCTGGTCTAATGGTTGATGGGAACATGGCGAATATATCTCCTACCATTCCTATCAATATCTCTCACGGTCCTGGCAGGATTGAGAATGTCTATATTGGGGCAGAATGTTCCCATGCTGAGATTCAAGAATACACCGAGCTGTTTAGAGAATTTCGTGATATCTTTGCTTGGTCTTACGATGAAATGCCAGGTATCGACCCTCGCATTGTTGAACATGAGATTAAAACTTATCCCAATGCTAAGCCTGTTCGACAACTCTTGCGTGTAGTGAATCGTAGGAAAGCACCCGTGATTAAGGCAGAGATAGAGAAACTGTTGAAAGCCGGTTTTATCTATCCTGTTCCCTTGACGGAGTGGGTTTAAAATCCTGTTTCAGTAGATAAGAAGCAGGGAGCGATCCGTATATGCACTGATTTCCGTGACTTGAATCGTGCTTGTCCTAAATATAATTTCCTCACACCATTTATAGATCAAATCTTGGATGAGTGCGTGGGTAGCGAGGTATTTTCTTTTATGGATGGCTTTTCCAGATACAATCAGATACAAATTAAACCTGAGGACCAACATAAGACTACATTTATTTGTCCTTGGGGAACCTTTGCATATCGAAAAATGCCTTTTGGCCTTAAGAACGCCAGAGCCACTTTTCAGCGGGCTATGACCTTGATCTTCCATGATCTCAAATTTATTATCAAAGTATTTTTGGATGACCTTGCTGCTCATTCTTGTATGAGAATGCGTCATTCCTATCATTTGAGATTAGTATTCGAAAGGTGCTGCCATTATTTGGTCAGGTTAAATCCTCACAAGTGCATCTTTTGTGTGAAGTCTGGTCACTTATTAGGGTTCATTGTTTCCAAGGAGGGTATAAGAGTTGAACCTTTGAAGGTTGACGCAATACTTCAGTTGTCTCCCCAGAGGAACATTAGACATCTTCAATGTTTGCAAGGCATGGCAAACTTCTTACGGACATTCATTGTCAACTTTGCCAATTTGACTAGAGGCTTTATGCATCTATTGAAAAAGGACAACACCTTTTGTTGGGATGAGCGAGCCCAGGAGTCCTTTGATGCGCTTAAGCGAGCCCTAGCATTGGCCCCGGTGATTAGTCCCCCAAAATATAGCTGTGATTTTCTAGTTTATGTGGCCACGTCCACAGAGACGATTGGTATGGTTTTGGTTCAAGAGGATGAGGAGCTCCAAGAGAATGTCATATACTATCTGAGTCGAAATCTTATTGACGCAGAGATCTATTATTCCCATGTTGAGAAGCTTGCCTTAGCTACCGTACATGCAGTTCAACGGTTGAGACATTATATTCTCCTTCACCAAACCTTGGTTGTAGCCCATGTCAATCCGTTTCAATTCATCCTCACTTGAAGGATGATTGGGAGAAAGTATAATAAATGGATTGTCATCTTGCAAGAATTCCACCTCGAGTTTGTTTCGGCAAAATCGAAGAAATCATTAGTTTTTGCGGAGCTTATATCGGATTTCCCAAGCGAAGCCGAGGAGATGGTTTGTGAAGATACGTTTATCGATGAACACATCTTCTTAATCTCAAATTTGGACTCATGGTATGGGGATATTATTATATATTTACAAACATTGAAGGTCCCCACTCACCTCTCATGGGATGAACGACGATGATTACGTCACGTATCCAAGAATTACCTCATAGTGGATAATACCTTGTACCACCGTGGGGTAGATTCCATTTTACATCATTGTCTAACTCATGAGGAGGCTGAGCTTGTGCTGAATGATTGCCATGGAGGGGCGTGTGGTGGTCATTTATTCGGGCTTTCTATAGCCCAAAAAATCTTGAGAGCGGGTTATTTCTAGCCATCGATCTTTAAATATTGTGTAGATGCGGTCAATAAGTAACATCCTTGCTAGGTGTTTGAATGGAATATGCGCTCGTGAGCTGCCCCGTTACATCCCATAATCACCATCGGTCCCTTCACTAAGTGGGGGCTTGATTTTATGGATTGCAACCTAGCTTCAGCTAGGGGGCATCATCATATCATAGTGGCTATTGAATACTTCACAAAATGGGCTGAGGCCATGCCTATAGTTAAATCCAATGGTGAGACAGTCGCACACTTCATATTCAACCAGATTATTACTCGATTCGGTATTCTGAAGGAGCTTGTCACCGACCATGGACCGCAGTTTCAGAATCGTATGATGGAAGAGTTGGCATCGAAGTTAGGATATAAGCAGGAGCATTCCTACTCTTATTACCCTCAAGCGAATGGACAGGTAGAAGAAGTGAACAAATCACTCAAATCCATTCTCCAATGAACCATCACACAAAGCAAGACTAATTGGCACATTATGTTATATCCTGCATTGCGGGCTTATAGAACCGTTGTTAATACTGCCACGGGTTTTTCTCCATATTAGCTTGTACATGGAGTGGAGTTGGTATTGCTGGTTAAGTGCGAGATTCCTTCTTTGAAGCTAGCCGTAGAGCTCTTACCAGACACTTACCCATTGAAGGAGCATTTGGTCCACCTAGAGAAACTTGATGAGAAGCACCGAGATGCCTTGGTGGCTCTAGAAGTGAATAAGCGTAGCGTTAAGGTCTAGTACGATAAGTTTGTCCGTCCAAGGAGGTTTAGTGAGGGAGACTTGGTCCTTTTGTGGGATCAACCGAAAGAACCATTGGGGGCAGGAAAGTTTAACCCCATGTGGCGTGGTCCTTACGTCGTTAAATGTGTGTTAGAGAAGGTCGCTTATGAGTTAGTGGATTATGAGGGAACGACCTTGGCGGAGCCTAGAAATGGGCTCTATATCAAAAAATACTATGCATGATTTTCAGCCAAGGCTAGTTATTGTATATTATTGTACAGTTTTGCATAGGTAGGTCTTTTTCTTATGGTGATCGGGTTTGTGATTAGTTTCCATTTCTTTTGGAAGATGTTAATGGAATCTTACACTTTCATAGGATTCGCGGATGGTGCAAGCCGTCACACTCAACACTCAGCTTCTGTTGCTTGGGTGATTTATACTCCTATGGGTCAGGTATTGTCTTCAGGAGGCGTATGTTTACGTCCCTATTCAAACAATGTTGCTGAGTATAGTGCCATTATTGAGCTTCTACGGGATGCCATTTCACATGGTGTTCTCTTTCTTGAGGTACGACTTGATTCGGAGTTAGTAGTGTTACAACTTAATGGTTTGTACCATGTTAGAGATCCGACATTATTAATAAGATTCTTACATGTGAGATTGTTAGAACGAAAATTTGACAATATAACATACATACATGTTCCACGAATTAATAATCTAGTTGCTGACTCATATGCTAACTACATGTTATATTGGCATTTGTTTCATACACAATAAGCTCATCACAAACATAATTTTTTACACATGTAAATAAATAAATCGATCATCATAAAAGTTTTTATAAACATCCAAAATGTGGTAATACATAGTGTCATAATACAAAACTAGGGCTCTCGAGCCACCAAAATATAATACATGGTAGTACAAAACAGGGATAATTTTAGGGGTGAATTTTAGCCCAGTGGGCTATTTTTCCATGTTTTTCTCCCAAAAAAGATTCACCATTTTGCATTTTTTGAAGGCCTGTTTCGCCCAATTTTGATGGGGTACAAATTTTTCACCCTAAAAATCGCCAAATTATTATATAAACGATATAAAATCCTTGGAAATTAAAATATTTTTTGAAAAATATCGCCAATCATTTTATAGTTGGCGTTTTAAGAATCGGTAATATTCGCCAACATTTATACACTTTTAAATAAGTATGGTTCCTTAAAATCATCCCTGGTACAAAATATATCACTCCCAGATATCTAAGCCTGTGTAGGAGGAGGGGGGTTGTGATCATGGAATGTCACCACGGCTCTAGCTAGCCATCGAAATAGCCACACCCATGCTCGTGGTACACCCACCACCTGGCGCTGCATGGCCTCAGGAAAGTCCTAAACTTGCGCCATGGTTACTCTGTGTGTCAGTCTCACGAAGTTGGTATGAATGCTTTGGAGCGTCCGCTCCGCATCCACACCCGTGATGTCGTATCCTCTTCCCCTCCATCTATGACAAGGGAAGCCTTCAGGCCGTCGTGGTCCCACATCTGCATGCATATGGTATATGTCACTATGTATTATCACCCAAAAACATTTCTTTTGATTCCACATAATAAAAAAACACAAAAAAATTTAAATAACTCAAAATTTTTAAAAAGAGGGTCGAGATTCGTTACCAATGTCACTGCATGCCGATCCTAGTGGTAGCGGCATGTTTGGGTCTTCCTGGAAATATATCCCCGCATAGGGGTAATCATCAATGGCAACTATCTGTCGTCACCACCATGGAAAAAAATCACCACCATGGAAATAAATCAGCTGGATAGGGGTTGGACACCCTACCTCCACCCAGTCTGCGCATCGCATCCGCCCAGCGTCGTTGGGCCTGATCTCGAACCCCGTGTAGAGGAAAGTCAACTCTAGGGCTCAATCCTGAAACACGCTCAAAGAAGAACATGCTCAGTATGCTATTGAAATCAAAGTTTCACACCCTGCCCATCTTGCAGTCGCTGAGCTATTTTTTCATGTTGCTCAACAATGTCGTACTCCAGTCATAAACTGTGGGCCTCATGCACTCCATGGCATAGAAAATAAATGGCCGTGAGGCCTGATGGAGTGAGGCTAGCCTCGCTATCTTGCTCAATGTCAGTAGAATGGCCTTTAGGCCTAGCACCTGTATGGAGTTATTTGGGATCTAACTCCCCACCTTCTCCGTGTCCGGGTAGCAGTACACCATAATGTACTCATCTATAGTCATGCCACCTCCGGGCCCATGAGAGTGTAGGTTCACCACTTCCCCCCCGTTGGGAAATTCCAGTAATAAAGTATATGCCCTCCACTTCTATGGTGAGGGACATCCCGTCTATCTGGAACGGCTCTGAGTCTGGATCCCAGTAGTCTACTAGCATCTGCAACAGTCTTGGTTTGGCCTGTATACCACCAAGACACCAAAACTTGTAGAGTCCTCATGACAACAAAGCTTGTTGAGTTGTTAGATCTGCCCTTATTGCCCCTTATACATCACCATGCTCACGTTCTCTCCATTCTAGAACCATCCTGCACATAAAATTTGAGTTTGATCCATTAGAATACTTAAAAATCATTGAGTGCGACCGCATGCGCGACTATTTTCTAAACAGCTGCGTATGTACGTGACTTTGAGGGCATTTTCCATGTATATCCAGCCCTATATGCAGAAAAACCCTCGATTTCCACGTGGGCCGAGGCACGCATTTAATATGGGCCTAGAATCCTAAATACACCATGGAAATTGATAAAATTTGCATCAAAATGAAAGAGTAGAGCATGAGTAAGTACCTGAAAAAAACGGTAGTGGATCCAGCCGTCTGGATCTCTTGGAATTCGCTATTGAAGTTCTGAGCTCAATTGGGTAAAAATTTCAAATGTTATATAATGTTTTGAATTTTTTTACTATTTATAGAAATTTTTCAATTTTTGAAAATTTTTACCCCCTTTTCTATAGTTTAGACCGTTTCTAATCCTTTTGGACCATTTTTGGACTAATTTATGATGTAGAAGACCATTTTGAGTGCTGTTTTGACCGTTTCTTTGACTCATTCATGCTCATTATAGGTATGATGTTTAAACTAGCATATAGGTTAGGATCACCTCCGATTGCATTTTGCATGACCTTATGACCATTTCATTATAGCCTTAGGTACGAACCCATTCTATTATGTCACAGAACCTTCTTGCTATTTTAGAAGTGGCATTATGTGAATGGTAGAGCTTGACCTTACATGGGTACCCTAGTTAGTGCCTTATTTGCATTTGGTGCCCATGCCGACATTTTATCTCTTAGGGTGTGGGAGTTCGTTGTATAGTATTGCCATGACATTTTGCAAGAGCCTCATACTCCTCTTGATCTTTTCCTGGCCTATTTCTCTCAGGACTCCCTTATGTCAAGTTGTAATTGCATTATCATGAGTTTTTCCTACCTTATTGAGCCTTATGCCGGCTTCCCTGACATTGAGTTTCAGCCATATTGCCTGAGCTTGTCTCGTGTCTAGCCATTCAGAGCCGTTTTATATATCCTTTGCAGCTTGATTCCCTATTTTTACCAGGAGGGGACTTTCCCCCGAGTGTCGCTATCCTACACATGTATCCTTGCATTGAGCATAGGTATGTTCCATTGCTTGGAACTAGTTTGTTTTCCCATTATGACACTCGTCTCCTCCTAGTCTGTAACTATAAAGTAGTTTTATTCTTTTTCAAGCTTTTTAAATATTTGAAAAAGTCCAAAAAAAAAATTAAAAAACCAAAAAGCCGGACAAGGAAAGATGTTATTTTTGGCAGCTGTCGAGTCATGTCGCCTTTGAACAGAGCACTGTATATCACATCCGCTGGTTGGGTTTATAGTTTGACTTTAGGAGCTGTGCTCGTTTATTTGAGTTTATCTCCATCGATTGGTTAAGATTCTAGTCCCCATGGAGCCTCTATCGATGCCTCCTGTGTCGCAAAGATGTCCCAATTTTTTATATCGAGTCTATGCTGCCTTTATTCAGTCACCATTCACCGTTATGCTCTTGTTCGAAGGAAGTTGAAACCTGAGTCAACCATTCCTCAGTTATCTTGACTTTGCATGTCGACCATTCCTGGTATAGTTACTAGTTCGTGCACCTTATGATCAAGTCCTTCCACATTATACAGCTTTGTTGAGTACCTCGTGTTGGATGATGGGGGATGCCTTAATGCCCTCCTTCCAACGGATTTCATCCCATCGAATTTAGATCATTTATTTTGGGATTGAAATCTAGAGTCATTTTTGAGTGCCTTGAGACTTGCAGTCATCAGTGGCAGGTTCTCTCGCCATCGACAATTTTTGGGAATACATCAATGTCCCCTGATCGATGGATCCTCTCAAGTGTTCGACCTCAACACACCTATTCACACTTGTTAGTTTTCACTCTAGTACCTTGATTCCCATTTTCATTATCGGTGGGTGATCTCGCGTCTGTTAACAATATACATCAATGACTGGTAATCAGATGATGGACTACTATGTTCGACCTCGACACCTCCATTCACATAGTAGGACTTGTACTCGTAGCGGTTTGTGTAGAAGACCTTCTAGATTGGTGGCATCTCTTATATGCTACCTCCTTGATCGTGCCAGTGTTCATGAGATTTCAGCTCTCGTGACTTGATTCCAGTGTGTGTCAGACATTTCCAACTATTATGGAGATCATGATCCTTTGTACATCTTCATCATGGAGATTCTGATCTATGTATATTGTACGTGGTGATGACCACTTATGTCATATTTTGTATCATGCCTATTCATGGCCATTGTATTCTTATGTATCCAGGACTGCTATATGTATTTGTAGTTATATGCAGAGTTGTATCATTGTACTATGCTGATTGGGTGGATGGTCTTCCATTTTGGATTCTTCATCACTCCACTTCTGGGATGGACTTATAATGTATTTCGGCCATCGTATGACCCCTCTGACCTCACACATTAGGGGGCATCTGTTATAGCAGATTTTACCACACCAGGTGAATCACACTTGTATGGCCTTCCCCTGTCCCTCTGTAGACTCCTTAGACCTCTTGGACTAGTTTTTGTCCTTTGATGTTTCCTAGACCATCCCTAAAAACATGTGAAAATTGCTATACCCGACTTTTAAACCCTTTATCGTGTATATACACGGGTTTGACCTCTAAAACTGTGTACATCAGGATGTGTACAAAAATCCAAATCCTTTTGGATTTTTCCTTGACATGGATTTGACTCACTTGTCTCCTAGCCTTCCATATGCCTTGATATCGCTCGGATTTGACCTTTCATTACCCCATTGAAAATCTATATAAGGAAACCTTTGGATACATTGAAGGCATAAGAGAATTGAGAGTAAAGAAACTATAGTCCATTATTGCTGGAACTTGTGTTTGAGTCTGCATCCCTTTGTCCCTTGGAGAACTTTAGTGTTCTTCCCAAGCTTGCCTTTTTCTTGTGAGCTTGCTATCGAGAGATGGAGGATTGAGGTGGTGGAGGCCCAAGTGGGGGATTCAGTTTCTCTAATTCACAGACGTGCCGACAGAGGTTGTATTCATTGTAATCTATGATTTTATATTAATAGAAATATATTTTCAAGTCCAATAATGTATGTTTGAATTAATATTTTATCCATGGATGATTTCAAATGCTTATACGTTGTTGATTATATATGCTAGAGTAAATCTAACACCAATATATATAGTATGCTTATCTTGTTTGATTATTGTTGAGGAAGTGATTCATCAATTCAAGGTGAAGTTGGAAAGCTCAACGGGGATCTACTTCAACCGTCCAGAATAAGGTATGATTTTTGATCCTTTAGTGTTATATATTTGATTTCTCTTGCATATTGGAAAGGATTGATTTTTGGAGTCAAGCTGTCTGTTGTGGTACCCCAAGCCATAGGAATTTCTCTTCGTAACATCCTCTCCACCCAATATTTCTTGTACTCAATCAATTTTAGATTTTTATGCTGCAATATTTTTTCATATTCCCAAGTGGCATCCTCATTTGGTACTCCTTCCTTTGCACCAAGTGCTCTGTTATGGTTCTGCTCATTAATTTTCTTTAGTTGCAATTTTAGTAGTGGCACTCATGTACTGCAATTTTGTGTTCCCAAAAGTAAAGAGATGTGGATTGTGCATATTTATATATACAATAACATCAACACTAATACCAAAAGGATTAATCAAATCCATAAAAACCAAATTTCTGCAAATAATCTTTACCTCCATATTTTGGAAACATTTTCTGAACTTTCGCCCCTTTTTGCTTTTGTATAATTATTTGAACTTGGTATTGAGTTACCAAACTTTGAATTGATTAAGATTCCAATAAAATATCAGAGAGGAGCCACCATGCTTGTTTCTGCACTACTTTGATTACAATCATCTTCTCAAGTGGTGAATAAATCTCCACTGTTGCTTGCTGCCCCCAAAATTGAAACCAATGAGACCAAAAATGATCCCAGGGTCCCATATGATCCTGATACATGGATGGTGTAAAATATCTATGATGATATTCCATGAACACCAAGAATTTAAAAATTGAATCCATGTTTCAAAAGGTACTCCACATAGGAAACATGAACACTGTTCTGCAAAGATGAATTCAAACAACTGAAGGTTTGTTTGCTTTCTCAAACCAACAATCGAACTGCTACTCCAAGTGATATGAAACAAAGAAATTTTAGGATCCCATTGATGGTATTGCACCCTTCCAAACATCATGAGTACAAAATATAGATCATGAAAGTACATAACAACATCATACAAATGTACATCAAGAAGGTACGTCATCAAAGAATCATGAAAGTGCTTGTACATCCAAGTAAGTAGATCACCATGTGGCCCATACACACAAGCATAAAGTATTATATCATATCTGCCCCAATGACATAGGTGAGGATCCCATGTCTCGTAATGATGCTACAAAAATATATAATGTGCATCCATATAATCAACCATGTGTTCTTTCATCCAAGAAGTGAATGAAGAACCTCCACCAAAATCTGAACCAAATAAGGAGCAAATAAAACATGAATACTTCAAGTGGCTCAAAGAAGTCTCATCAATACACTCATGAATATGTATATCATCATGAAATAATAGAGTATGTTGTTTCCAACAATAATTTCCTTCAATCATATATATATATTCACCCAAGTGTGGGATGAACTTCCTCTAACATCAAATGGACCAGTTAAGGAGCAAGGAAAATCATGAGTCTCCAAGTGACTCAAGTGAATATCATAGGTGCATCCATGTAGATGTGTATCGTAATAATGTAACAAGGAATGATTCTTCAAATGTAAATAACATGGTTCTATAATCATGTCATCATCATAGTGAGAGATAGAAAGTCCAAACTCTTCATGTGGCACCATAAAAAAGAAACCGTTCACTCATACTTCATTAGGATGAATGCTGTGAAATTTGGAAGTGTAGGATGTAGGACAAAGAACCAACTCACACAAACGATCAGAAAGTGCAAAATTGTCATCATGTGAAGGATCCATAGGGTTAGGAGTATGCACCTCTCTTAAAAATGAAAAAAATTCCTCATGGTTTGGTTCCAAGGTAGTGGAATCATGCACTTCTTCAAAAAGTGTGCACCCATCTTCAAGAGGCAACTCAAGTTCCTCTTCCACCAAAACTAGTAGTTGGCTCTCATCAAGATCATATTCAAACAAATCAAGAACCTACAATTTTCCATGTTTATCATGATCCCTCATGTCATGAGAATCCTCCAAGAAATCTACCATATGACAATCTAAAACATTGGAGGAAGGACAAGTAACTTGAAACCTCTCAAGCAGTTGCTCATTTTGAATTTTGAGCTTATGAATATCCTCATTATTATTAAAGTATTCTTCATGTAAAAAATCATTAAGCTCAACCAAATTATTTCTATAAAAAATAAAAGACATGAAATTACCTTCATTGATGCACATTGCTCTTTGAATATTCTCGATGTATTAAAGGAAGGATGGCTCCTCCAATGAAGAATTTTTCCAACTAGAATTTGACACCAATGCTTTAGTGTCATGGAGTATGCTAAGGGCCTCATGGATATCCATTTCACTCATCTTCAAATACCCTTCAATGAAGGATGGTTCATGGGAGTGAACCTCCTCTTCTTCTTTCTTCTTGATTTGATCAACTTCTTGAAGCTCAAGTGTTGATGGGGAAGTTGATCTTTGTTATTCATTATCTGTCACAATGTATTCATCCTCATTCTTATGAGAAATTAGGATTGTCACAAAATTTTCAAATTTGATATCTATGTCACCAACATAGATTTGTGAGCACCCATCAGTAGGTTCTCCTTCATAGTTCAAGGAGCCATCAATAGATTCTCTTTGATTGGAACAACCCCCATTAGTAAGGATTGTGTTATTGTCTTCACCTTCCTCTTTGAAATCACCTTGAGTTAATTGATGCTCCACTTCATGGTTCTCTATTTTTTCTTTTAATGGTGTATCTAGGATCTTTTCACAAATATGATGATTTTTTCTCATTTCATGCTCCTCCAAACTAGTGGATTGCTGATTGTCCTTTAATGAATTCACATTTTACTTCTTGTGCATAAATCCATAATTGATAAGATATTATGTGAAAGAATACCACTTATTAATATCCCCTCTCAAATTTTGATACTCTTGGAGACATGCTCCAATATCTATGGTTGTAATTTCTGTAATTGTTGGTTAGGGAGGAAGGAAAGTGGGAATTGTGGTTCTATTGTTAAGCCAAGAAATGTATAATTTTTTTTATTAACTATATGGTATTAATGAAAAGGTTCTAATACCATGATCTGATGCCACTGTAATGTCCCTTTTTAATAATTTTATTAAAATGACCAATTTTTCATTTTTTCTCCTATTTCGACCTTTGACTAGTTTTGATGTCTAGGTCTCCAAACTGACCCAAATGCTCCCAAATATTATGAGAAGGTGTATGAATGATATTAATACTTGAATATTATGTTCATGGATTATTTATTACCCTTAAATTACTTCTGTAAACTTGTTTAATATTCTGACCAAAGTAGGAGTCTTTACTACCAAATTGGGGCTCTAATTCCCCCCTGGGTAAATGCTGGAAATGGCTTTTCAAATGATCCCAAACCCACTAGAATGTATGAAAAGAGGAATAGGGTGTTTAAGATACATTTTTAAGGTCTCACATGCATCCTTATTCAGTTTATACAAGCTGTTATGACCATCTCCCAAACAGCTACAAAACCATTAATTCGACCCTTGGGGAAATGGCACCAAATCTTCTTCAAATGCAATTAAAATGAGTAAAATGACCTCAAATGCTTAATTTATGAAAATTAAACTTTTAATAATCATAAATTACATTCCATTCATCATAAATATATCAGAGATACATTCTTCTATTCAAAATAATCAGCATTATCATGACATACATCAATATAGTGGGGAAATGGTCATTGCTTGCTCATTAATAGTCACTTTTACATACAACCCTTTGATATTTCAACATAATAATTTATAATAATGAATAAAATATAATATTGATATTATTACAATCATAAATGGATAATTAAAATCTTTCCCAGTTCGAAATCATCAGCATTACAATGGTTCACAATTGTTGGTAATAACTCCCACTTCAATATCCATTACATTGCTAACAGCATTTATTTATACATTTCATAGGACGGTTGTGTTTCACCTTTTGCCCAGCCTTTTCGGCTTCCTGACTATTCGGTTTTATTTATTTATTTACAATAATCCCTAACGGATTATATTCTAACAATCCCCCTCTTAATCCGAAGG
>LPNX010021930.1:50071-75250 GCA_001517045.1 Pseudotsuga menziesii
ATTTGTCAGCTAGGGCAGCACCAATACTCGATGCCAAAGAGTGCATCTTTACAACTGTTAGTGTAATTTACAATAATAAACTTGATATGACAAAGAGAAATGAAAAAAAAAAAAAACCTTGCAGGTCTATAGTCTCTGCCAAGGTGATTTACAATCTCAACTTCAGGTTTTAAAGTGATACAATGACAGTATCGCAGCTTCAATTCACAGCAATTCAGGGAGAAGGAATCATTTCAGGAAGTGGACAGCAGCAATATTAAAATACTTCTTACAGCCTTCAACACATATATCAGTGTGATATATCAGTCATCATTAACACAGCAAGCATTATAAATCACTTCAGGATGTGAAGTGCAGCACACAGTCACGATATATTAGAGAGCATATATATTAGTCAGCATATATATATCAGATATAATTCAATCAATTCAGCCAGATCTTACAGCAATTCTTCAGTCTCCAATACTTCAGTTTTCAACACATACCACACAGTACCCAATGTAAAGAGCTATCAATTCGAATTTAGAAGCAACTCGACCTTCAAGCAGGTGGCCAGAGAGGTTTGCACTTCAACGCAGCACAGTCTTCAACTTTTCAAATGGAAAGAAACTCCACAAATACAAATGCAATAGATAATCTCTGCACAACTTCTGTTGATCCACGTACAATATAGATTATTTTCTTTCAAATGTAACCAAACTGAATGTTGGAAAGAGAACTATGGACAGGTGCCGAATGAGAGAAAGATAACCTGGAATCCATGACCTATCACTTCATTTTACAGTATTCAATAGTTCTTACTTCCACCCAATGCATTATTAGGGTTCTAGTGACCATCCCCACGAGTTTCATACAAATCAAACACAAACACAACAAAAAAGAAAACCTTAATGGTCTTGCCCATCTGTCGTTCACAGTGGTCTCTTCACATGAGAGAGAGATCCATGCTTCAACCTTACGGTTAGCTTTACATGAAGTTTTCACAGCTTCACTTGCAGTAAAAACGCATCTCTTAGCGTTGGAGTTTACATGATCATGGTGGCAGCTCTTGGAGTCTGTCCCACCAGGCGTGCCAAGGGGCGTCACTTGTCAAAATTTTTGTTTGCAGTTCAACAAAGCTCCAAAATCATATTGTATTGGAAGCCTCTGAAGAGTTAAGACTTCAACCGTGGTTTCTGGATAAGGTATTTGCAGTCTCCAATCTCAACGCAGATATATATCAGACTTACTTTCGACCAGAACTCAGACAGCTCCACGCACAGCATCACCATTCACGCTGTCTACACGCTGTCTTCAACAGTCACACATTCTTCACGAATTCAGCAGTCACGCATTCATTTCTTCTCCACGTAGCCTCACGATAGTCACGACTATCGTTCTCCTTTCAACAACAAATTTATTGAGAGTCTGGAGTAAGCAATCTGGTGAGTAGTTGGCCAGCGTTCTCCAACGATTGCAAAAAATTGCAGGTTTGTACTGGCAACACCGTATCAGTCTACAGCATGCTTCACACAGCACGCTGGTTCTTCACGCAGGCATTAGGGTTTACACAGCTCCAACGCAATGTATATCAATACACACAGTCAATGCATTATATATCAATGCAGTATCTCTCCAGGCGCAGTCTTCAAGGTTTCCAATCCTTCTACTCGCCCTTCAACTCGTCCTTCATCCAAGGCAGTAATTGCAGTCTCAGCGCAGCCTCAGATTGCAGCAAGAGTCTTTAATATATATCAGTCAAGGGTGCCATCTTCAAAACGCAGCAGTCACCATATGATAGGAGCAAAACGCAGTGCACCTTCACAACGCAAAATGCAGCAACAGTGCACCTTTCACCCATAAAACTAGGTTAAAAAATAGGGTTTATGCGCCACACTATTCAGGATCGCAGCCTCTTATAAAACCGCAGACATATATCGCAGCATACACAAATGGAGGGTGTGGTTAAAACTTAGGGTTAGGTTTCCTCTACAAAATCGCAGCACAAGAATAAAGCATACAAATGAATGCGCACAGGCTGGGAGAGGAGTAACGCATACACTGCATGCGACTCTACTGGCAGACTGATGGAGCAGTCTGGCAATGGACTGGCAAGTAGAATGCCAGGAATGGGCAGACTGGCAACAGGCAGGAGTTATGGCAGGCAGGCAGCCAGGCTCTGATACCACTTGTTGGTAATAACTCCCGCTTCAATATCCATTACATTGCTAACAGCATTTATTTATACATTTCATAGGACGGTTGTGTTTCACCTTCCGCCCAGCCTTTTCGGCTTCCTGACTATTCGGTTTTATTTATTTATTTACAATAATCCCTAACGGATTATATTCTAACAACAATAAGATAATGGGGAAATGGCACTATCTCTTCATTGTTTAACATTTTTACATGAAATATTTTGGTATTTATACCTGATAGTATTATTAAATTTAAATACAGAGAATTTAAATCATAACATAAAATAATGGGGCATTATAAGCTTCCCCAAAGAGATCAATAGCTCACCCAAAGCGTAATCCCTCCATAAGCAAGAATATGCAATAAAAACTAGAAATGGTTGGGAGAACGTGCTGCACTAGAAGGAACCATGAGCTTCCTTGTATATTACACCTGAAAATATAACTCCATTAAATCTCCATGAAATATCTGAGTGGCCTCTCCAAACACTTGCTTGGATGGGAATCTTTCACCCTCAAAATTGGCTAAGGCAAGAAACTAGTCATCCACTAGCTCTCTCAATTCATAAATGAAAATTTATCAAATGATAAAAATCTATTCTCTTGGTTCATCACTATATTTTATAAACATCCTTATAGTTATAAGGTTACTAATCCATCAAAAAATTCAAGCCACTTCGAATTAGGGTATGTGCTCAAGATTTGCCAAGTGTCCTCCCGTTCCTAGACTTCCATCTTCCCCCAATTCGAGTGGGAACCGATTGAGGTTTCCAAAATCACATGAGCACCCTCTTGGATGCCCTATTTCAAACTGACATGTTAGAATGGTCAGATTTCAGCCATCATGTCTCCAATATTTCATAAATTTAATAGCATCTTCATCATCAGTGTCATAGATGTCATAGATGATAGGGAATATAGCCCTAGTGTCCAAGAAGCTCCCATTTGAGTCTTCCTCTCCCATGGAAGTTACATTTCCTTCCGAATTCAACCTATGAGGCATATGTCCAAGTGTATTATCCTTCTAACTCATCCAAGAACATTAGGATTCCCATGGATTCGAAATTGCAAGAGGAGGATGCCATGTGGCACATAATTTCTAGCTTGTGTGGGCCCCATAATCTCCATGTGTCTCCATGCTCCATTGCCACTTCAATTTTCTCTTGTATTTATTTAATAAGCTCCATTATTAAATATTTATTCTATTCTAATGTCCAAACATCATTTATTAGCTCCCTTATTAAAATTCCAAATGTATACATCCAACCTAGGGAACTAGTAGGATTGACGGAATTGTACTAATATGCAATTACTAAAAATGGGGACATTACACAAAAGACCTATTGGGTGTTGATTCTCAGCTTTAAATTGCTTACATTCTATACACCTAGATATATATTCAGTAACTTCATACTTCATATTAGGACAAAAATAATCTTTCCTTAGCATTGTTATCATCTTTTGATAACCCGGGTGTCCGGAATAAGGACTTTTATGTACTTCATTTTAAATCGACAATTTAATTTCTGGTATGTTAGGCACATAGAGTTTGTTTTTATACAACATTAATCCTTTTTCATTTGAACTGTAATATGTCTTCAAATTTTTAGATTCATTATCAGTTACTTTTTTTCTTAAATTTTGGTATTCCTTGTCTATTTTTATTCCTTCTTCCAATTTATCATATAATTTTGTTTTGTTACTGCTAATGGCAACTATAAAATTTGTTATTGCTTTTTTGCTGGCATCAACCACCTTTTTTCCCTTTCCTTTGATGTGCTTGATCTGAAAATAATATTTGCTAATGAAATCTAACCATCTAGCTTGCCTTGCGTTCATATTTTGTTGATCAAACAAATATTTCAAGATTATGTTATCAGACATTAACAAAAATATATGACCAATTAGATGATGGCACCACATTTTCAGAGCATGAATTATGATAGCTAGCTCTAAATAATATGTTGCATAATTTTTTTCATGTGTTTTAGCTTCCTTGATTCACAAGCTATTACATGACCTTCTTGTGTTAGTACTTCACCCAAACCTTGATTGAATGCATCAGTACACACAACAAAATCTTTGTGTGGATCTGCTATTTTTAGTATAGGTGCAGTAGTTAATAATTCTTTTAATTTATTAAAAATTTCTTCACACTTTTGATCTAAGACAAATCTTTTTCCTTTTTTCTGCAAGGATGTTATGTGATTTGCGATCTTTGAAAATCCTTCTATCAATTTCCTGTAATAACTTGTAATTCCCATGAATGATCGTACATCTGTTACATCTTTAAGAACATGCCATTCAATTATTGCTTTTATCTTATCTGGGTCTACTGATATTCCTTCCTTGGATATCACGTGACCTAGATACTATATTTTATCTTTGAATAATTCATATTTACTAAACTTAGCATACATTTTATGTTCTCTTAGAACCTGTAGTATTATCTACAAGTGTTCATCATGTTCTTCTTTCATTTTGGAGTAAATTAATATGTCATCTATGAAGACAACTACAATTTTATCTAAGTATTTAATTAAGACATTGTTCATTAAGCACATAAAAGTTGTTGGAGCATTCGTTAGCCCAAAGGGCATAACTATAAACTCATAATTCCTGTACCAGGTTCTGAAAACAGTTTTAAAAATATCTTTGTCTTTAATTCTGACTTGATGATATCCAGATCTGAAGTCTATCTTTGAAAATATCATTGCTCCGTGTATTTGATCATACAGATCATCGATGCGGGGTAAAAGATATCTATTTTTAATTGTCATTTTGTTTAGTTGACAGTAGTCTAAAAATAGATGTAATGTACCGTCTTTCTTTTTAATGAATAAGATAGGTGCTCCCCAAGGGGATACACTTGGTCTTATATAAGTTTTATCTACCAATTCTTGTAGTTGTAATTTTAATTCGTTAAGTTCTAAAATGTTCATTCAATAAGGAACCTATGAATTTGGTACAACTCTTGGTACTAACTCAATAGTAAAATCCAGATTTCTCTTTGGAGGTAATCCTGGAATTTCTTCTGGGAAAACATGAGAGAAATATTTAAAATTGGAATATCATCGAATTTCAGTTTATCTTGTTTATCCATGTGTTTGTTATTTATTATATGTACAACAAAAACTTTACAACCTTTTCTTACAACCTTTTTCATTTGTAATGCTGAGATTTGTCTAACAGAAATTTTCCTAGGTATCCCTTTGGCTGTAATTCTTTCTCCTTTATCATCTAAACAAGTAAATGTTTTCTCAAAATAGTTTAAGATTACTTGCTATTTTTTCATCCAATCCATACCTATTAACACAACATAAGACCCTAACGGTAATACATTTAACTTTACCTGAGTTTTGATCTGACCCATAAACATTTCATAGTTTTCGTCATAATTAACTAATTTTCTTTTGGTTCCTGTACCTAACTCAACCAACCAATATTTCTCAGACTCTTTCATAGATAAATTACCATTTTCTACTATGCTATGTGACACATAGCTTAAACTAGCACCTGGGTCAATCAAAATAGAAACATGCTGGTTTTGTTCATACCTTGTATTTCCACCATGGAGGTTTGATGATCAGCCTGTCGATTCTCCAAGGCTGCATTGATTCTAGGCATTTCATTTGCTACATCACCAACCATTTCTTCCTCCTAGATTGTATGCACATTGCTGAAGTTCCCCTTTCTGTTTGGACAATACTTTGCGTAATGAGGTCCCTGACATTCCCAACACTTTACAGGTTCCTTATGTTCATTGTTTTTAACATAATTATTAGGAATTTCTGCATTTTGGTGCTGTAATGTTTTGCAGTGTTTTACCTTTAAAATATGTTCCTTGATAATTATTCTTAGAGAAATTTTGAGAATTATTTCTGAAAATTTTATTTGGTTTAAAACCTTTTCTTTTCTGATCAAGGTTACTAGTTCTCTTACTTTTCCAGTTAGGTATGTATTTTTTCTTATTCTTACTTTGTGTGTAACAAAAGTTAGCTTTCCTCATTGCCTCTTCAAGGGTCTTTGGATTATCAAATTCAATTCTGTCCTTGAAGCTAGTAGGAAAACAACTTAGAAACCTATGTATCTTAGGATTTTCATCAATTATATACGGTACATATCTTATTAAACTTAAAATTTTATACTTAACTCTTTCATTGACACTGACCCTAGTTTAAGTTCATAAAACTCTTTAGCTCTTTCTTCATAATATTGTTTAGATAAGAATTTGCTTTTGAAGTATTTTTTAAAGACTCTCCAGGTTAAATATTTTTCTTTAAGGTTTTTAACTCTTTTTATGTCCTACCACCAGATGTCAGCCTTTCTGATTAGGTTATAAATAACCATATGGGATTTCAGTCTATCAGAGTAGTTATAAATATGAACGTATTTTTTCATACCCGATAACCAAGCCTCGACTTCTTCACCCTTTTCCACTTCCCTGTTAAACATGGGATGTTTTTATCCTTTTAAATCCTCCAATATCTCTTCATAAGGTTTATACTTCCTCTTTCTAGGGCCACAGTCGCTTTCACTACTTTCACTAGTGTATTTATACTTTCCTTTGTGCGACCTTAATTGAACTCCTAAAGAAGATTCACTTGTGACTATCAGAAAATTTGAATTTCTTACCCTTTTTTTGTATGATACAGTTCAAGAATCATTTTCATACTCCTTTCTTTTATCTTTTCCTCCATTGTGTATTTTGTCTAGCAATATATGATTTAGTTCCTCTAGATCTCTTAAAATTATTTCGTTATCTTCTTTTACAGTTTGTAATTCAACTTTTAAATCTTTCACTGTTTGAAGTAGTTCTGAGGGTTGATTATTTAATTCCACATAAATGTTATCTAGATTATTGTGATGGGATCCATCTTCATCAAATGCTTCAAATCCTTCCATTTCCTGCAAAATATAATTTTATATTTATGTACAGAAATAGTTTTAAAACATGATCAATATATTTTGTTTCCTATTTGTATATGAGCGAGCCAATCATGCCTAGTGTTTGGAAACTCGCTCTGACACGACATGTAACATCTCCAAATTTCATAAATATTTTTTTTTAAAGTAAAGGTCTAATTGTAATTATAAAGGATAAAAGAATCCATACATTGTTTAAATTGCGCTTAACATAAGGGACACCGTTACGACAAACATTAACGTGTGACTTAGGTCTAACTGCAAATATAAAGGATAATTAAGTTTATACGATCTTTTAAAAAATGTGTTTAGTCTTTTATCCATTGAACATAAATGACCCTTTACAAAAACATTACAATGCGACATAATGCTATGGCGACATTACTTTACTTGATGTTAAGTTTGTGAAAGATTGTCATCTTTATTTTCCGACAGTTATAGTCAGTATACTTGATAGTTATGTTTTTAGGACACTTGTTAATTTTACTATGAGCTAGGAGGATGGGTTGTGGTCTTACTTAGAATTAGAGCTAACGCATAAACCATTTATTCAACTACAGGTGCTCTAAGGAGGGTTCATGCCTTACTAGGGCCACTTCCAAGAGTATAATATTAAGCATACAAGGGAGGATCCCAACTATACTTATAAAATAATACCTCCAAGACACTAGACACCTACCTAGCCATATGTTATATTAAGCGTAAAATGAATGAGTGATGGAAATAAAGGTGAATGATACAAAGTGTAATTTGATAGGTTTGAAACATTATAGTTTTGGGTTTGTTTTAACAAAAAAAAATCAACTCAGTGGCATTTAAGATGACATGTGATGGCCCTATGACCTCCAGCTTGAATGCATACAAGTCATGTCATAAAACCTAAGGGTTTAACTCATCTCGATTTTTGTTTTCGTATTGCATTGTTTTTCTCTGCACTGTGTGAGTGTCTTCAGCTCTCGGTGTTGGTGTCGATGTTGTTCTGCAGTATATTAGTGTTGCCTATAGGATTTTGGCTTCTTCTTCTATCAGTTCATGATATTGACATTATACGAGGGCACCAACATTGGTCTCGGGCTAGTTGTTTTCTCTACGCGATCGGTTTGTGCTTAAGGTTGAACTCCGGTATTCCTCACCATTGTTTGAAACAACAAGGTAAATACTCTCGTTTTATTTTCAAGTTTTTTGTTGTTTTAAATAAATACGGTTCTTATATATATATATATATATATATATATATATATAAATTTGACCTCTCATGTTATTGTTTTTGCAGGAGATTTCAAACGAGTTTGCTGCAAAGGGGTAAGGGTCGTTCTTCATGAAAGAAAAGGCGTTTCCTGGTAAGACCTGTACCTGCACTCCTTTTTCCTTGTAGCTGAAATATCGATGACACTGTGGATATGTGGCTCTGCATTTCATGGACTAGAATCCCATTTCTTCATTTTCTTTTGTTGGACAATGGTAACTTTCTGATGGTTCGGCCTGAGGCATTCTATGGTTGTCTTTAAAAATACTTATCCCTTTGACCGTGGTGTCTGAAGGGAATTTGTTTATGTTGTAATGTTTATACTTGGTTTTGCGTTGATAGAGTTCTTGTTTTAAGGATTGTTTGAGAAGTCGTGTGACTGTCGCTCCAAACTTGTAAATTTTTCGTTTTATAAAGGAACTTTTGTAAGGTTTTGTTATTGTATTTACATGGTCGAATTGATTCTTGAATGTTGTCTCATTTTTAACTTTGTAGTTTCATTTTTCTAGTAAACGTTTTAAGTCCAGAAGGACATTTATAATCTCCAGAACTCATGGTTATTGTAGTAGTTAGAAATTGTATGGTTAGAGCTGTGAGGCCAATGCTTTGTTTTAGGCTATATATATTAGTTTTCTTTTTACAAAGAGTTATGTTCTATCAATAAAATAGTGGGATGTAATCGTTTAGCACTGAAGGTGGAGTGCGTTGGCAATGGATGGGTTAACGATTTCTTGGTTTTCTTGCGGACTGACCTACCCTAATGGCATTCAAACTCCTGTTCAAATAAATTAATGGGTTGGAAAATAAAAAGGGTTAAGTAATTTTCCTTTCTGTATTTTTTTATCCGAATAGGATCGTCGGGTTTCGATCTCATATCTTATTAATTAATACTTGTTATCAATGATTAGTTTATTGCATTTTTAGTTGGGAAACTTGGGCCGTGAGGCCAATGTTCTAGCAGAGTCTATTGTAGATTGAAATTTGATTATTGTTTATATATATGTATATAATATAGTTAAGTCGTAAGGCTATAACATTAATAAATTCTTTGTTTGGTTAAAGTTTAACATTGATGTTCTTTAAACCCTAGTTATAGTATGAATTCCTTTTGACTAGCGAGGAGTTACAGGGTTTGAACCCTTGACTCATATTTTAAATATTTTATATGTAACTTCCCCTAGTCTGTAAATGGTTTAACAATATAATTCTTATCGTTTATGCTTTATGATTTTAAACTTGGAAGAGAATTATTAAAATAATAAGTATTTAAATACTATGATATATNTCTTTAAATCTGATCCTAAAAATGCTTTTAAAGGATAGAGAACTGAAAAAGTAATACAGTAAGAAAATACTATCTAAGTGATCTTGATTATACTAAGTAAGAACTAGGTGAAAGGATATACATTGTTTACTTAACATTGGTTATCCTAATCTATAACTATAAATGGCTGAATTGAAGGGAAATTTGATATAATGAACTCAAATCTGATTATAACATTATAGGAAATTATCTACAGGTTTTCTTTTTATTTATATTATACCACAATTACCATTAAATTCGTAAATACTAAGGTCTGCTACAAAAAACAATATATAGAACTATGGTCCATAACTTGTCCTAACTTAAAAACAATCACTAGTTTATAGAATACATTATTATTCCTAAATCTTCCAGATACAAATATAGAATAAAATTACAGATAATAAACAAAAAACTTAGAACCTGGATATTTGCAGAAGGGGGACAACACCCAAAGGAGACTGTTCCTCCCAACTGTCTCCTGAAATTAGCCAAGGTTACTTGCTTCAAGACCCCCGAGCCTGTTCACTGAACCACTTGGATGAAGATGTTGTGTAATAGCCCACATAGAAATATCTGCAACTTAGCACTCAAAAGTAGTCTTAATTCACAGCCATATCACTTTAGCTATCCCTTCATCGAATTCCTTGTGTGCCTGAATTTTCAATTTGCCGTAGGTACAAGGGTCGTTCACTTGGAATAGAATGTAATGAGCCTCCTGCGCAATTCGATGGTATTTATAATATTTTTCTAGGTATTTTGGTCAGTTTTGTAATTAAATGATCCACCTGCTAAGTTCCTCCTCTTAGGGAACATGACCACAATTTTAGGGATTTTGCTTCTTGCAACAACTAGAAAGTGAAATGCTAGTGCTGCCACTTGTCATTTAGCCTTCTACAACTACTCATTCCTCCTAGTGGGTCAGTGAACACTCTTTCAATAGTCTCCTTTGGATAGGTGTCTCTCCATTTAATTATTTAAATAAATAAATATTCAATTACAATCATCCTTGACCAACTTGGTCACAAAAACTTTACAAAAACTTTTAGCATAATGTTTTCTCAAATGAATAAAAATATTTATTTTTCAGTTCTAGGTGGGTTGCAAACACTATATGTTCCAACAATTGGTATCAGAGTAGGTTCCTTCAGGAACAATTTGACAACTGGAAGGTAGGTCCCTACAAGCACTCATGTTGAAAAAATAGGACCATAGAGCAATAACGATAAACAATAAAAAATATGCAAATATTAAATTACATTACAAGAGAGACATACATATAACGTGGTTCAACCAATATGGGCTACATCCACACATAAATATCCAGTCCTTTATTTTATACCATCTAACAAAATGAAGGCATACAACCTGTAGAAACCCCGCAACACTTCCTCTTCACTCTCTCACAGTCTCTCTCTCACAATCACACAGATTGTTTTACAATGCTACAATAATGATACATATGTTAAAGTTGGTACAGTTGCAAGACCCATTCTCAGAGAGGATGGTACCCTATTAAGTTGAATAGGACAGAGTAAGACCCTAGAAGGTACCCTAGGGTCCCCAATAGTCTCCTGGGGTTCTTGGTCCATGAACAAGCAGGTTGATTCCATGTAAAATCCCCTAGCATGTGGCTAGGGCCCCTATATGCCTCTAGGGAATTCTAGTATGGGAACAGGGACGCGATATCCAAGTAGAGCCTACAGGTAGAGGCAGAGATATATTATGGTCCCAAACCAGGGACACGATGTCCAAGTAGGTCATGTAGGTAGTCGATAAAATTTCAATGTGAGATTGAAACTCAGCTTAGTACTGAGAACCATTCTACAAGAGAATGGAGGACTTGGTTAGGTTCTAGGGGTTGAAGAATATGATTCAGTGTGAGACTGAAACTCAGCCTAGGGATGAAAGCCATTCATTAAGAATGGAAGATAATGATGTCCCATCTCCTAATCGGTTATTGCTAGGTTGATTCTCAAGGGACTGGCTAGCCCTTGACATTGTCCCTAGTACCTAACCCTTAGGAACAATCTTAAGGACAAAAAGGATCGTACCATCCTTTTGGATCTTCACCTTATACAATGATGAAAAAATTATATATATAAAACAATGTACCTTGAGAGAGAGAAAAGTTCAAAGTATTTGGTCCTATTTTTAAATGCTTTTCCACCCTTATCGTCCACTTATGGTTGTGTGGGTTGTGGTCCCCTTGTTAACTCTTGGTCCTTTACCTAACTTGGTCTTGACACTCTTATTTGGGTGTACCTTTAATTATGATGAATTATGGATTTTATCCTAAGTATTTTTACCTTATGGTTTTGGTTTTGTTTTAGGACCTTTGGACCATTTATTGTTATGGTTACTTTATGTTGGTCCACTTTTATTTTTGACCTTATTTTAAATTCATTAAAGTTTAATTATGAATTTTTTAAAAGACCTTTAAATATTTACTTTATGATGATTGATTATTTTATTTTTATACCACTTTGTGTTTTACTGTGACCCTTACCACTATCCTAAAGGTAAGTTTTTTTTACACCACTTAACTTTATAAATAGATGAGGATTAAACTTCATGTCATTATCAATTTTTGGAAGATTTGGTACTTACCTTCACGTGTTTTTCCCTCTTGATGATTTTTTTTGTTTACATGGAATCGATTTGATTTCTCTTTGCGATTTCATTTCTCACGGGCTTTGCTTGATCTCTCTATGCTATTTTTCACGGGTCTATCCCTCTCTATGTTTTGGTTACTCTACGATCTCCTCACCTTGATTTTTCATGGGATTTGCTTGATCTCTCCCTATGATTTTCACAGGTCTATTTGATATTTGCGATTTGATTTCTCTCATGGGCTATCTGACATTTGCGATTTGATTTCTCTCACGGGATGTCTGATATTTGCAGTTTGATTTCTCTCATGGGTCGGGCTGAGTCTAATATATGTGATTTGATTTTTCTCATGGGCTGAGTAAGATATCTGTAATTTTGTTTTCTTGTGGGGTCAATCTCTCTTTGCTGCAATTTGTACTCATTGTGCTTGCGATCTCCCTCTGCTACGATTTTTCCTCAGGATGTTTGTTTACGGGCTCAAACTCCCTTGCTACGATTGATCTCTATGTGAGTTCAGTGGGTGATTGCTTACGGTCTTACTTCTATATCTGTATCTGTGAATTAACGGGTGGGTGATTGCTTACGGGGTTGCCTCTCGAACTTGATATACGCAACACCTCTGTGTCATTTCTTAACCATAGTTAATTGCATTATTTTATGACCGATTGATTGGATAACCTGAGGTCTGTTTACTCCTACTCTCTCTCTCTCTTTAAGGTACATATATTGTTTACCCAGTTTGACTTGTCCCTTCGGTGGCAAGATCAAACTCAGAACTAGTTGAGTATAAGGAAGATCCAAATAATGGTTGTAATATTTTAATGCTGCTTTTACTATACATGTCATTTGAAGTTTATTTTATTGTACATGTTATTTGAGATTTATTTTATTATAATTATCATTTGATGACTCTTGAGGATCAACTTTAACGCAGTGACCAAATGGAGCGTTAAGTTGAAAGAGACGAAAATTATTTTGTTTTTGTCTTAGTTTAGTTTAAATTTACAATTGTTTATATATTCTTGTATTAAGTTTATTACTTATGATAAAAACATATCTAACCTTTAAATTTTGACATGGTATCAGAGCATAGGGTGTAGCTAACTCTATTTTGCAGCCAATAGAATCTACATCGATCCTAAGACAAGATCTATACTTTACAATTAAAGGTTACTCTTCAAGTTGACAAGTAAAGGTTAAGATGACCACTCCTTCAGTAAAATTAGGATATAGGCTTGAGGGAGCCTCCAAATTCAATGCATGGAAGGCTAGGGTTCTAAATATGCTAGAAGAAAATGATCTAGATGATTTGTTTACTCGATTTGTTGAAGATCCCACTATAGCCCAAGGAAGAGCAACATTCAAGAAGAAGAAAGCCAAGGAAAAGTGAGTTATCTTTGACTTAGTTAAAGATAACTTGATGGATGTGTTAGCTCCATTAAGGACATCCAAAGAATGCTTCAATACTCTAGCTAACCTCTATGAGAAGAAAGCTCCTACTCAGAGAAGAGCATTGAATAAGCAACTCAGATCACATAAGATGGAGAAAGACGAGAATATTGCAATTTTCTTTTCCAGGATCACTCATATAAGATATCAACTCTTGGCTATTGGGGATAAGGTATAAGAAAACGATCTTGTGCATAAAATGTTTGATAGCAATATTAAAACTTGGGAGACATTCTTGGATTCAGTAAATGGAATAGGGGTTCAACCCAACTTTGAAAGGTTGTGGCATGATTGTTTAGATAAAGAAAGCATGATCCAAAGCAGATCCGTGCCCCCACCAGAAAAGAATCAAGATCTAGTCGTCAAAACAAAGAAAGGACAGAATCCCTCATCATACAAAGACAACAGTAAAGAACCTTGAGGTAAGTATTCTTTTAAATCAAGGGTTAATTGTTATAACTGTGGTAAGCATGGTCATTATGCATGGGAGTGTAGAAAACAATCTAACAAAAATTGGCATAGAATGAAAAATCATGTTTCATTTGCTACAGAAGAAGAACAACCTCGACAAAATAAGTCAAGGGTTCAGACCAAGAATCTATATCAAGGAAGAGAATATTACTTGACTTCCGCACTTTCGAGTTCCATCTCCAACCAATCAGATTCCTAGTGGATAGACAGTGGAGACACCAAGCATATGAATGGATTTAAGAAGACCCTAGCAACTATTAAGGCCAAGCAGTTTCACAAGAAAGTGGAACTTGGAGATGGAAGTACCTTTGAAATTAAAAGGGTTGGTTCAACCAACATACAACTTGATTCAGGTACGTCGATTAATGTTGAGGAAATTTTATATGTTCCTGGTTTAAATAAGAATGTTATTTTAGTGACAATTTTAGAATACAAGGGGTACTTTGTAACTTTCTCAGAAGGAAAAGTTTTGGTATGGTATAAAAGTATAAGTATAAGCTCAACCATTGTGATTGGAGTTCGTTAAGGTGACCTCTATAAGGTCCCAAGACAGGCTGTTAAAAACCTATATCCTGATCAGGATTCAAAGATAAAGAGGGAGAAATTTGTACTCTCTAGTCCCCAACTAAGTGGGGTTGTAGAAAATAAAAGAGTGATCTTCCATCAATCCTCTAGTGACTCAGAGATGGAAGCCTATAATAATTCTTGCTTAGAGAAGCAGAGGGAGAAGGCCAAGAAGCCTACATCTGATCTCATTGAGAATCCTATTGAAAAGATTCAAGGTTTCTCAAGTGAGAGCCATGTCACTGATTTAGTTTAATCCTAGTATGAGGAGTCAGTTCAACAACATATTTGGAAAAATGATATGTGGAAAGTTAGCTATGACTTCCAAGAGGATCTATATGATCATGCTTCATGCTATGATGGAGAGTTGTCTGAAGTTCTCAAGAAACCCTGTATTTGATATCAGGATGAAAAACATCGAGATGAGTTATCACCACGTAATGGTGCAGTATGTTACTGATGTGCTGAGACTATCCCTCTTGCTGAGAGGGAGTGTTAAAGTTAGTGCAGCTATGAGACCCATTCTCAGAGAGGGTGGTACCCTAGTCAGTTGAATAGGACAAAGTAAGACCCTAGAAGGTACCCTAGTGCCCCCATTAGTCTCCTGGGGTTCTTGGTCTATGACCAAGCAGGTTGATGCCATGGAAATGCCCCTAACATGTGACTAGGGCCCGTATATGCCTCCAGGGTATTCTGGTTTGGGACTAGGGACACGATGTCCAAGTAGATCCTGTAGGTAGAGACAGAGATATATTCTGGTCCAAAAGTAGGAAGACGATGTCCAAGTAGGTCGCGCAGGTAGTTGATCAACTTTTAGCATGAGACTAAAACTTAGCTTAGTACTGAGAACCATTCTGCGAGAGAATGGAGGAATCGGTTAGGGTCTAGGGGTTGATCAATATGATTCAGTGTGAGACTGAAACTCAGCCTAGGGCTGAAAACCATTCATTAGGAATGGAAGATAATAATGTCCCATCTCCTAATCGGTTATTGCTAGGTTGCTTCTCAAGGGACTGGCCATCCCTTGACGTTGTCCCTAGTACCTAACCCTTAGGATCAGTGTTAAGGAAAAAAAGGATCGTACCATCATTTTGGATCTTCCCCTTATACAGTGATGACAAAATTATATATATAAAACAATGTACCTTGAGAGAGAGAGAAAAGTTCAAAGTCTTTGGTCCTATTGGTAAATTCTTGTCCACCCTTATGGTCCACTTATGGTTGTGTGGGTTGTGGTCCCCTTATTAACTCTTGGTCCTTTACCTAACTTGGTCCTGGCACTCTTATTTGGGTGTACCTTTGATTATTTGGGTGTACTTTACTTTATGATGATTGATTATTTTATGATTTTATTTTTTTTAGACCACTTTGTGTTTATTGTGATCCTTACCACTATCCTAAAATGTAAGTTTTTTTTACACCACTTAACTTTATAAATAGACGAGGATTAAACTTATGTGATTATCGATTTTTGGAAGATTTGCTACTTACCTTCATGTTTTTTTATCAAAGTGTTTTTTTTGTTTTCACTGGCTCGATTTGATTTCTTTCTGCGATTTCATTTCTTATCGGCTCTGGTTGATCTCTCTATGTTATTTTTCACGGGTCTATCTATTTCTGCGTTTTGGTTACTCTGCGATCTCCTCATCGTGATTTCTCATGGGCTCTGCCTGATCCATAGTAGCATAATTCGGTTGTATTGGAATTTCCTGTACTGAAATTCGGAGACACTTCAAAAATTGCCGAATATTCGACATAATACGAATACTGTAAATTTTCCTACATAGAATTATTTAAATTTTATTGTATTGTTTTTAATTTTGTACATAATCAATTCATAATTAGTTTTAGGTTTTAAAAGGTGAAAGCTTTAAAATTTATAATATATATTTTGTTTTATACTTTAATTATAAATATCAAACATTATATTAGATTTAAATTAGGTTTATTTTGTAATATAAAATTTAGTAACTAGTTATAATATTAGGTTTTAGGTTTTAGTTTTTTTTTGGAATATATTATTAGAATTTTTTTTTGGCATTTTATAATTATTTAATATTTTTATAAATAAATTTTTAGATAAATTCTCTTCTGTCTTGGAGACTATATATAGAAGTCTGAATGTTTTCTTAGATTTTTTTGTGACAAGAAGTA
This sequence comes from Pseudotsuga menziesii, assembly GCA_001517045.1. Taxonomy (NCBI): domain Eukaryota; kingdom Viridiplantae; phylum Streptophyta; class Pinopsida; order Pinales; family Pinaceae; genus Pseudotsuga; species Pseudotsuga menziesii. The sequence continues at coordinate 66,975 of LPNX010021930.1, forward strand.
TAAAATATAGACTGTATTTGAAGAGAAAAATGGCCCATGACTGGTCTTTTCCCAGTTAAATTCCAACAGTGCATGCACATATTGAATGGTTTATGTATATTTATAAAAATAACTTTGAAAAATATTTTTTTTAAATCTATAAGCAACCTACTCCCGTATTTTTTCCGTACTAGATTTTTTCCTTACGTATTTTTTCCGTATCGAATCGTATTTGAATCCATATTCATACTTGAGTTATGCTACTATGGCTTGATCTCTCCTTGCGATTTTTCATGGGTCTATCCGATATTTGCGATTTGATTTGTCTCATGGGCTATCTGATATTCGCGATTTGATTTCTTTTACGGGCTGTCTGATATTTGCAATTTGATTTCTCTCATGGGTTGAGTCGGATATATGCGATTTTGTTTTCCTGCGGGCTCGATAGCTCTCTATTGCAATTTGTCCTCAGTGTGCTTGCAATATCTCTCTGCTGCGATTTGTCCTCAAAATTTTTGTTATGGGCTCAGACTCCCTTGCTACGATTGATATCTATGTGATTTCAATGGGTGATTGCTTATGGTCTTACTTCTAGATTCGTCTCTACGATTGAACGAGTGGGTGATTGCTTACGGGTTTGCCTCTCGAACTTGATCTCTGCAACACCTGTGTGTCATTTCTTAACCATAGTCACTTGCATTATTTTATGACCGATTGATTGGAGAACCTGAGGTCTCTTTACTCCTACTCTCTCTCTCTCTCTCTTTAAGGTATGTATATTGTTTACCCAGTTTGACTTGTCCCTTCGGTGACAAGATCAAACTCAAAACTAGCTGAGTATAAGGCAGATCAAAATAATGGTTGTAATCTTTTAATGCTGCTTTTACTATACATGTCATTTGAAGTTTATTTTATTGTACTTAGCATTTGATGAATCTCAAGGACCAACTTCAATGCAGTGACCAAATGGAGAGTTAAGTTGAAATAGATGAAAATTATTTTGTTTTTGTGTTAGTTCAGTTTAAATTTACAATTTTTTATATATTCTTGTATTAAGTTTATTACTTGTGATAAAAACATATCTAACCTTTAAATTTTAACAACATAGCCATATTACAATGCTTTCCTTTTATAGGGGAATTACCATGATAAAATACCATAGGTCACCCAATACCATGAGCCCATAAACTGTTGGCCAACAAACATCCGAAAAATTTCTTTTGGGGAATTTTCCTCCAAACCCCCTTTATCGGGGGCGCTACCCCCACACCCCCCTATTGGGATGAGTGTACAGTAAAAATTGTGTACAAACAAGGTCGAACAATAACATCTTGGAATATGGAAGATCGAGCTCCACAACCAACAACTCATGGATGGATAGGAAGCCTCTCAACAAATAGGGAACCATGGTTTGATGGATCCAATTATGCCTTCTAAATCATAAGAATTGAAGTCTTTTTAGAGTCACTTGGACTTGAAATTTAGTAGGTCATTGAGAATCATTATAAATTTCCAAAGACCCCACCAACAAATGCATCTAAGAAAAATCTTTCTGAATATAATGCAAAATCCATAAATGCAATTCTATATGGTCTAGCAAATTCAGAGTTTACAAAAGTCATGTAATGTAAAACAACAAAAGAGATGTGGGAAAAATTTGAAATATTTATGAAGGAGATGACATAGTGAAAAAAGGAAAAGCTACAAACTCATAGAGGATAGTTTGAGAACCTTAAGATGAAGGAAGATCAAAATATTGTAAACTAGTTTCTTCGTGTAGATGAAGTAGTCAATACCATTAGAGGTCTTGGAGAAGAAGTTTCAAAAGCAATACTTGTACAAAAGGTGTTGAGAACTCTGCCTATGAGGTTTGGTTCCAAATGCTCAATCATGGAAGATAGAAAGGATCTTGACAAAGTGACAATGGATGAACTGCATGGAATCCTCACTGGATATGGGATGAGAACGTAGAAAGAGAACCATTGAAGGAGGGAAGCAACCTTCAATCCTTCAAAGAAGACAAAAAGAAACAAGAAAGAGTCAAGTAAGAGTTCCTTTGATGAATCTTATTATGAATAAGCAAACTTTGTGAAGAAACTCAAGAAAGGTCATGGAAAATACAATGGTAAGTTACCTTTTAAATGTTTTGAGTGTGGTAAAATAGGACAATTTGCTTCTAAATTCCCTTATAAATAAAGAAGAGATAACGTCGATGAGGAAGATCATGGTAACAAAGAAAGGAGGAAGATGTATAAATGAGGAAAATCTAAAAATAAGAGAAGGTTTAGTAAGAAAAAAAAGAGTCTTTATTATAAAGAAGATAGAGTGACAATGATACAACATAACCACTCTTCATGGAATTAGATGAAAAACTCGAGAATGCAAATTCTAAAGAAGTGAATGTTGGAGCATATTTTGAAGGGGAGCTTATTAGTGTCTTAGATGACTTGATGACATCAAGAAAAATTAATAAGTAGCTAAAGGAACAACTGCTAAAGTATGAATAGGTCATTAAAGATTATTAAATTTAGCTAGAAAAAGTAGGGAAAATATAAGAAGATCTAACAGGATAGTTGAAAGAAAAGGAGAAATTGTGTGAGGAAATAAACGATTAAATTGTCTCCTTAAGAAAGGAATTGCAAAAAGTAAGTACCCAATTAAAATATCACCAAAAAACTAGTAGTAACACTAAAGTATTAAATGAAATCATCAACAAACAAATACCATGTTCTAACAGGTCTAGATTAGGACATGAGCAAGAAAATGTTAATGAAAACTCAAGCTCAATGGTGCCTAACTATGAAGCATAAACAAAAGTTGTGCATATTTTCTCAAGAGTTCTATCAAAAGGGAAGACAACAATATCAAAAGGAAGGACAAACAACAATCACATCACATGAACAAAGGAGCTTTTCCACCTAAAAGGTCTATTATACCAGGTATCAAACTCTTTTTTTGGGACATTGTTAAATCTGCAAAACATTTGGTCATAAAGTTGTACATTGCATAACATATGCAAAAGATGATTCAATGAGAACTTGAAATTGCTATAAACTCTCAAAGGTTAGTCATATGAACAATGAAATTCGAAATCCTTATGGAACTATAGATTTTGGCTTATGGTATCCATGAGGTAATGATTTGATTATGATAGCTTATATTGACACAGTTTGGGTAGAAAGTATTGATGATAGAAAAAGCATAAGGGGAGTAGCATTATTCTTGGGAAATTGTTTGGTGTCCCAGTTAGGTAAAAATAAATATTCAATCTCCTTGTATATAGCGGAGGTAGAATACACTGCAGTATCAACATATTGTTCTCAAGCTATCTAGATGAAGCAAACTTTGAAGGATATTCAGGTAGAGTTCAATCAACCTATTCAATGTTATGTGGTAACACAAGTGAAATTAGTATTTTCAAAAATTCTGTAATGCACTCCAAGACAAAGCATATCTATATCAAATATCATTTCTTGAGAGAACAAATCACTGAGAACAATGTCAATTTGGACTATGCTGTCACCAAGGAGTATATTACAAACATCTTCACAAAGCATTTTCCTAGGGATACCTTTGAGTATTTCAAACATAAATTGGGATTAATTCACATTCCTATTAATTTGTTCAAACTTCATCAAAGCTAGAAGTTGTGGGAACAAAGTAAAGCTCAAGAGGAAAAGTCAAAGGAATTGACAAAAGAAGATAAGCATTAACAAAGGGGGGAAACATAAGCCAAAAGATAAGCATGACTATAGGGGGATCAGTCCTTTGTCTTTGATGTCAAATAGGGAGAGAAAAAAAATGTCGATGATAGGGAGAGCATGCATCATTGAAAAAAGATGAAGTGTTGTTATTAATGACAAATGGGGAGTTTGTTGAGAAAAGTGTTGTCATTGATGTCAAGGAGAAGTGATGATGATGATGATGGTGATGACGATGATGTGTCATTTATGATGGTATAATGGATAATGTGGTAGATAAGTGACAACACGAAGACACCGTCTATTTTCACAATTTCGGTACCTATTTTGTTACCAACATCTATAAGATTCTGGTACCAACACCTATAGGATTCCAGTATTGATCGAATTTCTAAAAAGTGATTTCATGTTTTCAGTCATGAAATCATTCGATCATATCTATATATGAATTGATCTTGTTATTCCCACTAGCCTATGTTGGAGACATTTACCTACATACTCACTCCTTCGGTCAAATTGGCCTAGTTAAACCACTATCCTAAGTTTAATTGACATCAGTGGAGCATTAATTACCATCATCCCAGTCACTCCCATGCCTACCTACAGTCAAGGAGGCTAACTTATCCTTCTCCTACAGTCAAGGAGGCTAACTGGAGCACTCCAGGGGTGATCTGTGTGACATTCATGCACCTAATTGCTAACTGGTGGTTACTTTCAGTTCAACCAATCAGTTACAGTCATTTAAGGCACCTCCATTCATTAAATATATTATTTAATGATTATTTATTATTATTTTAATGAACTGGAGTGAACAAGGCGCCTTCACCAACTTCTGATGGTCAGTTCAGCTTCAGTTAACCTCATCAGGGTTTATTGGAGTCATGCAGTACTAGCACTTGATGATTAGATTGCTATGACATGTGTTTGATCTCCTTCAGTTGAGATTCAGTCATTTATTGCACTCCAACTTCAGTTAGGGTTTGGTGAGTCAATTAGGGTTTTGGTCAAGTGGTTAACTGAGTGAGATTGCATGGCAAAGAGTCAGTTAAGCTAGACTCACTCACTGAATTTGAATTGTCCCTTAGGTATTCGAATTCTTCATGGAGTTAATCTATTGCTATGCATGGAAATTGTAATCCTTTATTTGTTTATATAATATACAGAGAGGAAACCTATTTGGTAATCCAGTTATTTTCCAATTCATGAGTATTTGTTAATAATTCTTTGATGATTTTGATTCCTAGTTCCTAGATCATGTGCAAGAGTTAATATGGTATCAGAGCTTACGGTGGGACGAAGATCAATCTCTCAAGAACAAGATTTTTGACAGATTTCTCCATGAAATGTGAGCAATAGCTCAAATCCGACCTTATTTTGCCCCTTATGTTTTGATTTTCAGGTTTCTACAGGTGAAGCATTCGCTACAAGCAAATCCAGATGGCCTCCTCAGTACCTCTGTTGACTCCATACAATTTCCAAACATGGAAACTCAAAATGGAGCATCAACTGTATTCCAAAGGACTATTTAGAGTCACCATGGACACTGAACCTGAGCCTGGATCCGCCATAGAAAAATCAAGATTCTTGAACAAGAAGGATGAAGCCTTCGGTTTCTTATGCCTCTCTATTTCCGATGACCTTCTCTTCCATCTTACGGATCTGAAGACACCAAAAGAAATATGGGACAAATTGGAATCTTTGTATGGAAAGCATGATGACATGAGATTTTATCAACTCGAAAATGAACTCATGTCTCTCCAACCTTCCAATTTCGAGACTCTGAATGATTTCTTTACAAAGTTCAAGCATACAATTTTTCTCTTGAAGCAATGCAAAGTGGAGAAAGAAGATGATCAGTTCATCCTAGCCATCCTCTCCAAACTTAGGGTTGATTATTTAGTTTTTGTTTCTACATTCCGTGCGGGGAAGCTCACAACCCCTAAATGGAAGATGCCTACACTCGATGCCTTCATTGAGTCCCTAACTAGTGAACATGACAAGCTTGTCCAGATGGGGATCATCTGATTTTCCCGTGATCAAGCCCTCCATGTCACGGGGCCCAAAGATGTAAAGGTAAAGTAAAGCAGCAGAAAAATCAGAAAACTAAATTTGATGCTCCAAAACCTAGATTTGAAAATCAGCAGCATGATGAATCTTCCGGTTCAAGGAAGAACAAAGGAAAAGGGCACAATGGGAAAGAAAGAATCAGGTGTTCTTACTGCGGGAAGGGTTTTCACCCTGAACATGTCTGCATGAAGAAAAATCTTGATGAAGCAACCTCTCTCCTTGAGAGGAATCACATCAAACTTCTGGAGAGCTTTCGAAGGAGAGATCACCAAGATTGGGAACCACAGCATGAGAAAGGTCATGCCCTCATGGCAAGCACTTCGAAGTCCAAATCACTGCTGATTGATAGTGGTGCTTCGAATCACATGATGGCTAAAGAAGACTCTTTTTCATCCTTGGAGACCAGCAAAGCCATTCCCATCCACTTGGGAGATGACTCCACCATCATTTCCAAAGGACAAGGTACTGTAAAGTTAGAAAATGGTTTTTTTTCTAATGTTTTGTATGTACCATCTCTAGCAGTGAATCTCCTTAGAATTTTTTTTTAAATGACACATACAAGAATGTCTAAGAGGGTCTCTTTCAGCCCAAATGATGTTGAGATAATAGAAATTGCATCCGGGAAACTCATTGCAAAAGGCCATGCAAATCATCATGCAAAAGCCTATGAGTTCTCTCACTTTGTTGTGGATGAAAAGCCCACTGCTTTGCTAACTCATGGAAATGAGGTTAGTAGGCTGTGGCATGAAAGGTTTGGCCATCTTAATTTCAAATATTTGCAGCAATTACAGAAAAATTCCATGGTTGAAGGCCTCTCGGTCATCAAGGCAACCACGAGAGTCTGCAAGGGTTGTGTGATTGGAAAGCACCTTGAGCACAAGTTCGATCGGGGGAAGGCAAACCGAGCTACAAGCATATTGGGGCTGATACATTCTGATATCAGTGGTCTAATGCCTGTCACATCCATGAATGGATCAAGGTACCTCCTTACCTTTATTGATGAATTTTCAAGGTATACATGGGTTTTCTTTCTCAAAAAGAAATCAGAAGTATGTGAGAAATTTTCTGAATTGAAGGCTTTGATCGAAAATGCCTCTGGGCTTAAGATCAAGATATTGAGATCTGATAATGGAGGGGAGTATGTCAGTAATGAGTTGCTATCCATTTTCTCCCAAAGTGGTATTCAGGTCCAACATTCAATTCCCTACACTCCCCAGCAGAACGGAGTAGTAGAAAGGAAGAACCGGTCTCTCAAAGAGATGACCACCTGTATGTTGGAGTCAAAGAAGCTTGCTGCAAATTTGTGGGATGAAGCCATGCATGCTGCAGCATACATTCAGAACAGGGTGCAACATTCATTAGTGAAAGGAAATACTCCTTTCAAAGCATACTTTGGACACAAGCCAGATGTGTCGAACCTACGGGTGTTTGGGTCCACTGCATGGGCCTGGATTCCGCTTGATAAAAGAAGGGCTTTGCAACCGCAGAGCATAGAATGTCTGTTTATTGGATATCCTAATGAATCTAAAGGATTCAAGCTGCTGGATATCAATACCAAATAGATCATCATCGAGAGAAGTGTCAAGTTCGATGAGCCTCTTCAGGAGGTGGAACTAGTGGAGGAGAAAACTGCTGAAATTCCTTCCTATTCCACTGAATATTTGGATGATGAAATTGGGGATGATGACTCTGATTTGGATCCTCTGATTTCTGATATCAGTGTGCAGCAAAAATCAGATACTGAATCAGAACCTGAAGTGCAAACTCATCTTCCTACATGGGCCCGATAGACACTCTCCTGCGCAGGAGACAACATTGGAAATCCGGATGATCCAAGGAGAACCCGGTCTGATTTCCAAAGAGCAGGTATTGCACTCTCTTGTTCTGATATTTTGCTGTCCAAAAATTGCTATTTGATGATTATTTCAGATCCAAAATCCTACTACCATGCTCGGAAGGATCCAAGATGGCAAGTTTCCATGGATGAAGAGATGAATTCTCTTCAGAAAAACACTACTTCGTAGCTAGTTTCTCTTCCTCCGGGAAGGAAATTGGTTCAATGCAAGTGGGTGTTTCGGACAAAGGTTTTTGCTAATGGAAGCACCTGCAAATATAAGGCAAGGCTGGTAGCAAAAGGTTTCTCTCCGGTCCAAGGAGTGGACTACCATGATCTCTTTGCACCGGTTGCAAAAATGGACTCCATCTGCCTTGTTTTGGCTATTTTCGCATCCAAGCACTGGGAGGTGCATCACATGGATGTTAAGTTAGCCTTTCTGCATGGAGATCTTCATGAGGAGATATACATGAAGCAGCCTAAGGGCTACATCACCGATCCATCTTTGGTTTGCAAGCTAAAGAAGTCATTATACAGGTTAAAACAGGCCCCAAGAGAGTGGTATTCCAAGATGGATGCCTTTCTTCTCTCGCAAAATTTTCAGAGATGTAGATCAGATCCAAATGTGTATTTACAGCAGCATGATGGTCATCTTATTATTATTGTTTTATATGTTGATGATTTACTGATCACAG
>LPNX010021930.1:76669-114549 GCA_001517045.1 Pseudotsuga menziesii
CAAGAGTTAATAGCCTAACCTAAATACCCACTAAGGTCACCAATACGCTCGCCAACCAAGTGAAATTCCAACAATCAAGAAAAATGCCTACCAAACAAGTAAAATGCTCACCAACCAAGTGAAATTCCCACCAACAATGGGGAAACGTTTGCATGCCACAAGGAAATGCCTATAGGCCACAGGAAAATGCCCACATACCATGGGAAATGCATGTAAGCTATGGGGAAATTCCTATAGGACATGGGAAATGCTTGCAAGTCATGGGAAATTCTCGTAGCTCTAGGAAAATCACTTAAATGCCCACCGATCCTATAAAATGCCCACCAAGCTAAGAAAATCCCCACCAAGCTAAATGTACAAAGTGGACTCATAATGCCCACACATAGGCAAATTGTGAATGAGAAAACCCCTTGTTTCCAGGTTGGATCCCCGAAAAGGACAATTCGACCTCATCTTGACGGATCCACAAGTGATCCCAAGACCCCACGAAGATCATATAAAACTACAATCGAATTGAAGATTTAAGGTGTGTGAAGTAGAGCTCCGTGATAAAAAAAGAACACACAAGTAATTTTGTGGGTAATTCTCTGAAATCCGCGGGAGATGAACAATAAAAGGGAGGGACAATGTTCTCGTTGAATTATGAAATATGATGATGAAATCTATATTTCTTGGATCAGTAGGAAGGCAACAAACTCCTGTCTTGATGAGAGTCTAAGATTGCGGGTAATATAGTTAAAGTGTGGTATAAATCGCAAAATCTGTAGGACGTCACAAAACCCTAAGGGCTCTATTGGAAATGTACAGGAAGTCCGTTACCCAAACAGAACGGTGTTACATAAACTAACTATATTTATGTTCCTTGGATACTTAGTAATGCCTTCACATAACAATATCTATCTTGGGAATATTCAAGAATCTCTCCAGTGTTGGAGTTTGGTTGTCATTTTACTTCTCTAAATTGTTTTTTTGACGTTTTGGATTTTGATATTATCCTTCGTGAAAATTTTTGTTTAAAATTTTACCCTTCAACGATGACACCAAATGATGTAAAAATTTCTCCCTTCAACAATGATACCAAATGATACAATTTTTTTATTTATAAAAAAATATACATAATAAAATAAGATTTGATTTATAGAGATAAAATATAGCTCTCTATGCTTTTCTTTTTTTAATTTTGTTCTTCAACAATCACACCAAATAATGTAAATATTTTTTTATTTTATAAAAATAAAATAAAATAAGATTTGGTTTATAAAGACAAAATATATATTTGTATGTCTCTTTTTTTTTTCTCTCAATACCCTTATTTAATACTTTCCTTTATTAAAATTTTGAATATATCACTGAAATTGAACCATAAGAAAAATATAAAAGATATTTATTTCAATTTCAATGGGACTTTTAGAAAATTAATCAATAGTATTTGAATTTGAAACTATATAATTGACGAAATAAACCACTAAATACAAAAGCCACACATTTATTGATGTTATTTTAAAATTATTAAAAAATTACCAAATTATGTGATAAATCACTAAATACAAAAGCTACACATACATTATTGATGTTATTTAAAATATTAAAAAAAATAATTTATAACAATTTTTCAAAATCATAGATTTCACAAAAATCTAAACAAATTAGGCAATATAATGCCAAAAATATAGTAGAGTGTAGATGATTGCAATAATGCAAAAAAGATAAAAAATAAAATAATGAAAAAATCATTAAGTTAAATGAGTTTTTATGTATTTAGGAAAAATCAATGCAACTTGCAAATAAAAAGATAATTCTAATTTAATAGATGTTTCTAATTTTTAATGAATGTATGGTTTAGAACTTGCAACTTAGAAAGTATAGTTTTATATAAGATAAATATTTTAATGTTACTAATAATATAAAAAATAGCAATAATATAATGACGGTTTATAAAGTTTATTGCCCTTCAAAATTATGTTTTAGAAATTTTATTACTCTTCATGAATAATAATTAACAAAAATATTAAACCTTATTTGACGATAAAAATATGACAAACATTTTACCCATCAAATTCCATTCAAATTCCATCACTGAATCTCTCCATCTCTTCCATGCTTTTCCCATAGAAATTTTAATTGGATTCACATTTTAATATAGTACCTCCTTCTCACTGAAGGACTTGCATGATACCATCGAATCTAATAATTCAACCCTAAAACAAATGGTGACGACAAATATGAAATGTGTGGGAGAGATGTCCATTTTCTTTGTTAGTTGGAAGCTCCTTTATTGGAATTTGGGTCCCACCAAATGCAAAGTGTTGGAATGTAACACATAGGATGTTTTGAATGAGTTTATGTAGTTTTGTAGGAGGATGCCAAAAAGAGAAGCACATGCCACCTGGTAATACTATATCAATGACATCATTTAGAAGCACATGCCACCTGGTAATACTATATCAATGACATCATCTCTAAGATGGGTAATGTCAGGTTGGAGTGTGCATTTTGGAGGCAAGGTTCCACCATTTCAACTGTGAAATTGGATTAAGTATGGTTAATTAGGATATAATCTAGTTATGAATAATTGTGTCAATTTTTTTTTTAAATAGAATTTTCAAATTTATTATTATTATTTAAATTTTAAATTTTTATTTATTAATTCATTATATTTGAGAGTGTTTTTAATTTTATCAATTTTAATATAAGATAAAAGTTTAAATTCCACTAATAATTCAACATAATTACAATTTTTAGGATTCTTGCATTTCAACATTACATCTTGTAACATTGTGTTCTTTATTATCCAACTCATAATATAATGGTTCCAAGACTTAAAAAATGTTAAATACCACAATATGCCACTCAATGAGAACATGCTTAAAATGGTTTGATGGTGTATTCTCTTAGATGGGGATTTGAACTAGGTTTCTTGACATCTTTTTTATTAGAACTAAGAAGCAAAATTTGGAGTGAGTTCTATTGCTTGGCACATGTTTATGAATGCAAGGTGGTGGAAGATAGAACCAAAAAAACACTTCTCTTACTCTAAAAAGGTGTCTATGCTTTAAATATCAAATCTTCTTTGACCAATGAGGAATATATCCAAGATCTTGAACACCCCCTTGAGAGAATATGCACTTTGGGTGGTGGGCCATGAATGTTCCTTTCCTTCCCTTTAAACCTTGTGCTTTTCAATTATCTTTCATTTACCCTATATATTAAGGATATAGTATCATCATATTATTGGCAATGATCCTTTATGTAGTTAGAGTAGTGGCATCCAACTAATGTTCTTAACTATCTATCTAAATTGATTGGTTAGTGTGTAGATCATGAAAATTTATTAAAGCTATTTTTCAACCTAAATTGGTCATTTTCTTCACGAGTGATTCTCATTAGGAGATGGGCCTAGTGGAAACTTAATATTCTTAATAGAGTTACAACTTACTTTTGATGCATTTTGACTTCTTTCAAGGGGACCCATTGGATTCCTGTCACCTAGTGATTTGGTTTGACGCTATCTATCATGTTGATGTGAGGATGCTAGATAGTGCCTTCACATGGTTGATCTACAATTATTGGACGATAGTGAAAATTATCATCTACTTAACATTCATAAGCTAGTATGTCTCATTATTCCTCAACGTGGTTCTAAGTAATGCACACAACTCATTGTTTTCCGTGTTTAAAAATTAGAGATTGCATTTTATCCTCTTTTCTACGAAGCAAAAGGAGTGTAACTCTCACTACAATAATTAACTACAACCTAAACAAGATCTCACAAATTTTGCACAAACAAAAGTAAGATATTTTATAACCCTTGTGAGAGAGATCTAATATGTATGGTGAAGAGCACTAAGATATAAAAGTGACGATCCACTTCATTGACCCATAACATTTTCCCTATCAAACCACAAGGTCCATAGTGATGATCAATCTCAAAAAAAAATAATGAAAAAGACTTAAATGAGGCACTAAGATGTAAAAGTGTCGATCCACTTCATTGACCCATAACATTTTCCCTATCAAACCACAAGGTCCATAGTGATGATCAATCTCAAAAAAAAAATTGATGAAAAAGACTTAAATGAAAGGCTAATGTTAAAAATCCCAAATCAATGTTGTCCAAATAATCCAAATGGATATATTGGGTGACATGAGTCTCAAACGAAGAATAAGTATGTCTTTTAATTTGCAATCATAGCGCATTCATTGCCATGAATGCATTTTTTTTTAAAATTTCAATAATATCAAAGTATTTGTTTTTCTTAACTTCTTAATGACACTTTCTTTAGAAGGGAAATGGGATGGTTCATTTTATAGAAAGAAATATATGGAGCTAGTTATTTTTATTTGTTAAAATTATATTAAATTTATTTATGTTTTTATTTAAAAATTAAATATAGAAAAAATAAAATAAAAAATGTAAAAATTTAAATTTAATTTTAGTTTTTTTTTATTATAAATTTTCAAAAAAAAATTCAACCATAACTTAGGAGAGTATTTTTTTAAGAATTCTAACATTATAAACACATGTTTAAGTATAGTATTCTAATATTATACTTAAGCACACTATTCTAGGTGATTGTTTGTTTTGAATTTAAAAAAACATATTTATAAATAGATAGACGAATATTAAATATGAAACATGTTTATTATAATAAACGAATATTATGATAAAAAACATATTTTATTTAAATATAAACAACACTAAAAATGAGGATAACAAATTTATTTTTTGAAAAAAAATTATAATTTTACTTAACATATATAATATTATAAGAAATTGTTAAGTCGTCTGCCTCCTTGAATCTCACGTGCATTGACTTTCATGCCTGCTATTACTCGGAGGCCTTAATTAGGGTTACCCCAGTAGAAGCACATGCAGTTTTATATAAGTTTCTTTTGCAGTAAAATTAGGTTTGTAATTAGGTTTCTGTCAATGCTGATTGCGGCCTGTGTCACTAATTTCTACGTGTACGTTGCAATTCTTAGGAGACATTAGATGCAAATGCCGTTCACGACGTGGAATTATTGGATGCGTACAACTTTCAAAATTGAATGGCAAAGAAGTCTGGACTCTGGACTCTGGAGTCTGGTCTGGAGCGAATAATAATTTGAAACTCATTTCGTCTCACATGTTTGGCAATTCAGAAGTCCTTTTTCACGTTTACCAGATGTTATGTGATTAAAACGCTGTTGTTCATATTTGTAGAATTTGATTTTCAATGCCAATGTTAATTCACCTTCAGTGATAATATATTATTATTAAATACCATGAATCTTGTGCCCCATCTATTCTGAATATGAAAAGCTTGCTCACTCATTGGTGTGTCATTCCAGCATATTATTGAGTGAATGTGTTATAATGCCAATTTGACACAATCATTTATTTACAAGAATCATAATCATTAGATAAGATTAATTTTTATTTTAAATAAATCAATTATTTTTAAATTTTAAATTCTGACATTTTAATAGGACTACAATATTTTTAAATTTAAAACTGAGAAATCCATTATTAGAATGTAAAAAAAGTTTAAAACTGAGAAATACATTATTAGAATGTAAAAAAATGTTTAAAACTGAGAAATCCATTATTAGAATGTAAAAAATATATTTATTATAAAAAATCAATCTAAACAATACGGAAAATAATACCTTTACCATACAAAATAATGTAAAAAAATATGTTTATTTAAAAAAACGAATTTATATATTTAAACAATAACCACAGATAACACCTCCATTATACAACTTTGATGCGGTGTTTCTATTTATCAAAATACTTTGAAGTTCTGGATCTATTTTAAAAAACGAATTTATTTATGTAAACAATAGCCAGATAACACCTCCATGATACAAATTTGATGCAGTGTTTCTATTTATCAAAATACTTTGAAGTTTTAGATCTCAATTATACAACTTTGATGCGGTGTATCTATTTATCAAAATACTTTGAAGTTTTAGGTCTTAAAGTTAATTGAGGTTCCAGTTTGTATTTTTATTTATCAAAATATTTGTGTTTGAAGTTTTAGATTTTAAAATTTATTAAAGTTATTATTTTTTTATTTAAAAAAAATTATGAATATATTGAAGGAATAATATAGTCTTTTTATCCTATTTTAGAAATCTTTGATTTTAATTGGCCAACATCTTTATGAACACTTTCAAGAGTTTCCATATCAAATCACAATGTTGATTTGAATATGTTAATGAAATGTCTAATGCATTTTTGACCACTTTAATAACTTGTTTCCTTACATTCAATTTGCAACGAAAAGAAAGAAGGAAAACTCTATTCCTTTCTTGAATGTGGTAGTCACCTTGATAGTTTCCTTTTACACCAATGACCTATGGAAAAAAAAGATTCATACTAATAGGTACCTCCATATCACCACTTAGCCAAAAAAAACATTAGAATTCTTGTAACCTAGCCATACAAATTTCTACTCCCCACCTCACCAATGTTTTTCAAGCCAATGGCTACTCTATTGCCCAAATTAACAAAACATTTCACTATACCGTTCATTTGAAATCCAAAACCACCACCTAGTTCCCCTCCTTAGGCCCTAATTTTGGCGCCTGACATTCATGGAATCAATGAACATATTTCCAAGATATTAAACAAAAAGATTGCTAAAATCCTTTTCAAGCCCCAAAAGACCCTAAAACAACTTTTTAGAAACATTAACATAATTTACCCCATGCCTTCTTAATGAGTTGTCAAATTCCTTATTCATGTGGAAAATCCTACATCAATTAAACCAATAAGTCTATCCAAACTTACCTTAAGGAACATATTATTGACACTTCTCATAACTACCTCTCTAAATCAATGATTTCTAAGCACTCCACCAAACACCTCATTCACTTTGATGAAGTCAAAATCCTCATTTGACATGATTATAGAAACCATTAAAATATGAAAACATCCTAATAATTTCAATGAGAAAGATGAATATTAAAAAAAAGCATTATCCATAATTTTTAAGGTTAACTCTTTTCTTTAGTCTTTTACATTTATTTATTCCTTATCCCTTCTCTTATTACCCTTTCTTGAAATTGATAATTTTCCAAATTTCTTTTAATTATCTTTCTTAATGATTCCATTTTTATTATTATTTAAATTTATATTTCATAAATATTTACTTTTAACTTATTAAATTAATTGATATTAATTATCACTTTATTTCTCTCATAATATTTGATTTCATTTTATTATTATCTACATTTATATTTCATAAATATTTTTTTTAACTTATTAAATTAATTAATATTTATTATCATTTTATTTTTCTAATCTATATTTCTCACTATTTTAGTTGATCATTAATGTTTTCCTAGTGCACCCCTTTCTTTCATATATATTTTATTTATTTATAAAATTACTTTTTCTCTTTATTATAATTATTTTTAATATAATTTAAATTAAGTATATATGTTTTCTATTTAAATTCACCAAATTCCATTCATTCAATTTTTTTTTAATATATTTTAATTTTGTTTCATTCAACCTTTTTATGGATTTTGTGAATTCTTCTATTTTTATATTTATATCTATATATATTTTAATAGAAACTAAAAAAGAGTTATATTAAACACTTGAAAATAGTTATCATTAACAATTAACAAAGCAATACATTTCATCAAAAATTTAACCATTACCAACATAGTCCATTCCATGTAATTCTTCTTCGGAAACAAAAAAATTACCCACTATTTTTTCATCTATTTCTATTACATAGGTACTATATATACAGTGATAAATTGATTACAAAAAAAAGTGCAAAAAAACACGATAATATAGGAATCTAAAAAAATCCATCATAAATTACCATTATAAATATTCATGCTTGTCCATATTTTGCTTGATTTTGCTACATAACCGAGACTTCATCCAAGCAAGCTATGTTGTTTCCGTTGTTAGTCAAGGTGGCAATTTTATGATGCAATCCCCCAACCCCTTCTTGGAAAACCCACAGTATTCTTTTAAAAGACCCCAGATATGATCCAAATGGATGTCAATGGCCACCCACCTATTCCAATAGCTCAAAAAAGTCTTTCTAGTGTGACAATTTCTTTATGTTTTTCATGTCCCAAACTTCTGGGGCCGTTTTTAGGAGTTACATGATGTTTTTTGGTGATTTGGGAGGAAAAGGGTTGTCATGGCATTTCTTGGCCCCAATTAAAAGTTGTAGTGCTTGTATAGATATTTCTAACGGGATATTGAGCACCAAAAATGGATATCATATGCAAAAGTTACACCCTCGAGAAGTTGACGTATCAACTAACCACCTTAGGGCCCACAAACAATTTAACAGTTCGTGTCCTAGAGTTAGGTTTAGGGTTTTTGTTATTCAAGGCTTTATGATAAAAGGCCCTTTGACCTCCTTTTGTATTTATCTCGTAACCAATGAGCATGCCCGTCACATCTCTTCTCATAGATATATCTATCACCATTCTAGCTTCTTTTATTATACAGTTTGTTCTGTTTCATTCATTTAATAAAATGTGAATTTCCTGCATCGTTGTGATTCTTGCAATATATCTTTGTATGTGAACTTTATACATGCTCTTTCATTTTGTTATCACATAAATTCAGATCAAGATATCCTCTAAAGCTTGCATAAATCTCATGCTAGGAGGTCATGGTTTCTTTGTTCATTGCTAGAAGAGAAGAGGAAATATGAGCTAAATAAAGGTTCCCATGCTCCTGGACACCAGACATAAATGAATAATAGAATGTATTCGAGAACAAATGAAGAGTTTAAAACTTAGAAGAGAAAGAATCATACTTGTCCTCTCACCCCACAGAAGGTAAGACTTAGAAGAAAGTGTAGTTATCCCACTTAGAGATGACAAGACTGAATGCAGACAAGCCTCGATAGAGGATTTCTTCCTTGGGAAGGTTTCTAGGATGAAAACTTCCCCAATTCTCTATTTCATCCATCAAATTCATTTGGATATCACCCTTTTCAATCATTAAATCCGTTCTTGAGTGAGCTTGAACCATGTATTAGGAGAATGGGACTACACCAGCGGTGGTCTTGATGCCACAATTACTTCGAAAACCAAATGCAATTAATATACCACATACACTTGTCTAGAGTCTGTCACATATCCTTCGCATGTGCTCTACCTTCTAGAATGTCTCTTGAAGGGAGTGCTTAGCTATTCCCCATCGAGTTCTTATGCTCAAAAGTGTGACAATGCTAATTGTTGTGGGTTCTTCCTACACCAACGACCCTCTTGATGATGCTTAACATGGAATCCACTTTCTTATCGATGGTTGATTATCGTAGGCTATCATCCTTTGGTCTAGCATTGTTCCATGATTTGCCATATCATCTACCAACCCATTGTTTTCTTGCCTACTATGGAAATACAAAACTAAGCTTGGGAGGGGGAGATTATGTATTCTTTTATAATTCTTCCATAGTTATATGGATTATCCTTATAGGGACTTCACATTTTTTGGATTACAACCCTAGAATCACCAGAGATGAAGATTTTTGAGATGCTTACTTTTGATATGTTTTCCAACCCTTGTAGAAGAGTCAACAATTTTGCTTGATTATTTTTTCTTCTTCCCAAACCCCAAGCAAATGTTTTCAAAATTTCCCCTTCATGGTCCACAATAACCCCTCCCACTCTTGCCAAAAATTGTTAATTCTCACTTATTTATAAATTTCAACTTTGGTTCACTCTTTTTAATCTTGTATTGCTTTGAAGTGTCTAACTTTTCAAAATCAACACAAATATTAATAATATTTCACTTATTAAATTTATTATTTATTAGATTTCATTAAATTTATTTTTTATTAAATTTCATAATTAGAATAGGTTTAATAATTAAGAATATGCATTTTCTTCTTACACTTTGGTGTATTTTTTTAATAAACTTTATTAGTTAATCAAAACACTTTGTATATATAATAGAAAATTCTTTATTTCACCAATAAAGTAATCGCATACACAAATTTAATATATTTAAAATTAAGTTATTATTATTATTATCTTAAAAAATATAAATTAAATATTAAAATTGTTTAATATTTTTTTTTGGTTTATTAGACTTTAAGAAAGAAAAATAAGAAGCTACTTTGTTTATTATAGAGTTTTATGTGTGGTCACTTTAAGAAAGAAAAATAAGGAACTACTTGGTTTACTTTAGAGTTTTATTTGTGCTCAAAAAATTTGAAGATGAGTGTTCCTAAATTTCTATAATTTTGATGAGGTAGAAGGTTAGCAGGTATGTATTGTAACAAAATTTTTGAAACTAAATTTTTATGTGGGTGTGGGCAGGGCAATTTAAGAAATGTGCTTCACCTTCAACATTCATAGTCTTACAAAGATGAAAGATCCTTTCAACCCACAAAGTTTTTTAGAAGGGTTTAACAGCCTCTTTATATAAGTAGACTATAAGTTGTTAAACAACTATTTGTTCAAAACAAATATTTTTTGTATAATATTATATTATATTTACATTAAATATTATGTATTTCAAATGTAAAAAAATGATAAATAATTATGAGAACGTAATTTAAATTTTAGATTTTAAATATCATCATATAATTTATTAAGTGATTAAAAATAAAGAAGGCTTTTGATGGTAGACAACGAATTAGAATGATTGCTAATAAGTTTGTTTTGGGATATGTATGATTCTCAAATTTTGAATTAAAAATATTATATATTAATTTTTGAATTTTTTTTTTAATAAGTTTGTTTTAGGATATGTATGATTCTCAATTTTTGAATTAAAAATATTATATATAAATTTTTGAAATTTGTTTTTTTATTTAAGTTAATTTAGATTTATTTTAATTAAAAATTTATTGTATATTAAAATGAATTAAATTGGTTTAAATGGTTGAAAATTTTATTTTAATAAAAAAATTGTAAATTGATGGGATTTAATTTAATTTATACAATTTATATGTTTATAATATAAATAAATTATTTATTATTATTATTTATGTATTAAGAATATATATATATTTGTGTTAAGTTTTTTAATTTTGAATATAAATTTTAAATTTTTTTGAAATTGGTTTTTATTTAAATTAATTTAGATTTTTTTTAATTATAAATTTATTAAATATTAAGATGATTTTTTTCGAGTAATTAAAAAACTAGTTCAACATTATAAAATTTTGAAAAACAAACCTAAATTAAATACATATAATATAGTTTATATGTTAAAAAACATAAATGAAATAATTATAATCTGATTTATAATTTATATGTTTTTTCTTAAAAGTTAATTAATAAGATTTATTCTTATTTTTTATTTATTAATTTTTTTTATTTTTTTATATTCACATATTATTATGAAAGAGACATATGTTAGAATTCTTTACACAACTATTTTAATTGAGAAATACATTTATATACAACATAGTTGTAGGTGGGCTTGTAGGGGTGTAGATTGACTGACAAAAGAGCGATATGATATGACACATTGTAAAGATGTCACAAGTTCAAATCTTAGAGGACCTTTTCCCCATGATGGTGGGCTGTGCGAGTGCACCTTGAGAATCATCCCTGTGTCACATGAGTGCAAGTGTTGCACTAGTTACAGATTCCCCAGCACACAAAAAAACAAACAAACATAACTATAGCTATAACATGTAGAAATATGGTTATAGTTGTAAATATAAGAATACTGTTGCTAGCTAGACGAAGATAAAATTAAAGGGTGGGTGCAAGCTAATGAAGGTCTCTTTTGACATGTTAGATGCAATAGAAAACTGGAAAAACAGACATCCATCAACTTACATGGATATTTTGAGACACTTACACAATGAATCTTGCGATGAGTAAAAAAAATAAAATGTAGGAAATTGAATGAAATTTCCAAATATATATATTTTTTCTATTGAAAATGTTCTTAACTATCTAAAGTTTGATATTTTTTAAGATACACTTTTTATTTTTGGGACAAATTATAAAGTATATGTTTTTGTGGGTGCATCCTTTAAGTGCCTAAATGATGGAATCAACTTAGGAAAACTGGTATACATATAGAGAATAGATAGTACTAGTGCACGACTATTTTTCCAAAACTAAAAATATTTTTTATTTTTATTTTTATTTCTAATAATTTAAGCGCCCAAACCTAGAAAAAAGTATGTCATTTGTAGGTGCAGCGTTTGAAGGTCTTAATGCAATTATTTGGAAACAAGTTTTTTAAAGCATGCAGAGGTCGATGTTCTTTAGTGCACCATACACTTTTTTTCAAAATGGTTAAGAAATGAAAGAGTTATGGATGAAACACTAACATTGTGTTTTTTGAGTCAAGGAGTGATGACACAATAGAAATAAGAAAAAAATAGAAAAAAAAAATATTCTTGGTAAATACTACAAATTTGGAATCTGCTAAAAACACCATATTTGTTTCTAAAAATTCATAAAAAATTATGGTGTGCAACATATTTTAACCAACAACTAAACACAAGCATATTGAAAATTTGGATGTAACATTCAATTAGCCATGGTTAATCATACTCCAAGGAATAGGCATGATGAATCCGAAGAAAAGTATGAAATAGACAAATAGGCATAAGAATACCATGCCAGCATGATGGGAGGTTTGGCCATAGTGGCACTAAATGCGCACGCACTTCGTTTAAATTCAAACTTGTCTTCTCGCCAAACAAAAACACATGCACATTATATTTACAAAAAACACACATGCAGTTTGTAAGACCATACCATGTGCACGTTGTGTAAGATTATAACTTTAAATTTTATTATTTTTCCAATTACAATAAAATATTTTTATTATTTATGTCCCCCCCTACACCCTTCTTCCACCTAACTCTTACTAACCACACCCCCCTCTTCCTGCCTCTAACCGCCCTCTTCTATCTCCCTAACACACAACTGCCCCATTCGTTCTCTCTCTCTCTCTCTCTCTCTCTCTCACCCACACACACCCACATGCCTATGTCCCCCCTACCACTAACACCTGTATGTCCCCCCAAAACTCTTAACCCTTTCTCTCTACCTCCAACTCTTAAACAACCCCCTATTGTCCTATCTCTAATCACTTAGCGTTGTTAAATTTTCATATGCTAAGCTAGATCATTAGTATTTCATTTTGATTTCATAACAAAAGCATATAAACAGGATCACTGAAAGATAGACAAGCACAACCATACAAAAGGAGAACACAAATATTTATCCTGGGAAAACCCTAAAGGGAAAAACCTAGCAAAAGCTTCCTCAATATAGATGCCCCAAAAGATAAAAGATAAAACCAACAAGGAGATCAAACCCTGATCCTCCTCCTTCTCTACTTACTTCTCTTCTCCACTAATGCGCTACACAAGTGAGAGTGTGTGTGTCTCAAATGAGGAGCACCACACCTCTATTTATATTCATCTGTTCACTTGAATTAACTCATCCGACATGCAGGCTCGAGTTAATCATGTAGGCTTGAGTTACACATGTAGGCTCAAGTCTAATGACCCACCTTTATAAATAGAGGGGACAACCTCATGACTCTTATTAGTTCTTCTGATTAGAAGCATTGGAGTACAATATAATACAATTAGTTCTCTCGGTAGGACAATCGGGGACCACAAAAGATACATATAGAATATTCTTTGAAGTTACAATATTTCAACACTCCCCCTTAATGAGAAGGTATTCTACAACAACATCAACAACAACAATAGTAGGAGAGGACATCATCAACATCATCAGGGTAACACATCTATAAATCATTGGAAGCTTTTCAACATCATATAGTCTTCGTCTTCAATATTTGATGACAACAACTCTTTAATCAACATCAACATCTTTTGACCTTTTGATCAGCAACATCTTCAACACTTTGATATTTCGATCAACAACATCTTTAGCAACATCTTTAGCACTTAGACCTTTCGATCAGCAGCAACATCTTCAGCACTTTGACCTTTCGATCAACAACATCTTCGGCACTTTGACCTTTCGATCAACAAAATTTTCAGCAACATCTTCAACATTTTGACCTTTCGATCAGTAGCAACATCTTCAGCACTTTGACCTTTCGATCATCATCGATATCTTCAGCATTTTGATCAGCAATATCTTCATCACTTTGATCTTTCGATCAACAAAGACATATTTAGCATTTTGACCTTTTGATCAGCATCATCATCACATTCTGATTAGTAACATCGTGATCAGCACCATCATCATACTTCAACTCTCGAACATAATCATCATCATTTTCTGATCTTTTGATCAGTATGTCGTCATCATCACATACTGATCATCATCATCGTCACACTCTGATCTTTCGATCAATACATCATCATCATCATACTCTTGATCGTTCGATCAATACATCATCATCATACTTTGATATTTTGATCAGTACATCATCATCATCATCAAAAAAATCATCATCATGAAAACATCAACATCATCAAAACATCATTATGATCAAAACATTCAACATCATCAAAACATCAAAATATCATCATCATCGCACTCTGATCTTTCGATCAGTACATCATCATCATCATAAAATCATTATCATCAAAACATCAACATCATCAAAACATCAACATGATCCTTCCTTTTGGAATTACGGGATCAACATGTCTGTGGTACTCACACGATCCTTCTTGTCGAAATTACGGGATTTAGGTCTTTATGGAGTTACTAACGATCCTTCCTTTTGGAATTATGGGATCAAGTCTTTACAGAGCTACTAAGGATCCTTCCTTTCGGAATTACAGGATTTAGGTCTTTACGGAGTTGCTAACTATCCTTTCTTTCAGAATTATAGGATCAACACATTTGTGGAACTCAGAAAATCCTTCCTATTGGAATTACGGGATCAACACATCTGTGGAACTTAGACAATCCTTCCTATTGGAATTACGGGATCAAGTCTTTACGGAGCTACCAACGATCCTTCCTTTCAGAATTACAGGATTTAGGTCTTTACGGAGTTACTAACGATCCTTCCTTTCAGAATTACGGGATCAACACAATTGTGGAACTCAGACAATCCTTCTTGTTGGAATTACGGGATCAAGTCTTTACGGAGCTACCAACGATCCTTCCTTTTGAAATTACGGGATTTAGGTCTTTACAGAGTTACTAACGATCCTTCCTTGTGGAATTACGGGATCAATTCAATGATCCTTCCTTTCAGAATTATGGGATTTAGGTCTTTACGGAGTTACTAATGATCCTTCCTTTCGAAATTACGGGATTTCATATGCTTAGCTAAGACATCAGTATTTCATTTCATTTTCATAACAAAAGCATATAAACAGGATCACTGAAAGATAGACAAGCAAAACCATACAAAAGGAACACAAAGATTTATCCTGGGAAAACCCTAAGGGGAAAAACCTAGCAAAATCTTCCTCAATATAGATGCCCCAAAAAGATAAAAGATAAAACCAGCAAGGAGATCAAAGCCTGATCCTCCTCCTTCTCCAGCTACTTCTCTTCTCCACTAATGTGCTACACAAGTGAGAGTTTGTGTCACAAATGAGAAGCACCACACCTTTATTTATATTCATCCGTTCACTTGAATTAACTCATTCAACATGTAGGCTCGAGTTAAATCATGTAGGCTCGAGTTACACATGGAGGCTCAAGTAACCACACTGGGGTGCTAATGACCCACCTTTATAATTAGAGGGGACTACCTCATGACTCTTATTAGTTCTTTCGATTAGAAGCATCGGGATACAAAGCAATACAAGTGGTTCTCCCGGTAGGACCATCGGGGACCACAAAAGATACATATAGAATATTCTTCAAAGTTACAATATTTCAACACTCCCCCTTAATGAGAAGGGTATTCTACAACAACATCAACAACAATAATAGTAGGAGAGAGATAGAGGACATCATCAACATCATCAGGGTAACACATCTATAAATCATTGGAATCGTTTCAACATCATGTAGTCTTCATCTTCAATCTTTAGTCTTCAACAACATCAACACTTTGATCGCTTCGATCAACAACAATCTTTGACCACTTCGAGCAGCAACAATCTTCAACACTTTGACCTTTCGATCAACAACATCATCTTCAGCACTTTGATCTTTTGATCAGCAACATCATCTTCAGCACTTTTACCTTTCGATCAGCAACATCATCTTCAGCACTTTGACCTTTCGATCAACAACATCATCTTCAGCACTTTGATCTTTCGATCAGCAACATCATCATCAGCACTTTGACCTTTCGATCAACAACATCATCTTCAACACTTTGACCTTTCGATCAGCAACATCTTCTTCAGCACTTTGACCTTTCGATCAACAACATCATCATCAACACTTTGACCTTTCGATCAACAACATCATCATCAACACTTTGACCTTTCGATCAACAACATCATATTTATCACTTTGATCTTTCGATCAGCAACAACATCATGATCATACTCTGATATTTTGATCAGAGACATCATCATCATCATAAACATCATTATAATCAAAACATCAACATTATCAAAACATCAACATCATCATCATCAAGACATCAACATCATCAAAACATCAACATCATCAAAACATCAACATCATCATCATCAACATTATCCTTCCTTTCGAAATTACGGGATCAACATGTCTGTGGTACTCAGATGATCCTTCCTGTTGGAATTATGGGATTTAGGTCTTTACAGAGTTACTAACGATCCTTCCTTTCGGAATTATGGGATCAAAACATTTGTGGAGCTCAGACGATCCTTCCTTTCGGAATTATGGGATCAAGTCTTTACGGAGCTACTAATGATCCTTCCTTTCGGAATTACAGGATTTAGGTCTTTACGGAGTTGCTAACGATCCTTCCTTTTGGAATTACAGGATCAACACATTTGTGGAACTCAGACAATCCTTCCTATTGGAATTATGGGATCAAGTCTTTACGGAGCTACTAATGATCCTTCCTTTCGGAATTACGGGATCAACACATCTGTGGAACTCAGACAATCCTTCCTGTTGGAATTATGGGATCAAGTCTTTACGGAGCTACCAATGATCCTTCCTTTCGGAATTACGGGATTTAGGTCTTTACAGAGTTACTAACAATCCTTCCTTTCAGAATTACAGGATTTAGGTCTTTACGGAGTTACTAACGATCCTTCCTTTCGGAATTACGGGATTAACACATTTGTGGAACTCAGACAATCCTTCCTATTGGAATTACGGGATCAACACATATGTGGAACTCAGACAATCCTTCCTATTGGAATTGCGGGATCAATTTAATGATCCTTCCTTTCGGAATTACGGGATTTAGGTCTTTACAGAGTTACTAACGATCCTTCCTTTTGGAATTATGGGATCAACACAGATGTGGAACTCAGACAATCCTTCCTCTAGGAATTATGGGATCAACACATGTTCTTGAGTACCGAAGTCACCAAATCCGTTCTGAACCGAAGTTCAAGGATGATACAATCCTACCACATTCACGGGGACCGAGATCTCCGGATACATTTTGAACCGAGGTTCAGGGATGATGAAATCCCACCACTTTCACGGGGGCTGAGACCTCCGGATACATTTTGAACCAAGGTTCAAGGATGATGCAATCCCACCACATTCATGAAGAACAAAGTCACCGGATCTATTTTGGAAAGATGTCCCAGGATGATACAATCCCTCTTCATTCTTGAGGACCGAGGTCACCGGATCACTTTTGGAAAGATGTCCTGGGATGATACAATCCCTCTTCATCTTCGAGGACTGAGGTCACCGAATCACTTTAGGGAAGATTCCCAGGGATGATACAATCCCACTGCAACATCACTACTCCCCCTTTCAAGGATGGTTCTTCCGAACCACACCAAGCTTGTCTCGAAAGTGTTCAAAATTTACTCGAGACAGAGGCTTCGTCAGCACATCATCATCTAAACCATCATCATCTACATCTTCAGTATGTGAATACTGAACTATCACCATCTGTATCTCTAGTACGTGAATACTGAAAGCATCATCATCTATATCTTCAGTATAGAAATACTGAAAGCATCATCATCTCTATATTCAGTATAGAAATATGAAATCACCATCTGTATCTCTAGTATGTAAATACTGAAACATCATCAATATCTTTAGTATGGGAATACTGAAACATCATCATCTGCATCTTATCTCGTACGTAGAAATACTGGATTTCTATGTGTTCCAATGAAACACAGGGTTCTTTGTCATCACAACTCTGGTTATCACATAGAATCATTATACTATCCATCTTCAGGTCAAGGAGACCTCATATTAGCTTCTAAAGCCATATGGCTTCACAACTTAGCAGAGCAATCTGCTATGTATTCTGCTTTTATTGTTATAAGAGAAACACTGGACTGTTTCTTGCTAAACCATGAACTCATAGCAGACCCCAAACAAAAGCATCTACCTGATGTGCTTTTCCTGTCTAAGATACTTCCAACCCAATCTGCATCTGTATAGCCATACAATCTATAGTCATGGCTACCATCATAGTATATACCAAGGTCTATAGTTCCTTTCAGATATGTCATCACATGTTTTGCAGCTACTAGGTGAACCCATCTTGGTTGAACAAGATATTGACTTAAGGTGTTCACAGCAAAACAAATGTCTGGTCTGGTATTTGTTAAGTACATCAATGACCCAATGATCTGTCTGTAATGAGTTGCATCTACTAACTCTGATGAGTCATCATCTAACAGCTTTAGGTTGGAGTCCATGTGTGTGGCCATGGATTTGCATTCCAACATATTGAATTTCTTCATTATCTCTATCGCATACTTTCCTTGGTTGAGAAAGATTCCTTCTGAACTTTACCATACTTCCAGACCTAGGAAATCATGCATTTACCCAAGGTCTTTCATCTCAAACTCTTCTACTAGTTTCATGATCTGCTTCTTATTCCCTATCAAGAATAAGTCATCCACATATAATAACAGGATGATAGGTTCATCTTCTACTACCTTGAGATAAAGGTTAGGATCAACTTTACTCTTGGTAAAGCCCATAGTTGACAAGAAACTATCTATCCTTTCATACCAAGCTCGAGGGGCTTGTTTAAGACCATACAAGGCCTTCTTCAATTTGCATACGTGAGTATGTCTATCTTCAACTTCAAATCCTTGTGGTTGTTCTATGTATACTTCTTCTTCGATCACACCATTCAAGAAAGATGTTTTCATATCCTTCTGGTGTAAGTCCCACTTCATCATGGATGCAAGTGCCATGATAGCTCTAATCGAAGTATACCGTGCTACTAGGGAAAATGTTTCTTCATAATCAATTTCCTCTTTCTGAGAGAATCCTTTGGCCACAAATCTTTCTTTATACTTCTCGATACTTCCGTCAACTACATGCTTTATTTTGAATATCCATTTGGAGGATACAATACTCTTTCCTTCTGGTTTGGGAACTATATCCCAAACATCATTCTAGTATCATAACATCTTCTATGAGTTTGTCTTGTCAGGTCATCAACATATCCTAGTCTTCTGCATTCAACCTTGAAGGTTAGAACCCACTTTACTCTTGGTAAAGTCTTGATCTAGTAGGAAGCCATCCATCATGTTGTACCATGTCAAACTTAGATACCTTCTGTAGTCAGTCCCCCTGTAGTGGAGTATCATCTTCCCTCTTCATTCTGTACAGGTGGCTCTATGCTTGATATATACTTGTCAATAGAGTATGTCATGTCATAGTCTATTCTTTCTGAGGCAAATCATGAACCTTGCTTTGTACACTTGTTCTTGAAGATCCATATGGAAGATACTACGTACTTCTGTTTATGTCTCGAAATCATATCATATACATCATTCCCCATGATCAACTGTTATTCTTTGATCATAGCTTCTTTCATAGCATTATTTTCTTCATCTTGAGTTATCTTTCGCACCCATGGTGGTCTTCATCCTTCAGGGTGGATCTACTGCTCTTTGAAGCTCTTTCTTCTGTCATGGTGTCTCTAACCCTGGGGGCTTCAGATTCATGTTTATTGGAGTGAATTTTGAATTGTCATCACTTGTTCTTCGGAACGAGTCTCATCCTTGTTTTCTTGTAGGAGGTTGTTCAGGACCTTTCCCATCACATGCATATTAGTAGTATATAGTCATTAATGCAAACAATCTATCATGCATACCATATCAACTGAAGATAATCAAATACATAACAAAACAATATCATTAAATGACAATTGAATACTTATCTTTTGTTTGTTTCGTGGGTAGAATCCTTCTTGATCATTCTGCTTCATCATCTTCTTCATTCATGAAATCATCATTTCTTATCCAAATGATAAGATGGATAAGAGGTTCTTTAAGAATTGAGTTCTTCATATTCCTCATCGCTTGAGGGATCTTCTTTGAATGGTGAGAGCTTGATCTTCAATTGCTTCCATCTTTCTTCTTCTCTTCTTATGAGACGAGCTTCTTCTTCTTCCCAAAGTCTGTTGAAAGTAATTACTTCCTTCTGGCACACATTCTTTGCATGAATGAATCCCATGATCCTGGGAGGCCATTCAAGGTGGCTATCACCACTTCTACATTCTCCACTTCTTCTTCTACCGCTTCAAGTTGTTATGCATTCTGGATCTTCACATTCTTCAAATATTTTCTCAAAGCCATCTTCTGATTTAAGTTCTTATCTTCAAATAGCTTGGTCAAGGAATAAAACATCTTTGATGTCTTTGGGGAGACACTTGTGGTACAAGTTGATTCATGACTGAATAAACAATGATCTTCTTGGCCTTGACCAAGTTCTTCTTGTGTAAGGCTTCTAGCCTCATCTCCCTCTGGAACTGGAACCTCTATACTCATGTAGGTGTCCAAACCATTTTCTTCAGAGAGATCATATACTTCTAGGCTTGGAATTTGTCAACTTCACCTAGCTTATCATCAAGCTGATGTGATAGATCACTTTGAAATGAGAACCTCAAATGAAAATAGCAAAGGATTAGATCTTACCGATTTGAGGTGTCTGTCTTGGTTCCGAAGCTCGCTGATCTAGGGTTTGTCAAAGAAACCCTAATTTTTAAAAAATGGAATCTTTCAGATCTGATTGGATAGACAGATAGATCTCTTCAAATGGATCTGTCCAATGTACTCTTTTTCTAAAAACAGTGGAGGGAAGCTCCCGGAATAGGAAGCCATAGATTTCCAATTTCTTCTGCAGAAATTCCTGTTACGTTTTCTATGATATCTCTGAAATTACTGATCCTCTGTGTCTGAAATTTCACACCAAGGTAACCTCACATATCGCTGATTCAACACCATATATTTCATCAGAATTGGTTTTATCATTTGGGATTTATGATCCTTTTCCCAAGGTGACCTGTTATAGAACTATTCAGAACAGCGAAGTTCTACGGAATTCCTCTTGTCACTGGTTAATATTCTGAGTCTGATATTTGGACCACTAAAGTTACAGTCCGTTTCCTTTCCGGAACATCTTCAGGAATTCTATTTGGACCTCTGTAGCCCAAGATATTGCAGTTCTTCGTAGGTGTCCTGTTTAGGGATGAATTCTGGAAGAGGCTAGAACCCTAACTGGGAGGGATAATATCTCCTAGAATATAGAGCATATGAGGCTTAATTTTGGACATAGTGTAAATCAATATTTTATATTCAGCCCCTGCAATTTTCAGCTCCTGATCCTTCGCCAATCTCAGGATATAGCGAATGTACCAAAACTTAGCAGTTTTAGTACTTAGGGTTTTTCTAGCTCGGGGTCAAACTAGGGTTTGAATTTCCCAGAGTTTCACCCAACCAAATTTCCTTATCCAGGTCCCTAAAATTAGTTTTTATGAGGATAAAAATCCTATGCTGGTCTGACTCAAAAATTCCTCTTCTGTAGAAAGCCCTAATTTCTACATCGAAAACTAAAAATGCTCGAAATCGAATTCCGCTTCGACAGAAAGATGCGCCCTTCAATGGACAGTCAACCTAGCATATTTTTGCTGATGGATTGTGGAGAGAGACCCAAAAAGTAAGAAGCCCTAGCTTCTGTAGCTGCACAATGTCTTCTTCTCAGGTTAGCTCTGATACCATGTTAACATTTCATATGCTTAGCTAAGACATCAGTATTTCATTTCATTTTCATAACAAAAGCATATAAACAGGATCACTGAAAGATAGACAAGCACAACCATACAAAAGGAACAAAAATATTTATCCTGGGAAAACCCTAAGGGGAAAAACCCAACAAAAACTTCCTCAATATAGATGCCCCAAAAAGATAAAAGATAAAACCAGCAAGGAGATCAAATCCCGATCCTTCTCCTTCTCCAGCTACTTCTCTTCTCCACTAATGTGCTACACAAGTGAGAGTGTGTGTCACAAATGAGGAGCACCACACCTCTATTTCTATTCATCCATTCACTTGAATTAACTCATTCAACATGTAGGCTCGATTTAAATCATGTAGGCTCGAGTTACACATGTAGGCTCAAGTAACCACACTGGGGTGCTAATGACCCACCTTTACAATTAGACGGGACTATCTCATCTCTCTTATTAGTTCTTCCGATTAGAAGCATCGGGATACAAAGCAATACAAGTGGTTCTCCCGGTAGGACCATCAGGGACCACAAAAGATACATATAGAATATTCTTCGAAGTTACAATATTTCAACAGGAATTACAGGATCAACACAGTTGTGGAACTCAGACAATCCTTCATGTTGGAATCACGGGATCAAGTCTTTATGGAGCTACCAATGATCCTTCCTTTCAGAATTATGGGATTTAGGTCTTTACGGAGTTACTAACGATCCTTCCTTTCAGAATTATGGGATCAACACATCTATGGAACTCAGACAATACTTCCTATTGGAATTGGGGGATCAATTCAATGATCCTTCCTTTCGGAATTACGGGATTTAGGTCTTTACTGAGTTACTAACGATCCTTCCTTTCAGAATTACGGGATCAACACAGTTGCGGAACTCAGACAATCCTTCCTATTGGAATTATGGGATCAACACACGTTCTCAAGTACCGAAGTCACCGTATCTATTCTAAACTGAGGTTCAAGGATGATACAATCCTACTACCTTCTCGATGACCGAAGTTCACCGGATTCGTTCTAAACCAAAGTTCAAGGATGATACAATCCTGCCACCTTCTCGATGACCGAAGTTCACTGGATCCATTCTGAACCGAAGTCCAAGGATGATACAATCCTGCCACCTTCGCGATGACCGAAGTTCACCGGATCTGTTCTGAATCGAAGTCCAAGGATGATACAATCCTGCCACCTTCTCGATGACCGAATTTCACCTGATCCATTTTGAATCGAAGCTCAAGGATGATACAATCCTGCTACATTCTCGATGACTGAGGTCACTGGATCACTTCTGGACATATGTCCCAAGATGATACAATCCCTCTTCATTCTTGAAGACCGAGGTCTTCGGATCACTTCTGGACATATGTCCTAGGATGATACAATCCCATTGCAACATCACTACTCCCCCTTTCAAGGAAGGTCTTTCCAAACCACACCAAGCTTGTCTCGAAAGTGTTCGAACTTTACTCGGGACAGAGGCTTCGTCAGCACATCACCATCTAAACCATCATTATCTACATCTTCAGTATGTGAATACTGAACTATCACCATCTGTATCTCCAGTATGTGAATAATGAAAGCATCATCTATATCT
Source organism: Pseudotsuga menziesii (assembly GCA_001517045.1). NCBI lineage: Eukaryota > Viridiplantae > Streptophyta > Pinopsida > Pinales > Pinaceae > Pseudotsuga > Pseudotsuga menziesii. Next base: position 100,302 of record LPNX010021930.1, read on the forward strand.
TCAGTATGGGAGTACTGAAACATCATCATCTACATCTTAATCTTGTATGTAGAAATATCAGATTTCTATGTGTTACGATGAAACACAGGGTTCTCTGTTATCACAACTCTCGTTATCACATAGAATCAATGTAGTATCCATATTTAGGTCAAGGAGATCTGATATCAACTTCTGAAGCCATATGGCTTCACAACTTAGCAGAGCAATCTGCTATTGATTCTGCTTTTGTTGTTCTAAGAGAAACACTGGACTGTTTCCTGCTAAACCATGAACTCATAGCAGAACCCAAACAAAAGCATCTACCTGATGTGCTTTTCCTGTCTGAGATACTTCCAACCCAATCTGCATCTGTATAGCCATACAATCTATAGTCATGGCTACCATCATAGTATATACCAAGGTCTATAGTCCCTTTCAGATATCTCATCACATGTTTTGCAGCTATTAGGTGAACCCATCTTGGTTGAACAAGATATTGACTTAACGTGTTCACAACAAAACAAATGTCTGGTCTGGTATTTGTTAAGTACATCAATGACCCAATGATTTGTCTGTAATGAGTTGCATCTACTAACTCTGATGAATCATCATCTAACATCTTTAGGTTGGAGTCCATGGGTGTGGCCATGGATTTGCATTCCAACATATTTAATCTCTTCAATATCTCTACCACATACTTTCCTTGGTTGAGAAATATTTCTTCTGAACTTTGTCATATTTCCAGACCTAGGAAATAGTGCATTAACCCAAGGTCTTTCATCTCAAATTCTTCTACTAGTTTATTCTTACTTTCCATGATCTATTTCTCCTTCCCTGTCAAGAATAAGTCATCCACATATAATAACAGGATGACAGGTTCATCTTCTACAACCTTGAGATAAAGGTTAGGATCAGCTTTACTCTTGGTAAAACCCATAATTGACAGGAAACTGCCATACCAAGCTCTGGGAGCTTGCTTCATGCCATAGAGGCCCTTCTTCAACTTACATATATGAGTCCATCTGTCTTCAACTTCAAATCCTTTCGATGTAAAACTCTTCCCCAATCATACCATTAAGGAAGGATTGTCTTTACTTCATCATGGAAGCAACTACCATCATAGTTCTGAAGGAAGTGTACCTTGCTTCCTGGAGTAAGTGTCTCTTCAAAATTAATTCCCTCTTTCTTATAGAAACCTCTAGCCACAAGTCTTTCCTTACTTCTATCAGCGACATATTTTATCTTGCAAATCCATTTGTAAGATACCACATGCTTGCTTTCTGGTTTGAGTACTATATCCCAAACATCATCATAACATCTTCCATGAGTTCATCTTGTCAGATCATCAACATATCCTAGTCTTCTGCATTCAACTTTGAAGGTTGGAACCCACTTTACTCTTGGTAAAGTATTGATCCATCAGGAAGCTATCCATCATGTCGTACTGTGTCAAACTCAGATATCTTCTGTAGTCACTCCCCCTGAAGTGGAGTATTATCTTCCTTCTTCATTCTGTATAGGTGATTCTATGCTTGATATATACTGGTCAATAGAGTATGTCATGTCATAGTCTATTCTTTTTGAGGAAAATCATGATTCTTTCTTTGTACACTTGTTCTTGCAGATCCATATGGAAGATACTGTTAACACATATATTTAGCACAAGGATGAAAAAACCATGATGAAGGAGAAATAATAGTGGCTTGTCAAACTTTGGTTAAATGGTATAGTATAAGAGTATGATGAGGAGTGAGAACGATGAAGTTGTCAAAAGATCTAATGGTGCGAAGTGAAGAGTTGAAGATCAATGGCCTATACTATCTCCGCTCTCTAAGAGGTGCGAGGAAGATAAAGTATGTCCAAGAATTTAATAGGATACACAGATCAACGGTTGTTGATTCAGCTCGAAGAGATCCACGATTCGTGTAAACTTCGCCGTATGAAGTTGCATGTTTGTTAAAATAGTAGAGCCCATCGGAATCAAGTATATGCCACTCGATCTGATGGTGGCAAGATAAAGGCATATCACATCAACGATCGTGGATAACTACGGAGCCTAGACTTGCACGGTAGTTAAGACCCAAGCGCTTGGCGGAATCGATTACGTGTCTTTTAATCCAACGGCGGAGAAATAAAGTCGATCATATCGACGGTTGATGATAACTCCAGAGCGAAGACTTGCATGGTGGTTACGACTTGGATGCCCAGTGGAATGAGGTACGTGGCACTTAATCCAAAGGTGGAAGTTAAAGGTGAATTAGATCAACGGTTTCAAATGAGTTCGGAGTGTGGAAGCGCATGGCAGATAAAGGCAGAGAGTGGTTGCGAAATATAAACCGCTGTCCACGTGGTGAATTATGGCATACTCCGGAGGCTAAAGTGGTTTCATGCAAACCGCCGAAGGAACGCTTTGGAGTGGGGCCTTATAAAAGGAGGTTGACTTGTCCCGTGTGTGTTTTGTTGGCTTCGGACGGGTGAAAAAGACATGCGGGTTCGTCAACTTGCGACTATCATTTTCAAACATGCCGCTACAGTTAACAGGTAAGGCTTAAGCTCTCGTAATTCATCCGTCTATTTGCTATTTATCAATTGAATTATGGACAAGAAGGAGGAATTACAGAGTGGTCATGTTATAGATGACAGAGAGGAGTATTTGGTCGATAGAGACAGGGGTGTATGTGACCCCTTCCTATATGTAGGAAGCATGTCCGTTAGTAAATAAATATTGTGGTATTACCACTCACAGGGAAATGATATATTGAATGTATGTAAATCCTTTCTGTACTACGTCGCCCTCGAACAAACCCTCCATTTCCCAGAATTTGCAGAATGGTGTGCTGTTAAATACTCCCCTTCTTAGAGAATTATCATGAGTCAATCCACATCCCGAATACTATGTAAAGTCAATGCTACAGTCATCCGTGAGAACCTCAATCTGCCTGAAAATTACCCTAATAATCGTGAGTCAGTGAATGAGTCAACCCTTTCTGAATTTTACAAGAAATGTGAAACTGAAACCCATTGCCAATTCCTGTCTAGTATTCTGAAAGATGGTCAATCATTAGATGGTTTTTTCTTACCTTACCCTGTGCATATTTTTAAAAATGAAGTCCAATTGGTAGTATCTCTAGTCTGTCAAATATTGGGTCTTGATGATGATTGTCGCGTGGGCGAAGTCGTCCTTGGTTTTTTGTTGAGAATAAGTTCCTTAGGCTCTGAATCTCAGTCAATTCCTGTGTTTAGTCTAGATGAGTACTTGGCTGAATCAATAAATCTCCAGTTAAGTGAGTTTACAAAGGTTCGATTCTTTAGATTTCAGACCTACTTGTTCAACATGCTGTTATGTTCCAATGTCACTGAGTTGCAATTTTTGAATACTATCTGTTCTTCTGATTTGCCCAAGCAAATCAACATGTTCGAATATGCCAATTCGATTATGTCGGAAGTGTATAAAATGTTGTTTGATGAAGAATTGCCTTGTGTTTTGGACGACATGAAATGTTTGATGCATCCTTCACCCGAGACCGAATTGGAGATTGGTTCCTGCATAAAGACTCCACTGTGTTAAGAGTATATGGATTTACCGGGAAACCTTATAAGTTACCTGCATTCCTCACCCCAAGGATTTTTGCTTTAGAATTCATGAGACAAAGGTTGCATTCTGAAGAAGAACATTTTGGAGCTTTTAAAAAGTCTTCAAATATTAAATTCCCCCTGAAGGTCAGTTCTTTCATTTTCAAAAGTAAAGGTGCTTTAGTGTTCATAGAGAAATTGCTAGAGAATATGGATTTCCAAAAGGAGCCAAAGATAAATTATGATCCCCACCATGTAATCTCCTTGAGGAAGCAGGCCAACAAGAACAAACCGTTTGATCACCAGTTTATTGAAGGTCTGGCTGAAACAGCCAATTTGTTGCAGTTTACCGAGATTTCAAGGTCTAATGAAGATACACATATTGTACCTGTCACAGCATCCCAAACAACAGAGGATACTAGTATTGTGATTAAGAGAAGTTTGTCTGAAATCGAAAGTATGGAAATTGACGAAGATGGATCGCATAAAAAGGCAAAGTTGTTTCAAGGTGGTGAAATTGTAAATGAAGAAATTTCTGATGGTTTCAAAAAGGTTTCTCTAGTTCCAATGAAGGCTGTGCAAGTAAATTAGTTCTCTTTTAAAAGTATGGATGGTTCAGAATTAAGCCCGGTCTTTAAGTCAAAGGAGGAACTAAAAGCCAGTTACATGGAGAAAAGAAAGCAGTCTCTGGAAGAGACGAGAAATTTGCTTCCACGAGTAAGAAATTTGTACAGTCCAAAAACTTCTCTGGTTTTTGCTAGAGATGCCGAAAGAAATACATTCAAGTTAGCCATGGTAAACGACAAAAAGATGTCAGAGATGGAGATCCGGTTGGATAAGATCAGTATAACGGATAAGATACAACTTCATAAACAAACCAGCGATATCATTTATTCAGATTTGTTACAAGCTATGGTAAAGATAAATAAATTACAAATTTTGACAGATAAGTTAGAGATTCAACTGAGACATGAAAGAGTCGAAAATAAGGAAAATTCCATCCAGATCAAGAAGCTTCAAACAGATATTGTCAGTTCAGATAACACCCAGGAAGTCAGGAGAATGCTAGAAGAAAAAGACAATGCTCTCCAAGTGTTGAAGAAAAAATTGAAAATCCCAGGTTCTGAGCATGTTCAGTCCTCTGAGTTATTGGCTCTGCAAGAAGAAAAAGACAAGATCCATCAAGAGATGATGGAGTATAAAGGGAGAGCTGTTGAGTTACAGGAAGAAAAAGACAAGTGGGAGGCTGAATTTAATCAAATTGATGAGAAGGAGATTATGGAGGAGTTAATGAGTCAGACTCCCATAGGTGAAGACTTGTCCATTGTGAATATCGAGAAGCCATTGGATGATTTTTCTGCGGATGATCTGTTGGTGCCTATGTCCCAGGTTAGTCTAAAAGATGAAGAAATCAAAGAGCTAAAGACAGAGAATGCAAAGATCAAGTCTGAACTGGCCAAAATGAATGAAAGTAAAAACAAAATACTACAAGATAGAAACCAGTTGCAAAATAAGTTCAATGAATTGAAGGAGAAAAGCATAGGTAAAGGTCCCCTGCAAGGAGCAAAACACATTATTTGGGACACGTTATCTATAGAAATTACCAAATTCAGGCATTATCTGAATTTCATTGATGATCAGAATATTTTGATCAATTTGGCCCACCAAAGACCTCTCATGTTGCCAAGTTTGAAGATTTTATTGACTTAGAAGAAGTGGATTATCCTAATGTTAAAATGCGGTTATTCCCCCAAAGTTTGTCAGGAGAGGCAAAGAAGTGGTTTAAAGACTTGCCAAACGGGTCTATAGTAAATTTTCAGGCCTTCCAAAATGCTTTCCTAGACAAGTGGGATGATAAGAAGAATCCTCTGTAGCTTTTATCTCAGTATAACAGTCTCAAAAAAGGGGGTTTCGAATCTGTTTATGAATTTTCAAGCAGATTCATGAGGGATTACAACTCTATTCCGGAAGATATAAAACCTTCTCCTGCAGCTACTAAACTACATTATGCTGGGGCCTTTGATAATGATTTTGCATTCTCATTACGGGAGAGGAAATCGACAACTCTTGCTGCCATGTTTACTGATGCCCTAGAAGTGGAAGCTAACATGATGGCGAGTGGAAATATGAAGCATAGGGATTTGGATAGGAGGAGAAAAGAAGAGAATTTGCCTTCTACTTCATCCTCTTCTGCTGATGTTAAGTTTGAAATGATGTTGAAAACCATGGAAAACTTGATGGATAGATTAACTATGGATACTAGGCCTTTCAACAGAGAGCAAGGGGATCCCCAAATCAGGAATCCAATTTTCAGAAGACCCAATCCCCCTGCCCCTCCCCAAAACCGGCAGAGAGACATGAGAAATCCAAGAAATGAGGAAGAACAGCCAATTCGACCATCTTTTCCTGAAAACTATGTTGCTGATGAAGAAGACCCAGCTGAAAATGAAATTCACCTTTTTGGAGAGTAGGATTCAGAGATATATCTCACCGAAGAGGAGCATAACATGTTTGAACAAAAAGTTGGGAATGAAAATTTTGAAATGGAGGACGAGCTATATCAAAGAGGATATTTACACGCTATGGATGATGTGCAGAGGAAAATCAGATTTAGGAACAAGGATGTCCTCATAAATAAAGGGAAGGCAAACCCAAATCAGCCTTCTTCTAGTTCTTTAAATGTAGAAAAGGGAAAAGAACTACAAAAAGAATCTTTTGTAAATAAAGAGGTCGAAAATGATGTACAAAGGGATAAAATAATAAAGAAGGCGACTTCAGTTGATGTGGAAAATATTGGTGTTGGTTTTAATTTACAAAATGAGCTTTCAAAGCTAAAAATATCTATTCCGTTTAATGAATTGTTGAGAAACATTGAATACAGGGATACTATCACAAAAATGGTCAAAAACCAAGGAGAATGGCAGTCTGACATTTTAGAACTGAATGATGATAATCCCGCTATTTCATTTGGATCAAAAGTTGAAAATATGGAAGGTGAAGAAGTTCCTCCTTTCTATTTAAGTCTAAATGTGCATGATAAAGTGATCCATAATGCTATGCTGGATTCAGGGGCATCGCATAATCTAATGCCCAAGGGAGTGGTAGAAAGTCTGGGATTGGAGGTCACAAGACCTTATAAAGATCTGTACTCTTTTGATTCTAAAAGAGTAAAATGCCTTGGATTAATTAAAGACATGGTGGTAACCCTAAACAAATTGCCTTCTAAAACTATAGTTATGGACGTGGTAGTGGCAGATATCCCACCAAAGTTCAGGGTACTGTTGTCAAGATCCTGGACTTCCAAATTGAAAGGCAGTTTGCAGATGGATATGTTGTATGCCACGATTCCTGTTCAAGATGGGAACATAAGACTATATAGTGAAAAGACAACTCCATATGTAGTAAGCAGTCAAGACAAACCTGAAATTCATCACATTTATGCTATTAATACTGATTTAGGGTCCATTTTCTTCAATGGTGCTGTTCCGCATGATGTAGAGGAGGCTTTACAGAAGAAGTCTGAAGAGAATAAGGAAAAGGAAGTGATAGAATAGGATGCTTTGGAAGAAAATAAAAAAAGAGAAGGCCAATGGATTATGTACTTTGATGGGTCTGCTGCAAAAGTAGGCGCTGGAGCTGGTGTGTACATAATTTTGCCTATTCGGGATTTCAAAGCCTTGTCTTACAAGTTGACATTTGAATGTACAAACAACGTGGCAGAGTATGAAGCTCTATTGTTGGGATTGCATGCTTTGAAAGAATTAGGAGCTCAAAAAATAAAGATCTTAGGAGATTCTGAGTTAGTGATAAACCAAATAAATGAAAGCTATCAAACCAGGCATCCTCAGATGAGGGCTTATAGAAATGAAGTGTGGGATATGCTTGGTAACTTCTTTATGGAGCATACAATTCAGGTGATTCCTAGACATGAAAATTTGGTAGCTGATTCCTTAGCTGTGGCCACTGGGAAATTTGAAACCCCTGTTGCTGGTCAGAGAGAATACCAGGTGGAAATTGTGAATAGACCGTCTATTCCCGACAACTCTAAATATTGGCAGGTGTTCGAAGATGATATGCAGATCAGGAGATTCCTGGAACTCTAAGAAGAATTTGTAAATACCCCTATTGACACCGAGAATGACAATGATGAGAGTATTCAAGATGATGAAGAACTTGAGGAGGAAGGGAATAGCACTAAAAAATTGAAAGGGACCTTAGGAGGTAAGGATATCATCCATTTGAAAAACAATTTCATACTAAGAGAACTAATCCCTTTAGAAAAGCTTTTTGATCAAAATGATGTGGCCAAAAATCCAAAAGTGAAGCCTGTTGATGATGCAATTGGAGACAAGAATATCGGTACCAAAGAAAATCCTAAGATTGTAAAGTTGTCCAAAAAATTACCTGAAAAAGAAAAAGAAGAGTATGTGAAATTAATGAAAAAATATACAGATGTCTTTGCTTGGAGTTATGAGGATCTCAAGGAGTATGATACCTCTATCATACAACATACCATTCCTATAAAGCCTAGGGAGAGACCTTTTAAACAGAAGCTCAGAAGAATAAATCCTAAGCTACTACCTATTATTGAGAAATAAATCAAGAAGCTATTTGATGCCAAGATCATTGTAACGCTGAGGTTTTCAAAATGGGTTGCAAACTTGGTTCCTGTCAGGAAAAAGAATGGAGAGATAAGATTGTGCATAGATTTCCACAATTTGAATAAGGTCTCTATGAAAGATAATTATCCTCTACCCAAGATGGATCACATACTGCAGCAAGTGGTGGGAGCTGAGAGAATTTCAATGCTGGATGGTTATTCCGGGTATAATCAGATCAAGGTATTACCTGAAGACCAAGAGAAAAATGCCTTCACTACACCTTGGGGCACCTTTATGTATGCAAAGATGCCTTTCGGTTTGATGAATGTAGGGGCCACTTTCCAGCGAGCTATGGACATCGCTTTTGTAGGGGAAATTGGAAATTTTGTAGTGATCTACATGGATGATATCACAGTCTACTCCAAGTCTGACAGGGAGCATCTGCGTCATCTAGAAAAAGTGTTCATGAAATGTAGGAAGTTTGGTATATCATTGAATCCAAAGAAATCCAACTTTGCATTGAAAGAGGGAAAATTGCTGGGCCATATAATATCCAAAGATGGCATAAAGATTGATCCTGAGAGGGTGAGTGCCATTTTGAAAGTAGGTGAACCACGGAGCAAAAAGGAGATACAATCTTTCTTGGGGCAGGTAAATTTTCTGAGAAGGTTTGTGCCAAGTTTTGCTGAGATCCTAATGAACATCACCAATATGTTGAAAAAGGGGCATGAAATAAAATGGAATACTGAAGCTAGACAGTCCTTTTGGGAAATCAAGAAGGAAATTTCAGAGGCTCCCGTATTAGTGAGTCCAGATTTTACTAAATATTTATCGATATTTTCATATGCTTCAGAATATACTATAGCAGCTGTTTTATTGCAGAAAAATGACGAGAACTTGAAACAACCCATAGAATTCTTCAGCAAAATGTTGAGGGATGGTGAATTGAAATATGATAGTATGGAGAAACAAGCATATGCTTTAATTAAAGTATTGAAGGATTTCAGAATATATATTTTACATTCACATATAATTGCTCATGTTCCATCTGCTGCAGTAAAGGGAATCCTGACTCAACCAGATCCAGAAGGCAGGAGAGCAAAATGGATTGCTACATTATTGGAGTATGATATCGAAATAAAGCCTACCAAATTGATTAAAGGACAAGGATTAGCTAAAATGATGGCTAATTCCAATTGTGAAGCTTTGCAAATTAATTTCATTTCTCATCAAGCTAATCAGTTGGATACGGAGGTAGAAGTAATGGTTGATTTTGTGGCATCTCCATGGTATTCTGATATTGTATATGTCCTCTGTAATTTGCAAGCACCAGAAGGATTAAGTTAATCAAGAGCGAGATCTGTAAAGTTAAGATCTGCTAAATTCTGTATCATAAATCAGTATCTTTATTGGAAAGACCCTGGAGGAGTGTTGCTGAATTGTCTTTTGGAAGATGAAGCTTAGCAGATTGCCAAAGAATTTCATCAGGGAGACTGTGGCGGACATCATTCTTGGAAAGTGACTGTGAACAAAATCCTAAGGGCCGGTTACTATTGGCCTACGTTATTTTCAGATGTGTATAAAGAAATCAGTAAATGTCATCAATGCCAAATTTTTGACGGTAAAAGAAAAGTATTGCCTCTCCCTTTGAATCCAATAATAGTTGAAGCTCCTTTCTAGCAGTGGGGTTTGGATTTTATTGGTGAAATAAACCCCAATTCATTAGGTCAGCACAAGTGGATTTTGACATCCACAAACTATTTTGCTAAATGGATAGAAGCAATTCCTACCAGGAGAGCCACTGAAAATGTGATCATGGATTTTCTTGAAGAAAACATATTGGCTCGATTCGGGTGTCCAAAAAGGATAGTAATAGACAATGCGGCTGCTTTCAAATCCAGGAAAATGATTAATTTTTGTCATAAGTATCACATAAGTCTCAATCATTCAACTGCCTATTATCCTCAAGGAAATGGGTTAGCTGAATCTTCAAATAAGAGCCTAGTGAGGATCATCAAGAAGCTGTTGGAGGATAATAAGAGGTCCTGGCACACCAAGCTAAAATTTTCTCTATGGGCCGACAGGATTAGCACTAAAAGGGAAATCGGCATGTCTCCTTTCCAGCTAGTGTATGGGGATTAAGTGGTTTTTCCGACTTTATTAGGGGTTCCAATTATGAGATATTTCCAAGATCAACAAGAAGAACCAAATCACATACAGAGAAGGATAAATCAGATCATCGAACTGGAAGAACGGAGAAATAAAGCTTATGACAAAGTGCAGTCTCATTAGGAGAAAATGAAAAATACTTTTGACAGAAGAATCAAGGAAGAACAGTTTCAAATTGATGACCTGGTTTTGAAGTGGGATGCTCCTAATGAATACAAGCATGGAAAATTTGATCCTATGTGGGTAGGACCTTACGTTTTTGCAGGATACAGAGGGCAAAACGCATTTTTGCTGGAATATACAAATGGGGTTCTTCTAGAGAGTAACCCTGTAAATGGAAGGTATCTGAAGCACTACCTATCCTGAGGAGGAAGGTAAAATTTGTATCATAGACTGCACATACTTATTTTTCTTTACAAATCAATATGAGTGGTAAGCCGAGTGTATTTGAAGCTCGTAGTGAAAGCCCTAAGATTCAGGAAGCATACCATTCCTTTTCTAAAAATATATAAAAATGATATATTTACAAAAAGAAAAAGATGAGTTTTCTAGAAGTTATTATGAAAAATCAAAAGAAGGCACCTGGTCAATGAGTTTTTTGATACCTCACAGGGAGGATACCATCCCTAGATGGAGCTAGTTGTTAACAGATACTATGTACTTCCCTTTATGTCTCGAAATCATATCATATACATCATTACCCATAATCAACTGTTATTCTTTGATCATAGCTTCTTTCATAGCATTTTTTTCTTCATCTTGAGTTATATCTCATACCCATGGTGGTATTCATCCTTCGAGGTGGATCTACCGCTCTTTGAAGCTCTTTCTTTCGTCATGGTGTCTCTGACCCTGGGAGCTTCAGATTCATGTTTATTGAATTGTCATCACTTGTTATTCGGAACAAGTCTCATCCTTCTTTTCTTTTAGGAGGTTGTACAGGACCTTTCCTACAATTCAAATGCACCAGTTGCATGGTTAGAACTACATATGCATAATGGAAAATTCTTATGCATCATGCAACTATTTAGCCAATACAACATTCATCCATATCTCACAGAAACTTTCTATATGCCTTCCATCTCTACCATTACATCATTGAGATTGTGCACTAATCCAATATGTTAGCAAATAGGTTTCATTCTAGATAAGTAACAATGGATATTTGTATAGAACCATGAGCTACTTACCCATCACATGCATGCAAACAACACATCAACTGAATATAATCAAATTCATAACAAAACAATATCATTAAATGACAATTGAATACTTATCTTTTGTTTGTTTCATGGGTAGACTCCTTCTTGATCATTCTGCTTCATCATATTCTTCATCCATGAAATCATCATTTCTTATCCAAATGATAACATGGATAAGAGGTTTGTCAAGAATTGAGTTCTTCATATTCCTCATCGCTTGAGGGATCTTCTTTGAATGGTGAGAGATTGATCTTCAATTTGCTCCCATATTTCTTCTTCTCTTCTTATGAGACGAGCTTCTTCTTATTCCCAGAGTCAACTGAAAGTAATCACTTCCTTTTGGCACACATTCCTCACATGAATGAATCCCATGAGCATGGGAGGCAATTCTCTGCTTCTTCTTCTACCGCTTCAAGATGTTATGCATTCTGGATCTTCACATTCTTCAACTGTTTTCTCAAATCCATCTTCTGAATTATGCTCTTATCTTCAAATAGCTTGATTAAGGAATAAAACATCTTCGGTGTCTTTAGGGAAGACACTTGTGGTACAATTTGATTCGTGATTGAATCAACAATGATCTTCTTGGCCTTGATCAAGTTCTTCTTGTGTAAGGCTTTGAGGCTCATCTCCCTCTAGAACTGGAACCTCTATACTCATGTAGGTGTCCAATTCATTTTCTTCAGAGAGATCAAATACTTCCATGCTTGGAAGTTTTCAACTTCACCAAGCTTATCATCAAGCTGATGTGATAGATCACTTTGAAATGAGAACCTCAAATGTAAATAGCAAAAGATTAGATCTTACCGATTTGAGGTGTCCATCTTGCTTCCGGAGCTGGCTGTCTAGGGTTTGTCAGAGAAACCCTAATTTTCAAAAATTTGAATATTTCAGATTTTATTGGATATAAATATATATCTCTTCAAATGGAGCTGTCCAATGTACTCCTTTTCTGAAAACCGTGGAGGGAAGCTCTCGGAACAGGAAGCCCTAGTTTTCCAATTTCTTCTGCAAAAATTCCTGTTACTGTTTCTGTGATATCTCCAAAATTAATGCTCCTCTATGTTTGAAATTTCACACTAAGGTAACCTTGCATGTACCTGATCCAACACCATAAGTTTCATCAGAATTGGTTTCACCAATTTGGATGTATTATCATTTTCCCAAGGTGACCTGTTACAGGACTCTTTAGAATAGTGAAGTTGTACGGCATGCCACATGTCACTAGTTCATATTCAGGTTCAGAAATGAAGACCATAGAAAGTAAATTCTGTGCGCTTTCTAGAACATCTTTAGGAATTCCATTTGGACCTCTGTATCCCACGCTACAACAATTCTCCCCAGGTGTCCTATTTAGGGATGAATTATGGAAGAGGCTGGAACCCTAGCTTGGAGGGATCGTATCGCCGATAATATAGTGAATTTGAGGCTGAATTTTGGACACAGTGTAAATCAGGATTTTAGATTCGTCCTTAGCAATTTTCAACTCCTGAGCCTTCGCCAATCTCAGGATATAGCGAATGTACCAAAACTTAGTAGTTTTATTATTTAGGGTTTTTCCAGATCGGGGTCAAACTAGGGTTTGACTTTCCCAGAGTTTCACCCAACCAAATTTCTTGATCTAGGTATCTAAACTTCTATTTTGATGAGGATAAAAATCCTATGCTGGGCTCACTCAAAAATTCTTCTTCTGTAGAAAGCCCTAATTTTCTGCACTAAAACTGAAAATGCTCGGAATCAAATTTTGCTTCGACAGAAAGATGTGCCCTTCAATGGAGAGTTACTATAGCCTTCTTTTGCTGATCGATCATGGATAGAGACCCAAAAAATAAGAAGCCCTAGATTCTTTAGCTGCACAATGTCTTCTTCCAGGGTGGCTCTGATACCCTGTTAAATTTTCATATGCTAAGCTAGATCATTAGTATTTCATTTCGATTTCCTAACAAAAGCATATAAACAGGATCACTGAAAAATAAACAAGCACAGCCATACAAAAGGAGAACACAAAGATTTATCCTGGGAAAACCCTAAAGGGAAAAACCCAGCAAAATCTTCCTCAATATATATGCCCCAAAAGATAAAAGATAAAACCAACAAGGAGATCAAACCCTGATCCTCCTCCTTCTCCAACTACTTGTCTTCTCCACTAATGCACTACACAAGTGAGAGTGTGTGTGTCTCAAATGAGGAGCACCACACCTCTATTTATATTCATCCATTCACTTGAATTAACTCATCCGACATGTAGGCTCGAGTTAAACATGTAGGCTCGAGTTACACATGTAGGCTCAAGTAACCACACTGGGGTGCTAATGACCCACCTTTACAAATAGAGGGGACAACCTCATGAATCTTATTAGTTATTTTGATTAGAAGCATTGGGGTACAAGATAATACAAGCGGTTCTCCGGTAGGACCATCGAGGACCACAAAAGATACATATAGAATATTCTTCGAAGTTACAATATTTCAACAAGCGCCCCCGCAAACTCCTGACACCTCCCTTCCTCTCTCTCCCTATATATTCCCAAACTCTCTCTCTCTCTCTCTCTCACACACAGATACACAGAAACCTACATTACACACCCACAAGTTAACCCTACCAATAACACCCCCCAATTCTTACTAACCCACCCTTCTCCTCTCCCTACCTCTAACTCCCCTCCTCCTCCTCTCCCCCCCCTCTTCTCCATTAATAAACCCTTCTACACTCTCTCTCAATAT
>LPNX010021930.1:117246-130132 GCA_001517045.1 Pseudotsuga menziesii
CCCAATCTCCTGCTCTCTCTCTCTCTCTACCCCTCTCTCCCTCACACACATAGATACTCACCATGGATAATTTTAAGAATACCCCCAAAATTTATATGTATAATAGATGGGTGAATCTCCCTGAAATATAGAAAAATTTGAAGGTTATTTTGTCAATAATATAATATGTATATATAATTTTTTGGGTAATATTTCATTCTATTATAGAATATTGTAAAATCTTGGAAAATATTTCACTAAATTATAATATATTGTAAAACCTTGGCGAATATTTCACTTAATTATAAAATATTGTAAAATCTCGGTGAATCTTTCATTAAATTATAAAACCTTGAAACGTCTTGGTGAATATTTTCAAATATCTCATTTTTAAGCTACTCTCTAATAAAAAACAACCTGCTTATCTGATAATACATATGAATGCCACTTTTGCCTTTATTTTGTTGACAATCAAAATATGAATTATGTCATTTGATTTAGAATTTTTGGAGTTAGTTAGAAACTTGCATTGGTTATTATAAATAAGAACATACACTAACATGAATGGAAAAAACATTAATGCATCATCACACATATCATCATAACTACTTTTTTAACGACTACTTTTTTCTTAGATAAACTGAGGCAGTGTTTGTATCCATGTCCTTAAAAATTTTGAAAGCATGCAAAATGTGGTAAAATTGTTTTAGCACCCTCATTGAATGCAACTGACTAGAAATCAAATAACATAATGTCTACATCTCAGGTTAAACATCCTATGTACATATTATATATAATCATGATGGAAACGAAGTATCATGTTCTAACTAAATCATATATTTATCATACATAACTAGATACATTTTTGGATGATAGTAGCAATTACACATCAAAACAAATCACCAAAAAACATTTTAATTAAGAACCTCTTACAAAAACAAAATATCGTAAAATAAGTACCAAACCCAACAAATTTAGGCCATAAATAAAATTGGCGAACTTGGAAATACGAATAAAAAAATACATTAGTCACTAACTTCTCAATGCCAATAAAATAATATACCAGAACTCTTTGGACTACTCTACAAGAAGACAACCAAAATAATGACCATTCCACTATAACCCCACCATTTATATTACCAAGATTCCAAACATCAACAATAACAGACATACAATATGAACATATATACTCTCATTAATGTCTTAGATCCAATAATAATTGCGAAGCAGGGTCTTAATGTTGGAATATATTATATTCCTTGGAAGGTAATAATGTCTTTGTATTATGTCGGAAGTTGTCTACAATCTTATGTTAAAGAGTAATACATTTAACCCATAGTTATGGTGGTGTATTTCTTGTGTAGAGTATTTGTCCATGGTATTGTATTAAGAGATGCAATTTTGGAGAATTATATTATCCCGCATGCAATATGTGAGAGTAATTCCTCCTCATCTCTTAGTATATAATAGGGTCAAGTGAGTCTCTACATATCATGCATTCTTGATGTAGTAGTGGTACTATTGTGACACTATTGTACATCATCTATATTCTTTGGGGTATTTGTGCTTTTCTCTCTTGTAAGATTGGAGAAGACATTATGGAGATAATAGAAGACTACCTTCCCGTGTGTCACAACCCCAAATTTTCGCAAAAATTTAAAATTTTCGAGTTAACAACAAATGTTATAACCTGTGGTTCTACTATCAGCTAACAGTTAGCCTAAAGTTAAGTAAGTGGTTTCTGAACAGTGTATTTTTCGTAACAAGATATAAACCTTTTTGTGTGTTAATTGCTTCAGTTTACTGATTAACTCTTTTATGTTAGTAGGTGGAATCTACTTTTAGATCTGGGGCTTAGTTAGCATTCGTGCTAACCCACATGAATACTGTTTCTTATAGGTTTTTACAGGTATGATCGATCGAGTATATATATATTTTTAAAGATTTATTAATGTCAGCAGTATTTTAATTGCAAATTAAAAAGCTTAGTACAATAAGCTGCTAAACACTAGACAGCTGTTGCAAGGTAAAATCATTTGATTTTCATCAGTTGTTCAGATAAACCAGCTTAGAAAAAGTGTAATGTCAGTATAGTATAATTGCGACTTTATCATTCGATTCTCAGATATGTGTATTTCTTCTTTAGTCTAAGTGTTTAGTAATACTCATAAACGTTGTTGTTACTTGACAATATTTTGCAATATTATCTTGTCTTGCTTATATAATCATTTGTCCTTAAAATTTATTTTTATAGGGTACTCAAAGCCTATTATCTTATAAACAGTAAGAACTTTTGAATGTAGAAACTAAGACCATTAAACTCTTCTACAAGAGCTTAAGGTTACCCATACTTTGTTCCTAAGTTTAACTCTGAATTCCACTTACTTTTGAAAATGTAAAAGGATCGTCCTTATTCATATCATCGGCTTTATTTCTATAATTATATTACTGTCCACTAGACAATTTGTATGAACATAAAGCCAAAATGAAGTACTCCCAAATATTAACAAGTAATGTTGCATAAACTATACGACATATTCTTTTGATAATACCTTTATCTTTAAAAATGTACTACTTCATAGTTTTCGATGTTATGGGAGTTATCAGTTCATTTATAATTCTTAATTATACATAAATGACTTATTTGATGAGCCATGAATTTACCAAAGTTTGTTATTGTCACGTATACAATTCTACCCTTAACTTCTTGTCATTATTATTATGAGATACTATCTATAATTGTTAGACTTAGAAATTTCCTAAATAAAAAGGGTCTACTATACCCAAGCTCTAAAATGAGTGGTATAACAATGGTTAACTTACCATGCACTTAAATCCCAAACTTCATCGAGTTCAAGTTTGCAAGGAACAATTCAAGGGTCTTAAAAACTTTGTTACTAGAGTCGCCACGGTCTTGTAATAGTTAATATGCACTCTAGAAATACTATACTAAAGACTTAACTAAGTCTTAATCTAAAAACTTAACATATATCCTATGCTATCTAACTTATTAAGACCAAGTTAGAAAGTAGTTATGCCCTCACTCAACTCGTTATCATAATGTATAATATAAAACAATATATGTTAAAATAGCGAGGGTTTGGCTTAATCCACGCCGGGTTTATGCTTATAATTACATATGATTCAATGCTTGGTCAACGTACACTCTTCTACATTAATGATTTGGTGATTAGGTGCAAATAATACATAATGTGAATGATTAGAGGTTAGATCCACATTATTGGGTTGTTGATAAAGTTTTTACCCTGCGTTGCAAAAACAAACAAATAAAATATATTCTCCATGTAGGAACTATGGATCACGACCCTCGTTGTGGAATAAATTTCAAGCTACATGGAGCAATCCTGTCCATGTGTGAAGAATATAAAATGCCTAGGAAACTTAACCTAAAGCATTGTTATCCTGCAGTTTACGCTGCTTCAGGGCTCGTCTTCCATGGCCGCCGATGTTCTCCTGGTTATTGTCACTTTAAACCTTGGCTTTGTGTTGTTTCCATTCTCCAATGAGTGATTTTGATTGTTAAACTTCCTCTATCAGTCGTGGGGTTGTTCTTCTTTTGCTGTTTGCATTTCGCTGCTTGAAACCTTCTCCCCAGTGCCTGTTTAGTTTGGTGAATCTTCAGTTTCCTTCTCGGCTCTTCGTAGCTTGCTACTGTATGAGGTTTTTAAGAGTTAATAGGTTCTCCAGTGCGTCATTTGTAGGTGACAGTGCTTGTGAAATGGCACACCTTACTTCCTGTGATAGGTAAATATTACTTACACCATTCTTTTATACTCAGCAAGTTTTCAATAAAGAAAATATCTTAATCTTTTTACATGTAATATGGTCGCTGAAAAGGGTTTACACTTTGCTCAGGTGTTCGTGGAAGTGCAGCTCGTACAAGTATAAAATACTACCCTTGCGCCAGCTGTGGCTCGTGGCTCCATTTAGGGTAAGCCCTATGGTTTGAAGGATGGGTTCTCTCCTTAAAATGCAGTTGGGGTGGTCGTTGGACTCACCCAGGGTTTGAATACCCTTTCTCGTTTTGCCACGAGTTATATTGTGTTGTTTTTAAACTGTTACAGTTATTATAGACATGTTTTTAAAATCAAACCCTCGACAGGGTGGATGCACTTTGTGAGTGTAGTATTTTTGATTGAAGCTTGGCTTCACAGTCCGTTTTGGATGTGTACTTGCGAAGATGGCATCGCTGCAACTTGTTTTTTATTGTTGGCCGTTGAGCTGTACTCTATAAAAATTAGGGTTTATACCCTTTTTAAAAGTTAATGAAGTTAATTCTCTGTTGGAGTATTTATTAGGTTTTTATATGTTAAAAGTTGAAAGTTGTACTCACAGCCATGATGATAATCTTGAGTATTTGATGAAATTCCCCGGTTAGGGTTTAACCTGTAAAACCCTTGTTTGGTTTATTTTACTCTTAAGTTGATAATTATATTGTTTTCTCTATTTTAGTTTATTTGTCCTTAAAGGACTGAGAATGAATTATTTTAATTTTCTATAATGATTACACAGTTTACAAGAGAAATGATTATTATGTTGGTAATGGCAATGTTTTTAGTTTTAAGGGTTTAAATCCCAATAATTAGATATATGCTGTTTTTAATAGACTTTGTTTCTTTTATAAAATCCATTGCACCTGTTAGATAATAATTTGAAAAGATATTAACCTAAGTATAACCTAGGTTACTATAGTATTTAGAATTATTCATAATTTATATTTCATTATTTATCATTTATGCTCAATTCATGAGCTAGGGTTTTACTCCCTTTTATTTTTAATAGGATAATGTTTTCCTATGTTATTACCTTGTAATTATCATCACTGTATTTATAAATTATTAACCTATAGTTGTTCTCTGTTTTAAGAGTAATAATAATAGTATTTACATTTATAGTACTATTATTTAAGTAGTGCATCCATTCTTAAGTTTATGTTGAATTTTGTTTATATAATGGTTATGACTGAAGCAGTCTGTAATAATTACGTTAGTTTTATTTAATTTGTATCTGTGGATTACTTAGAATACAATGAAGAACCTCCATACTTATCAGTGTTCTTTATATTTACACTGTTCTACAGAATTATAATATAGTTTACAGTATTTACTTAACTCTAAGTTACTTCTGTCCTTTAACTGTTAAGCTCGGTAAGGACTACTGTAATCTTTATCATATTATTTAATTATAGTTCAAATAGATACAGGAAAATTAATTGTTACTAAGGGAAAATATATCAGTAATATATTTATACCTATTCTTAACATAAACTATTAATATCCAGTTGATGAAACTAATTCTTCTATTTCCAAGTAAAAGTACAGTTTATGTAAATAAAGATTGTGTAGAAAATAATTGATTAAATTTACCTACTGATGTCAGTCAGTACTATAAGTAAAATTCTGTATTAACATGCTATTTACACAGTCTATTTCTAATGACATGTCTGCAAACAAATTAATAATCTTCTAAAAAGCATCTATCTACAAAAAGGAAACATTTCATTACTCTGAACATGAGTATTCAATTCATTATAATCCTATCATACTTTATATACTTAAACAAAATACCCGTGCTAGAGTACAATCTGGATTACTCCAGATGGGGAAAAACATAGGTAGGATTTATCTTTCATCACTGTACAGATTTAGTCTAGAATAACTAAGAGGCTTTTAACACAGCATATCATAACATCATTCATTTACTGATCATACCTAGAGAATAATTGTAACACATGAATTTAAGAGATAATGAAACTTGTCTTTAAAGCTGGACGACAACAGCAATGGGAGGCCGTTCCTCCCTACCAACTCCTGGAGAGCACTCAAACAACAACTTCTTAGGACCCTCGAGCCTGTTCTGGTCTGCTTGGTTGGAACTAGGTGGAGAAAACAACAAAGTACCAGTACTGAGACTCAATACCAACTTTACACACTGCAGTAAGATCTTTCAACTGCAAAGCTGCACTAGATCAACTTCCTGTAGTTTACCCCTCAAACACCTTCCTTCAATTTTCCCTTTCCCAATAAATTCCTTGAAGTGCATTCACCTGAATGATTCTTCTCCTAGAATGAGCAGCCTCAGCTCTCAACATTGGGCATTTTTAATAAGATTTCCTAGGTCTTTTTGGGTTAGTTGTCATTAATTGAGCCACCTGCTCTGATCCCACTTTCTTGGGGGATCATGACCCCAAATGTAGGGAAGTTGCCATCTGCAACATAGGAAGTGTTTAAGGATGCTGCCACTTGTCTTTTTTCTCTCCACCTAGTTCCTTCCACCACTTAACTAGTAACACTCTTTTTAACAGCTCTCCCAGGCTGTTGTCTCCACTTTTATTTATTAAAAATTAAATATTCAGAATTACATTCCACATCCTTGACTCTACTAAGTCATCAGTTTCCGCTTAGCATTAAATTTAACATAATGTTTAGGAATAATATAAAAATAAAATAACATTATTTTACAAAATTGGGGCATGTGACATACACACCCCCTTAAAATATAACATCGTCCTCGATGTTATTTATTCCTCATCCTCTGAAGTCCCCTGGAATAGAATTGGATATGCGTCTCGCATCTTACTTTCCAATTCCCAGGTGGCTTATTCAGGACTAAGGCGCTTCCATTGCACCTTCACCTGTCCAATGGTGTGGTTCTGAAGTGTAATTTCCCTCCTCCCGAGGATACAGTCTGGTTCCACCATGAATTTTTCTTCTGGTTCCACCCGTACAACATTCCAATTAACCACGTGAGTAGCATCATGAACATATTTCTTTAAGATGGAAATATGAAAAACATTATGTACTCTTAATTTAGGTGGTAATGCTAATTGATAGGCTACTTGACCAATCCTAGACAATATTTCAAATGGACCGCAGTAACGAGGTGCCAATTTTGCACAATTCCCCAATCTTAGAGAGATTTTATTGGGCCTTACCTTGATGAACACATGTTCACCTACCTGGAACTCCTTTGGAGTTATTTTCAAGTCTTCTTGACTCTTCTGCCGATCCTGTGCCACCTTTAAACTTCCCTGCACTTGTTTCACAATTTCCTCCATTTCTTTCAACAATTCTGGACCCAATACCAATCTATCTACTGGATTACTCCAAGAGATAGGAGTATTGCATTTTCATCCGTACAAAATTTCAAATAGACTGAATCTAGCTGATGTCTGATAATTGTTATTATACGCAAATTCCACTAGATGTAAATAGTCTTCCCACTTACCTGGTTGATCTTTCACATACATTCTCAATAAATCTTCCAGTACCTGGTTTACCCTTTTAGTTTGTCCATCTGTTTGAGGATGGAAAGAAGTACTGAAATTCAATTTTGTATTTAATCCTTTAAACAAGGACTTCCAAAAGTTCCCTGTGAACTTAGGATCTCTATCTGAGATTATAATTTTTGGTATCCCATGTAATCGAAAAATCTACTTTAGAAAAATATCAGCTATATTGGTAGCCTTGTAAGTAGTTTTAATAGGTATAAAATGAGCTACCTTAAATTATCAACCACTACCATAATAGAGTCATTCTGATTTTGATTTCTAGGCAGTCTAGTAATAAAGTCTAGACTAATCACTTCCCATTTCCAACTAGGAATAGGTAAAGGCTACAGAAAACCAGCTGGGTGTTGGTGTTTGGTTTTTACCTGTTGACATTCTAAACATCTTGTAATATAATCAGCTACTTCATTTTTCATATTTGGCCAAAAATACTCCTTTCTTAGCATGGTTATAGTTTTTTTGATAACCTGGATGACCTGAATATGGTGTTTTATGGATTTCATCCAGAATTAACAGTTTAACTTTAGGTACATTAGGTTCATACAGTTTATCTTTAAACAGTAAAAACTCCTTTTCATTTAAGCTGTAACCTTTTATTAATTTTTCTGTAGGGTTTTCCTTAGCCTTAGCTTGTAATTTCTGATAAATTTCATCTTGTTTTACCCCTTCTTTAAGCTGTTCATCTAAGTATGAAACGTAAGTACTGATTGCTGTTGCAAAATTTAGCCTTGCGTTCCTACTTAATGCATCAGTGACTTTATTTTATTTACCTTTTATATGCTGTATTTCAAAATCATACTCGCTTAAGAAAGCTAACCACCTAGCTTGTCTAGCATTTAGATTCGACTGATCTAAAAGATATTTCGGTCCTTTATTATCAGTCATTAAAACAATTTTTCTGCCGATTAGGTGGTGTCGCCACATTTTTAAGGCATGTATCACAGTTGCTAGCTCTAGATCATATGTTGCGTAATTCCTTTTGTGAATTTTTAACTTTCTAGACTCATAGGCAATAACATGCCCTTCTTGAGTCAAAACACTGCCTAAGCCTTCATTGCAAGCATCAGTGCATACTACAAACTCTTTATTAGGATCTGCTATTCTTAAAATAGGTGCACTGGTTAATAAAGTTTTCAACTTCTTAAAGCTTTCTTCACATTTCTGGTTCCAGTTGAACTTCTTTGCTTTTTTCTGTAAGTAATTTATTGGATTGGCTATCCTCGAGAAACCTTCAATGAACCTCCGGTAATAACCGGTAATGCCCATGAAAGATCTAACATCCATCACATATTTAGGAGCTGGCCAATCTTCGATTGCCCGTATCTTTTTAGGATCTATAGAAATTCCTTCCTTGGTCACTACGTGACCTAAATAATGAATCTTATCCTTAAAGAAGTCACACTTACTAAACTTTGCAAAGAGTTGATGTTCTCGCAACTCTTGCAAAACAATTTTTAGGTGTTCTTCATGTTCTTATTTAGTTTTTGAATAGATTAAGATCTCGTCGATGAACATGACCATGAACTTATCTAAATACTTATGCATTATATTATTCATTAAACACATAGAGACAACTGGGGCATTAGTAAGCCCGAATGGCATTACGACAAATTCGTAGTGTCCATATCTTGTTCTAAAGGCTGTCTTGAATATGTCTTCATCTTTAATCCTCACTTGATGATATCCTGACCTTAAATCTATCTTTGAAAACACCGCGTCTCCACGTAGTTTATCAAATAAATCATCTATGCGGGGCAACAGATATCGATTTTTAATAGTCATTTTGTTTAACTGACAGTAATCTATGCATAATTGCATAGTTCCGTCTTTCTTTTTAACAAAGATGACAGGTGCCCCCCAGGGAGACACACTTGGCCGAATGTATTTTTTATCTATTAACTCTATTAATTGCGATTTTAACTCATTAAGATCCAATATGTTCATTTGGTAAGGGGCCTTTGAGCTGGGTACTGCACCCGGTACTAGATCAATGGTGAAATCCAATTCCCTTTTTGGAGGTAATCCCAGAATTTCTTCTGGGAATACATCAGCATATTCTTTTAAAATAGGGATATCTTCTATTTTTAACTTGTCTGTTTCAATTTTACTTTCTTCATCGATAATTGTTACAGCGTAAGCTTTGCATCCTTTTCTAACAGCTCTTTTAAGTTGTAAAGAAAAAATCTACCTTACCTTAGTTTTTCTAGGAATACCCTTAAAAATTACTGGTTGTTCATCACTGTTTAAGCATGTAAAAGTTTTATCGTAACAATTTAAAATTACTCTATGCTTTTCTAACTAGTCCATACCAATCAGAAAATCATATGAGCCAAGTGGCAAAACATTAAGTTTAACAATAGTTTCAACTTTATCCATAAGTAAAGCACATTCTTTCACAAAGCAAGTTACTTTTCTTTTAGCCCCAGTGGCTAACTGAACTAACCATGAATTTTCAAACTTATCGACAGATAACTTACATTTTTCCACGATCTGAGGTGCAATATAACTGAGACTAGCTCCTGGATCAATTAAAATGTTTACAGGGGTCTGATTAATCATACCTTCTACTTCCACCATGGAAGTCTAATATTCAGCTTGTCGGTTCTCCAAGGCTGCGTTAATTCTGGGCATGTTCCTCGCTAGTTCCCAACAGTCATCTTCTCCTGTACGGTATGAATGTTTCTAACAGTCTTCTTCCGGTTTGGACAGACTGAAGCATAGTGCGGGCCATTACATTCCCAGCACTTGATAGGATTTTCCTTAATGAGTAAGTTAATATTTTATTTGATCATATTATGTTGTCATTCATTTATATGATGTTTGCTAACCTTTGGTATATAAGCATTTTCATTTATGTATGAGCAATTTTATTTTATGATTTTTATATGCTTTAATCTTAAAAGTTCTTGTGCAGATAAGTACTTTGTTTAGGATTTCACCTTATTCCAGAAGTAATGAAGCACCATCTTCTACTGTTAAATTCATGATGTTCATATGTATGATATCATTTTCGATGTATAGACCATTGGGGTCTTGTTTCTTCGATTTTTGAGGTCTTCTACATATATTTATATTGCACCTTGATTGGAAGAATGTCTGCTATCCACATGTGTATTGGCCATCTAGGTTTTTTGTACATTGTTGTGGTGTTCTTAGCCACATGTTCTATTGTATCGGTCGTTAGAAGGTATCTGTACACTGGTGTGGATGTTATATCAGATTTTTTCAGCTATCATGTATGGTTGTGATGATTCTTGTGGTGATCTGGGCATCTTGCGATTAGATTACGCCACATGTTCTCAGAATTTTATTGTTGGGTCTTTCATCATACAACCTGGTTCGTGTGCACTTTCATGATTCAGTGAGAAGTGGTTGTTCATCGTCGAATTCCATCAGTCGAAGTGTTCTTCTTTTTCAACTTTGGTTCTTCTGGAAGTTGTCATCAAGGGGGAGCAGTAATGAATCCTTCCTTCCTTAATGTGAGTGTGGGCCCTTCTCCCAACAATTATCAATGGGGAGTGTTGGAATATATTATATTCCTTGGAAGGTAATAATGTCTTTGTATTATATCGAAAGTTGTCTACAATCTTATGTAAAAGAGTAATACATTTAACCCACAGTTATATGGTGGTGTATTTACTTGTGTATAGTATTTGTCCATGGTATTGTATTAAGAGATGTTATTTTGGAGAATTATATTATCCCAAATGCAATATGTGAGAGTAATTCCTCCTCATCTCTTAGTATATAATAGGGTCAAGTGAGTCTCTACATATCATGCATTCTTGATATAATAGTGGTACTATTGTGACACTGTCGTACATCATCTATATTCTTTGGGGTATTTGTGCTTTGATCTCTTGTAATATTGGAAAAGACATTCTGGAGATAATAGAAGACTACCTTCCTATGGATGTAACCCATTAGGGTGAACCACGTATATCGGTGTTCTCTTGTCCTTTTCTTTTCCTATTCTTATCTTTTACGATATGTTGTTGGTTGCTTAGATAGGTTAACTATTTTAGCTTGACTCTACTATTCTAACACTTATAAAAGAACATTTTAAACAATTGGGTCAAACTCAGTATGGATATATAAAAACCATGTGGCATCCCTCCATCAAGAGTAGTATCCACTAACAACATATAAATGTCAGTATATAGTTTAAACATGACAAGGTATAAAATAAATCATATCTTTTGAGATCTATAGTTACTTTCATTGAACCAATACTCCTAGGATAGAATGAAACCCTAATAACACCAAATGAGCCATAAGAATCAAAAGTGTCGTAGAATTCAACATGCCTAAAAAAACATATATGATAAAAATAACGATAAAAGGTAAATTTACAATATAACAATCTATTGTAGTCGTGGATTAAAAACATGATAAAAAGCATACCACGTTAATTATTGGATAATAAGTGTGATGTGAGTTTGTATTCTCTGATAAATTGCATGTGCGACATTCCCCTTCAAGACCCAAGATTTCAAGAATGGAAATGTTATGCAAAGATTAAAATGTCAAGAAAAATAAGAGTGAAAAGTGGAATCTTATTAACCAAAACCTTCACCCTATAAGCACAATCTGATGTGGGTGAACCATGAATCATTGTAGCCTTTATATAGAAAAAAAAACCCTAATTTTCCCTCAAATATTAGAAATTGAGGGCTCAAATCACAGGGTATTCACTTAGTGAAACCATGTCATAGCACCTTCATTCATGGGACATTAAATAATACCCCTATTTTCACTAGATATTGATAATTACTTACAAAAATACTTTTGTTGATCCCCCCTCCCAATACATATTTCCAATTAAAAAACCTTATTTTTATGATATATTCCTTATTTTCAATAGAAACCCCTTTTCATACCCCCCCAATACCTATAAACCCCCCATACCCTATTTCCCGACACCAATACCTACAATATATTGAACTTATTTTTCATAGTTAAAAACCCCCCTTTATGAATGAACATGATAAGATATTTTTCAACAAGGTGAATCCCTCATGGCTCAAATAAGGTATCACGTGAAATTGACTGAAAATACAGGAAAATGCAACCATATGTCTAAATTATGAGGAAAATGGAGGGTGACATAACCCTTGGGAGCACCCACTACTAAAAATAATGGGTAAAGGAATGATTTCACTAGAAATTAGGAGCGAAAGATAGATTGGAGGGATTTTACTAGGGCGAAAATAGTTTTTTCTTTTCTTTTTTCTTGTTAATATATGGGAATCTATTCATTTGGATTTATTTATTTTCTAATTAATATTGGGCAATATTTTAGCTGAAAAAACCCTTTCCATATAAGAAATAGCCCACTAAATTTTTGTAACCCCCCTAATATAGCCCATGGTCTATATATAGCCCCTAAAATTATCCCTGACACCCGCACACATCCACATGTCACCCCATACCACTAAGACCCCCCCTCCTCTATCTCTCTCTCTCTCTCTCACACACACAAATATACACTGACACATCCCTATGTCTCCCCTTACCAATAACACCTTCCTCCTCTCTCTCTCTCTATATCCCCCAAATCTCCCCCGTAACTCATACTAGCCCCCATATCTTCTCCCC
>LPNX010021930.1:130839-173575 GCA_001517045.1 Pseudotsuga menziesii
TCTAACCCCACCCAATCCCTCCAATCCCCTAACAACCCCCACACATCCCTTAGAGTTTTAAAACAATAGGTAGGGGGAAGAGAGGGGGGTTGTTAGATGTTTAAGACTTAGGGAATTCTTGTTGATTCCCCCTAAACATTAAATAATCCCTTATCCATGGAACCACCTTTAAATGCTTCTAAATGTTATTCGAACATAATGCGCATGCATTATAAATGAGAAAAACTTGCACACATTTTTGTTGATAATATCGTATGCACATTATTTCTCTATACAAATAGAAGCAGTGCATGTCTAAGAAACACTAACATATTTCAAGAAATTTACACTGTCTGTGCACAATTCCAGGTTGCATACAATGCGCTCATTTTCTTCATCACCAGAATAACACACAAAATGTTGATTGCATTAACCATCTCCATCACAAGTTTCTAAGGATTGATTGCAGCACCAAATACATTGGGAAAGGGTCAAGCAATCAATAGAAAAACAATCTAAACTATATCCAATTATTCACCAATCATTTTCTTTCAATTGAGGAGCTAACAAAGGAAACATTTCATTAGTCATTGTGGTGGATTATCTAAACACAATAAACAAAAAAGAAACCAAGATTGGGGAATCTCCCATTTAGGAACACCATAGAGAATCTCCACCATTGTCTTTCTTGCAATTGAGGAGCTAGTGAAGGAAACATTTCATTGGTCACTTTGGTGGAGTATTTAGACACAATTGACCAAGAAATTAGAAACCAACCTTGGAGAATCTCCTATTGAGGATAACCATAGTGCATATCCACCATTGTTTTTCTTGCAATTGAGGATCTAGGAAAGGAAACATTTCATTGGTCATTATGGTGGAGTATCTAGACACAATTGAGAAATAAAGAAACCAACCTTGGAGAATGTCCCATTGAGGAGAACCATAGGGAATCTCCACCATTGTTTTTCTTGCAATTGAGGAGCTAGAAACATAAATATTTCATTGGTAATTGTGGTGGAGTATCTAGACACAATTGAGCAAGAAAGAAACCAACCTTGGAGAATATCCCATTGAGAAGCACCATAGAGCATCTCCACCATTGTTTTTCTTGCAATTGAGGAGATAGCAAAGGAAACATTTCATTGGTCATTGTGGTGGAGTATCTAGACACAATTGAGTAAGAAAGAAACCAGCCTTGGAGAATCTCCCATTGAGGAGCACCATAGAGCATCTCCACCATTTTTTTCTTGCAATTGAGGAGCTAGAAAAGGCAATATTTCATTGGTCATTGTTGTGGAGTATCTAGACATAATTGAGCAAGAAAGAAACCAACCTTGGAGAATCTCCCATTGAGGAGCACCATATATCATTGATCAATGTGGTGATGGGAAATTCATGCAATCAAGCAAGAAAATCAGCAAGGAAGATGATATCCAATCAAATCCCTGAAGAAATTATAGAAAATAAAAGAAATGGCATGACCAATCGAAGACGCTCTATGGACACTCAAACAATTCCGGTTGTAGAGGATTCCAAGTTTCTTCCTACCAATCCACAACAAGAAAGACAAAATAATTCACTTGAGGGGCCTTCAATTTCCATATCAGTTGAAGATCAGGCACCACATTGAACTGATAAACAAGTAAAACATAGGTGCACATCTATGCCACTTGAAACCTTTCCATATTTACTTGGATGTGGGTATACAAGCGACGAAGTTAGAGAGTCATTGCATGGAGACCGTATGATTGAAGAAGATAATGTTGTTCATATCACCCAAGAGGATTTCCATTTTCCATTGTCTGACCGCCAATAAGAGACAGAAGGACATGGAGCTCATGTTGAAATGCCAGAACGACCGGGTGATATGGTACAAGGTGTAGTTACAACCTCCCTACCTCCATTAGCAAATTTATACTGAAGAAATCCAAAAAGCATACAAATCGATGAATGTCTCATTGATTTTCTTGAAGTTACACTTTCTAAATGCAATATTGCATATCAATATCGACTGATACTTGTCAACTATTTCGATTCTAAATGCGATGGAGATAAGTGTAGATTATTTATATCATTATTAAAATCTAGGTCTATTACTGTTGCTAGGCGAAACTTAAGCATAAAGATGATAAATAGTTCTGAACCAAGTTCTGATATTGTCAGATGTTTAGTATATGAATTTAGTACAATTGGAAATAAATCTTGTTCAAAGGATCGCAATGCGGCTCATCATGTGTTGTGACAATCAATTGTGGACAAAAGCAATAGGGCCCTTCGACTTATTAATCCTACATCCAAACTTGTACATTTGGATATCAAAACACTATGTAGGTATTGTTATAGAGGATAACAACTTGACTCTGGTCAAACAGATGTCTGGCCCTTCATTGGAAGGTTTCCACGCTCTTATATGATGCTCATTAATATGGTAAAGGGATTGGTGTAGGATTTTTGGCGTGAGAATAGTAGACCTTCTTCCAACCAGAAAGATGTTTTATAATTGAGAAGGGGTTCAAGGGATCATTATCCCTACATTAAATTTTTTTTTGACATGCCACAAATAGAATTATATGATAGATTTAGGCATGAACATAATGAACTTAACTTAGGCCAAAGATCCATCGAGAAATTCAAACCATGGTATGTTAAAATAAACCATTCTGTTGTCGATATCACATTTAATACGGTTATTATTATGACACATATGTACATATATTGTGTGTATTTCATAACACTCTTGTGCATGAATGCTAAACTACATTGCAATCGACATCATCTAGATACTTTATTCATAACACTTTGCATAGAAGGATAGAAGGTTTCACATATCAAAGGACTTGTGTAGATGGGACATGCCCAAGGTTTGGTGGAATGGAATTTTTGGACAAATGCATACATGTGACCGATGAGCATGAACTTGGGAGACATGAGGTTGTTGGAATTATGATAGGTATTGTGATCATATGAAAACAAATAATATTGTGATGTGGTTTTCATTGATGGAAACACATAATTTCCAAGCATATGATCCAACAACAAGGAGGAAAAATAAGCAGAGATCAGAGTGTAATCAAGCTCTCCGTTCATGAATTCAAGCAATATAGTTCCCCTGAGGAAGCAAAATATGAATCAGCCTAGATGAATACCTTCAATATAAAAAATAAAGAGCTGAGACATGATGTTAATTCAATTAATTCGATAGATATTGGATGATCTAGAGAGAACATTCAATTCACTCAACAAAGATTGGACGAACCTGATTAAAGGAGGAAATATGGATCGACAGTGGGAAAGGATTCACGAATTGAACATGTATGGGAGATAAGCGATCTGCAAAAGAAAAGTGAAGATCCACAATGTTAGGGTGAGATCCACATTTGATCGTAGATCGAAGGTCAGGAAGGGGGCTGCAAGAAATCAGCGACCTTCAGAAGTTGCAGAAATAGATTTGCGGAAGCCCATTTCAAGAAAAGTTGAAGGCACATCTGCAATCTGCAATCCGCAACCCGACTGTGGAAAGAGACTTGCGGAAGGAAAATTTTGGGAAAAGTAATACGCAATATGAAATACGATTGCAGAAAGGACCATTGCAGCCACATGGTTGCAGAAGTTAGTTTTTGGGAAAACTGGGAATTGCATACCCGCAGCCCGCAATCCGCAATTGCAGAAAGGTTGTTGCAAAAATATTGAGTTGCATAAATAGATTTGCGGAAGCCCATTTCAAGAAACGTTGAAGGCACATCTGCAATCTGCAATCCGCAACCCGACTGTGGAAAGAGACTTGCGGAACGAAAATTTTGGGAAAAGTAATACGCAATATGAAATACGATTGCAGAAAGGACCATTGCAGCCACATGGTTGCAGAAGTTAGTTTTTGGGAAAACTGGGAATTGCATACCCGCAGCCCGCAATCCGCAATTGCAGAAAGGTTGTTGCAAAAATATTGAGTTGCAGAAAGACTAAGGCTACGGAAGTAAGCTTGCAGAAATCTGTATTGTGGAAATATAGCATGCATGAAAGAATTTACGGAATTGAGATTACATAAGATAAAGAAGAAATATTTGGTCACATTGCTAAATTCGGTTCGAGTAGTTATGAATTCAAGAACCTGGTGGTAGATGGTTAAAGAAGTTTAGAATGCTTATCAATTGGGTTCCTTTCCTTCCATGAGTCATTTAACTGTTTTTGATCAATTATGAAACTAAAGTCAGGCATACAAATAGGTGAAGGGAATAAAGATTGGAAAGCATAAAATGAATGGAGAGAGAAATGTGTGGCCAACGCTGAAATGGGGAGAATATACAAAACAAAGACAATAAAGGGATCCAAGTTTGAATTAGCAGAAGCAAAAGTAGATCAGAGAATGTAACAGAGTTGGTAAGCATAGCTATATCTGGTTTTCAACATATTGTATTGAACAAAGTTTACATCTAGGGAATAACGGTGGTAGTGTGGTGCTAGGGAAGATGTGTAGTCTTTTGTGTGCAAGTTGGAGCTTGTACAAGTCTAGTGGGTGCTAGAAAACCATGATATTTGGTGCTCTCCACAAGTTGCTGCTTGTAAAACAGAGGTTGTAGCCTCACTTGAGTTGGTGCTCAAAGAAAGTTAATTTATAATAAAATAATTTTCTCATATGAGTTTCCTCGTGATAATATGTCTCAGTCCCCATCATATGTGTGATTGATAATAATTAATTCTAATTTAAATTTGTTGCATTATCATGGATGTAAATCTATGAACAATAATAAATTTTTAAAAGGTTGAAAATTGTTTAAGCTTAGGAATAACTGATTCAACCCCCCCTGCTCAGTTATTCGAATAATCTCAACAATTGGTATCAGAGTAGGTTCCTTTTTTTTAAAGGTATATCTGTAAGCTTAAACATGAAAAGTCATGAAGGGACTTTAACCAATAAGGGTAGGCTTCATTTGATGGGAGAAATGTTTCCTTCTGGAAGGTTAGAATGAGAACATATCTAATGTTCTTAGGTGTTGTTGTTTGGGATGTAGTAGACACTGGCTATGTAAAGCCAGTTGTGCTAGCCTCCAAAGATGATAAGTTGGAATTTAGTTTTAATTCAAAGGAAATGAATGCTATCCTGAGTGGTCTTAAAGAAGACGAGTTTGTTAAGGTGATGCATCTTGAATCTAGAAAAGATACGTGTGACAAACTTATAAGCAGTTATGAAGGAAATGAGAAAGTAAAAGATGCAAAATTGCAGACATATAGATTAAAATTTGAACACTTAAAGATGAATAAGGATGATATTGTTAGTAAATATTTATTAAGAGTATAAGATACTGTGAATGCTATGAAAGGTCTTGGTGAAAATCTTGAGGAAGCACCCCTAGTTCATAAAATTTTGAGATCTTTTCCTGGTAGATTTAATCCCAAAGTTTCTGCAATAGAAGAATTAAATGATCTTAAAACTATGCCTATTGACCAACTACCAGGAACTATGAAGGCTTACAAAATGAGGATTAGTAAATATAAATCCACCACTAGAGAAGCATACTTTAAAGAATAAAAGAACATTGATTATGAAATGGATGTGATTGAGGAGAAAATTGTAAGAAGGTTGAAGAAATTATCAGGTAAATATAAGGGCAATATGCCCTTTAAATGTTTCAACTGTGGTAAGATAGGCCATTTTGCATCTAAATGTCCTCACAAGAAAAAGGTTCAGAATTTCAATGATGAAGATAACTACACATTCAAGAAATACAATAAAGAGGCTAAATATAAAAAGAAAAAATTGTGTGCAAATGATGTTGATTCCTCATAAGAGATAGACATTGATTCATCTTGTGAAGATAAAGTGAATAATTTTATTCTTATGGCCATAGAATATTTTGAAAATGAATATATAGGAAGTGACTTGAATGATGCAGAAGCTATGGTTGATATGGAGGGTGAACTAATCAATGCTCTGGAAGAGATTGAAAGACTCGGACTAAAGAAGAGGAAACAAAAACATTGATGATGCAGTATGAAAATAATGAAAGAAAACCAAGTGAATATTTTGATATGTTAAAAATAGAATTAGAAGAGGAAAAGAAAATAGAAGATATTCTAAAACAACAATTAACGGAGAAGAAAATGAGATGTGAAGCATTGGAAGAAGAAGTAGTGAAAACTAGAAAAGAATTAGAGAAAATTCAAGCTTTGTATCACCAAAGTTTGTCAAGTATTAAAGCTTCAGAAGAACTGAATAACATTCTGAGTAAGCAACAATCTCCTTTGTTAAAAAAAGGCCTCGACTATGAACAAGGATCAAGTAGCAGTCACTCAGAAAGCAAGAAATCAGGTAAGTTGATTAAAATTCAAAGCAACAAACAATCAGAATATGAACATACCTTGCAAACAAAAGAGAATGAAAATGAAACAAGCATTCTAATTAGGGATTCTGATCAGAAATATCAATCAAGATTTTCTCAGGAACAAAGCCCATAAAAGATGAGGAAACCAATTCCAAGAAGACAACCAAGATTCAGGTACCAATATTTTCTCCATGGATACTGTTATTGTTGTTCTAATTTTGACCATGAAGTTGCAAATTGTGCTTTTAATTTTAGAAGTATGCAATTGAGGATGCCAAATAACGATGAATTGCTGCATCATAGAACAAGATAGTCACTGAGTAACCAACAACTTCATACAACATAGTTTACAACTGAAAAAAGAACTCACAATAGACATACCAACCCTTTTGATCGATTGTACAATGAGCCAAAATGTTATATTTGTCATAATTATGGACACAAAGCTTGAAAAATGTCACATGAAGAATTATAGACCATATTCAAGAATGAATTAATCAGCTGAAAATGTTAAATTTGGAAGAAGAAATAAAGTAACAAGTGTGGATTAGTATTTTCTGCTCAAAAGAAAAAGGACCCTTGGTATATTGACATTGGATGCTCCAAACACATGACTGGTGATAAAAGTAAGTTTTTGTTTCTAAGTGAAAGTAAATTAGGAAATGTAACTTTTGGAAATGATGCTCTAGGGAAAATCAAGGGAAAATGAATGGTAGGTTTGAGTAATGGAAAATGGAAAGCTGAATATGTGTTGTTTGTAGATGGTATGAAGCATAATCTTATCATTGTCAGTCAGGCCTGTGAAAGAGGGTGTGAATTTGTTTTCACTTCTAGAGATTGTAAAATAAAATATGTACCCTCAAGACAATTAGTTGCAAAAGGAATAAGAACCGAAAACAATGTCTATGTTTTGAAAGAAGAAAAGGAAGAATGCCATTTAAGCAAGTATGATGAAAGTTGGATATGAAATAGGATACTTGGACACCTAAAATTTGATCACATAATCAAGATTAGAAAAAATAAAGCAGTAAAGATATTCTGAAAATATAAAATCCATATGATTCTGTATGTAAATCTTGTTAAATGGGAAAGATGACTTGCATGCAGTTTAAATCAAAGAATTTCACATCAAGGAAGGAAGGAACATGAAGAGAAAGATATTTTATGATGGCAATTGATGATTACTCTAGACTCACATGGGTTGCCTTTTTGAAGGAAAAATATGAAGCATTTGAAAAGTTCAAAGTATTTTAAGGATCCGACTGAGAATCATATAATAGGTAAAAGACTGAAGGAAGTGATGTCTGATCGAGGAGGAGAAATTAGTTTAGAATAATTCAAATAGTTTTGTGATAAATATGGAATAAAAAGATAATATACTATCCCAGGGAATCCAGAGCAGAATGGAGTAGTTCAGAGACATAACATATCAGCTCAACCAAGATCAATGATGAATGAGAAAAATATTGCTCAGACATATTGGGTAGAGGCAATTCACACAACTGTCCATATTCTTAACAAAGCTCATATAAGGCCAAACAATGATAAGAATCCTTATGAACTATGGTTTGGAAGAACCGCCTCTATTAAACATTTTAAAGCCTTTGGAAGTAAATGGGTGTTTAAAAATAAGATAAATAAACAAGGAAAAATTGTGATGAATAAAGCATGATTGGTTTGTAAGGGGTATGCACAAGTTGAGGGACATGGCTTTGATGAAACCTTTGCACCGGTGGAAAGGTTGGAAGATATAAAATTGTTTCTTTCCTATTTGAGTCATAAGAACTTCAAAGTGTATAAGATGAATGTTAAGTTGACATTTCTCAATGGAGATCTAGAAGAAGAAGTTTATATGGAGCAACCTGAAGGATTCCAACTGACATACAATGCTGACCATGTATGCAAACTGAAGAAGGCACTATATGGATTGAAACAAGTGCCAAGAGCTTGGTATTATGGACTGGATAAGTATCTATAGGACAAAGGATTCAAGAAAGGTACTCTTGACAGTAATTTGTACATCAAATATGAAGGTGATGATTTATTAGTTGTTTTGGTTTATGTGGATGGAATTATTTTTGGATGTACTAATTATTCTTTTGTTCAGTGGTTTTATAATGCAATGCAATCTAAGTTAGAGATGTCAATGATAGGAGAACTATAATTCTTCCTTGGTATTCACATTATTCAGTGTTCTGAAGGATTATTTTTCCCCCAAGAGAAGTATTTGAAGGAGATTTTGAAGATATTTCAGATGGAATATTCTTCATCTATTAGTACGCATATGGTTGTTGGTTGTAAGATTAAGAAGGATGATCCCTCACCTGATGTTGATTAAAGAACATATCGATCAATGATAGGTAGTGTTGTTACCAAATCTGTGCCACAAGATTTTCTTATTCCGACAACGCTATTTCTCTTTCATCCATTTTCATAATTAAATTCATTTAGTAGAATTTAATTTTTTCTTAATATAAAATCATTTTATTAAGTTTGATTATATATTTCTACTCACCTCATCCCACTCATTCTCTTACCTATCTATCACACTTATTATCTCACTTCACCTTATGTCTACCTCACCATTCCACTCTCGTTCTTATTCCTTATCCAAATGGAATCCATTAAAATTACCATATTCATTTTTCACTCCATTAATAAAATCCCATTCATGCATTCAGGATCATGTATCAAGCAATCAAGTGTCGAGAGAACTAAGCCTTTGTTATATATTAAATATTTTAGAATACACAAAGATCAGTTGTAAAGGAATGAGCTTAAGTCTAGATCGAGGGCATCATTATGGATGAGAAAGAGTGTTAATGAGGAACAAGTTTTATGCCACTAAAAAAGGCTGCAAGGTTTTTATTCACAGGCTCGAGCTCTCTGTCCTTGGAAAACACAAGGGATGCGTAAATACTGTGCATTTCAATCTGACTGGTAACCTGCTTGGGTCACGATCTGATGACATGGAAATTATAATTTGGGATTGGGCCACATTAAGAAGCTATCCTTTCATTTTGGTCATAGAAACAATGTTTTTCAGGCTAGAATCATGCCTTTCACAGATTATTGTTGTATTGCAAATGAACAGGTTGTGGAGAAAGCTATGAAAGTGTTTGGCTTAATAGTCATAGCACCAAAGTTGAAAGATCCACAAACAAATTCGTAAACGGAGCACTCACTTCCATTTAGGCTTTTCCAGCACAGATTTAAGTTGCAAATCCTTGCATAAATATCAATTTTCTATTTAAAGGATGCATACACAGTGTAATAAGCTTTTCATCAAGTTGGAATTTATGCATTAATATGTTGTGAAGTTAAAGCAATCTGAATTGGAGGAATCAACTGCAAATGCAAATGAAGGTGTATCGATGCAAATAGCCACAAAGAAGCACTCACATGAAGAACAAAGGTTGAACAATTATCACACAAATTCCAAGCGTTGGATAACGTTAAGCTGAAAACAAATAGCCACATAGAAGGATCTGAACTAGATTATCATTTGGTTAAATTTGATGATTCCCAGTATCACATTCAGATTATAGTGAAGGGTTCATATTATTAGATATTACAAATATTAATTTCACTTCATCGCTTGCCCAACACTAAGTCCTGTCAACAAACTCGAAGGAATAATAGAGGATAAGATACAGAAGATGGTGACATAGCACTTTTGCATAATTTTAGGAGTGATTGACAAATATGAACAGTTGGTAAGGTGAAGTGTCGAGCCTCTCAAAGGAGTTATCTTCATAACCTCTTTCTCTATATTCCAGGCATTGGATCAGCAGGGAAATAGGGAATCTAGAGGACAGGTGGCAGAGTATTCAACCATTGTGATTAATTCTAGATTTGAGGACACTTCATAGATTTTAAGGAAGCAACTTCATTATTTCCAGATTTCCAACCATTTGCTTCAAGATATCTTTTATTTTTTCTAGTTTATTGTTGAACTTTTATTCCGATAATCTAGTAATAATATGTAGATGTATTTATATACAAATTCTATCATTTATAGGAGAACAGAGTTCCAGCCGAGAGGGTTGACAGTGTATTTGTAGGAGCATGTATTTCATTTCCTAGGTTATTAAGAATGCTTTGAGTGATTGTCTATCATTGAGCCTGCTTTGTTTTAATTTGAAGTGATAAATATTATATGCTTTCATGATTTTTTCTTGTACTTGGATTCTTGTGGACAGTTTGTGATGTTTATCAGTGATCTGAAACATAGTTGGTTCTTTCCTTAGATAAGTTTATTCACGTGCTCTTTTTGGCCTTCATATCATGTTCATACATCTACTATTCAGTATTCTCATCTATTAGCCTGATTTCTGTTATATTCATTTGGTTTTCAACTTACAAATATAGCCATCCTTTCAATAATTTTAAAGATTCCCTAGGCTTTGAATCTAAGCAGCCAGGGTGCAAAATCTAGTGATAACATCTTCTGGCGCCATTGCCGGGGACGTAGGAGCGAATATATCTTCCCCGAGAAGAACAATAATGACATAGATGCAGATCTTAATGGTAGATAAGAGAAGGACATAAGAGATTGACTATAATCATCTGCTTGGCAACTCCACAATTAAATATTTCATTGGGTAGAATCTTGCTGACAAAAGATGAATGGGAAGAAGTGTAAAACCAGGTATCTGTTCATGAGCTTTCTCCATGAACTTTTGTTTTCTTTATCAGCTCATTTATGTTGTTCTCTTCACGCATTAAGAGAATCATATTATGTTTTGTTTATTTCGATGATCATCAACCTATTTTTGTATACCCATCTTTAGAAGAGGAAAATTTGTAGCCTCCTCATGTTGTTGATGTTGATCCTATGTCTTCATCCCATCCTGTTCATAAGAATGAGTTTTGTATTCAAATCCCTTCTGAATTTGACTAGTCATGTAACTTCGAGGAGGTCAAAACCGATTTAAAACCTGCTCAGATCTTAGTAGCTTATTACATTATTAGTGAGACTTACCATCAGCTTGTTAATCCTCATGTTCAACATACTATTAAATTGAGCACATATATCTGTGGACAAACACACAACTCACGGGATAGATCACACAATTTACTCAGTTATTGAAGAATGAAATAGTGCAAAAATGGCTTGCAGTTGTGAATGCTTTTCATTAATAAAAAAGTAATTAGATAGATAATTACAATGAAGTATAATTGCTTTAATAGCCACAAGAAATTCGAAGCCACATGAGGAAATTTGAATTGATTAGAATCTACTTGACTGTAGGTAACTAAGACCTTGTATAAATCACTATCGGAGGACTCAATAGTTAACTGACCTTGTCTAAACCATAACCAGAGTTCATCAGAGTTCTAAAACACAACTCAAGTGTTACATTTAGTGTTGACTAAGGCTAACTGACTGCAGTATGTGAGAAATGCACCCCTCCTGAGTTCAGTCAAGTAAACCTAGCACTAACTGAATGTAGAGGACTAGAACTGAATGTAACTGACTTCTAACTTAGCTTAACCAGTCATCAACTGAACTGAACTGACCTTGGTTGGTTTCAACACTCCCAGTGTCTCCTAAATTGTAGGGATTGGTCTAGGAGGCTCCTAAATTGATGCAATCAAGTGCAATCAGTGGCAGTGAGCCTCAATTAGTGTTCCCCACACTTTAGTAACTGAAACATGTGCCCCAATTAGGCCAAGTGGACCCAATAATGTTAATGAATATAAATAGACTGGATGGACTCCCGATTTAGACATGACTCCCGATTTAGACATATGACCAAATTGGACAAGGGAGGATTAATAATCCTAACACCCCCCCTGAATGCTAACTTGGAAAATCTATGGGCCCTGGTAACTAAGACAATAGGTCACCCATTACACCAAGTAAATTAAAGTAACTGCTCAAAAACAAGGTGCTAGGGAAAACCCACATGGGAAACCCCCCCCCTCCCCCTAATTAAACGAGTAGAATCAGGATCAATCTGGTTCTTCTGTGCATAGGTATCCTGGGGCCTGGCATGTGAAACTCTCCATCATTATATATGGAGGAATATTCCTCTTTGGAAGAATAATGATATGCTCAACTAAATTAGAAATATAGATAGATGCCGGATGAAGACCGGACCCATGTAGAGCAACTGAAGTCAACTGATAAGTGAGAAAAGCTTCTTGAGGATTCAGAACATGTGAGGAACACTCAAGAAACTGATTTTTTTCAGCCATGAAAAGCGAACCATGAATGGTAAGAACAGCCCCAAGTGTTAGGAGCAAGTGTCTAGGCGGATGCAGAAAATATTCCTCTTTACCAGTTCTGTGAGGAGATGAGCATGTGATCAATGGTAGAGAAGAAATGGGACTGTTGAGAGTGAATTATTGAGCTCCATAGTCAGATATAGCTTCTGAAATATCTAATGAATCACATAATAAAATATCAGCAATCTCATATGAGGAAACTAACACCAAATCCGCATCAACAGTTTTGAAGAGAAAGTGCGGTAATTGATTTTTCACACCAAAATTGGTGAGAGCAGATACAAGCATGAATGAAATCTCTTAGATTTTAAAATATGAACCAAATAATATCAGATCAGAAATTAAATCAGATCTAAATAGGTTCAAAACATATCCAAAACTGTGAAATGGAATCAAATCCCCAGCAATAGTTTTGTAGGAGACTTGCGGTACTTGTTTCTTCACACCATTGATGAGAACAGCTACAAGTAGTACTGAAAGATTATGAATTTGATATATTAAACCAAGAAATATCATATCAGATCTAAATAAGATCATATCATATCCAATAATGTTAATATCATATTCAAATAAATGGTTAACCGAGACGGTGGATGCACAGCTTTCTTCTTCTTCAAAATTCTGAATTTTGGTGCATGCAATCTTGCAGGAATTTGCTGGAAAATATAGGTCATGGGGAGCGAATGGATCACTCTGGTAATCTGATATTTCTTCCAAAACATCCAAGGTATCACATATTTTCACACCAGCAGCAACATTAGAGGGATAAAAATCAAATTTTTCTTCACTTTCGGAATCAATTACTGGTAAATTTTGCACAGAATTCAAAGGAAAATCACCGGTGAATGTTTGTATGGAAGTGCAGTAGTGTTTTTCTTCAATATCATAGATTCTGATGTCTTCTTCTGTTTCATAAATATGAGGATATGAGATATCAAATATCTCATAAACTTCCAGAGCATCATTAGGAGGAGTCACTTAATGGAGACTGTCTTTAATTCGAATTGACTATGTAGAAGCTTCTGCTTCTTCTTCATCTTGAACAACTTCATCAGAGAGAGTGGAGGCTGATAATTTTGGATCAAGAGTGCTTATGGTGTTATATATTCTCTCCAAATTCTATTGTGATCCTCATAAATCACTCTAAAGGTTTTGTCCAATCTTGTCCAGAGTTCCTTCGGGTCTTCAATAGATCTAATGAGGCAGAGAAAGCTACGAGAAAGACCCGTTGCTATTGTTCCAAAAGCTCCATAACTTTTATTCAGCCAGTCAATATCACTAAAGCAATATTTACCAAGTCCAATAGACACCCGACAGATACCTTGTCTCATCATAGATGAAATCATCTTCTTCTTCCATTCTGAATAGTTTGTGGACAGGGTGGGAAGAGGAACTGATGAATCCATTCGAAGTTGTACCTGCAAAAAACACAAAAGGGGCACTGTAAGGTCAAAAAATTGCACATTTCAGGTTTTCATCACACCCAACATAGTTGATCAATATTGATCAACAATTCCTTTACTTGGGGTATTAAGTGGTAAACCTTCTGCTTCTGGTGCAGAGATGAAAGGAGCAATTTTTCTCAAAAATGATCTAGTAGGAGATCTGACGAGGAGAAGTGCCTTGTCCACCGAGGCTCTGATACCATATTAAATTGAGCACATAGATCTGTGGAAAAACACACAACTCACAGGATAGATCACACAATTTACTCAGTTATTGAAGAATGAAACGGTGCAAAAATGGCTTGCAACTGTGAATGCTTTTCATTAATCAAAGAGTAATTAGATAGATAATTACAATGAAGTACAATGGCTTTAATAGCCACAAGAAATTCCAATCCACATGAGGAAATTCAAATTGATTAAACTCTACTTGACTGTAGGTAACTAAGACCTTGTCTAAATCACTATCGGAGGACTCAATAGTTAACTAACCTTGTCTAAACCATAACCGGAGTTCATCGTAGTTCTAAAACACAACTCAAGTGTTACATTCAGTGTTGAATAAGGATAACTGACTGTGGTAGGTGATAAATGTGCCCCTCCTAAGTTCAGTCAAGTAAACCTAGCACTAACTGAATGTAGAGGACTAGAACTGAATGTAACTGACTCCTAACTTAGCTTAACCAGTCATCAACTGAACTGAACTGAACTTGGTTGGTTTCAGCACTCCCAGTGGCTCCTAAATTGTAAGGATTGGTATAAGAGTCTCCTAAACTGATGCAATAAAGTGCAATCAGTGGCAGTGAGCCTCAATTAGTGTTCCCCACACTTTAGTAACTAAAACATGTACCCCAATTAGGCCAAGTGGACCCAATGGTGTTAATGACTATAAATAGACTGGATGGACTCCCGATTTAGACATGACTCTCGATTTAGACATATGAACAAATTGGACAAGGGAGGATTAATAATCCTAACACATACTACTTTTCAAGCCAAAATCATAAATAGGTTGTTTAAAACTTTGAAGTTTCCTTATTACCTTAATTCTTATCCTCTTGATTTCTTTGAGTATCTTCCTCGGTTTACTAGAGAGGATCATGTTACAGCCGAGAAGCATTTGGGAGCCTTTGAAAACTTTGTTGATAATTTTGAAATATTACATGAAGATGTTGTCATGATATTATTTTCAAAATCTTTAGCTGGAGATGCTGCTTTATGGTTTAGAAATTTGGAAGCTCATTCTATTTGTTCATGGACTGAGTTTCATAATTCATTTTCAACATACTAAGGAGAGAATAAATACTTCGATCAATACCTATCTGAGTTTTCTTCCTTGAAGAATAAGAGGAATGGAACTATCATTGAATTCAACAGAAGATTTCACAATATTTATTACAGCAAGCCTATTGAAATCTGACCTACTAAGATTGTTGCTATTATACAATACACAATGGCACAACATCCCGATCTATTTTTATACCTCAAAGAAAGAAAGTCACCATACTTGCAGCAGATATTTGTTGATGCAAAGGAAGTGGAGAACAATCTATGGGTTTGTGGAAAGCTTCATGATCAAATTATTGATAAATATTTTAATGTGCAGGAAATGGAAGAAGTGTATGAATAGCAGGGATCAACCCTGAGGTTTTATTCCTGTCAAAATGCTGATATGTCATCTTCAGATTTATCCTTAAATCCAACAATTACAATCAATGAATTAGATGTGTCAACTATCAGTGATGTGGAAGATGCATATACTTCTCAATTACATCAAAAATATGATTTCATATATGCAACAGAAAATTCTTTTGGTCCAAAATATAAGAGTTATTTTATTATGAATTTTCTGATTGATTTTCATAACGATGATCATGCTTATCAACAGGAAGATAAGTTTGCAGTGAATAAGGATAATTTATTTTCAAATCAAGTTACTCCTCCTCATTTTCTTACTGTTAAGAATGAATTTGAGGATGTTAATGTTGGTTAGATCCATGAAGAGACAGTTAACTAGAAATCATATCTCACTATGCATGATGTTCATGCTCTCTTTTCAGCAGAACAAATAAAGTATCATTTGAAAAGTGAAGCAAAGGAAAAATGTGACATTTTGTATCATCTAGAGATGCAACACAACTTGCAGGACCCGATGGCCATCTATATGGAGTTACGATTTTCAAAAAATTTCATCCTTGCAGAGTTTGGAATTAAAAAGGATTATGATTGTAAGTATGCTTTTCAAAACAAGTTTCTACTACAAATGTTTAATTCTTCTTTGATTTCTAGCTACATGCCAGAAGTTCTTACAGTTGATTGGATGTTATCATGGCTTCACTGGAAGCATGATTATACATGATCAGTTTGCTTCTACTAGTTAGAAGTAGGATTAGGTAGATGAATAAGCTTGTTTCTCGAGCAGTTGGTTTGCAACAACATGTTTTCATTTCAGTAATGTGTTTATATTTGAATCAAGTTTCCAAAATTTGATAAAATCATGAAGATTCCATCACCCAATGGATACAACGTAATTGTGTTCTTATTGTTGGAGACATTTACCACCATACACACTCATTTTGGTCAATTTGGCCTAGTTAAACCGATATCCCAAGTTTTATTGACTTAATTGACACCAGAGGAGAACTAGATGACATCAACTAGATCACACCCATGCCTACCTTCAGTCAAGGAGGCTAACTTAGCCTTCTCCTACATTCAGGGAGGCTAACTAGAGCACTCCAGGGGTGATCTGAGTGTCATTAATGCCACATATTGCTAATTGATGGTTACAATTCATTAAACAGAGCAGTGAAGGTGCCTTCCTTCATTAAATTGATTATTTATTGATTATTTAATGAACTGGAGTCAACCGGGGTGCCTCCAACCACTTTGATGTTCAATTACACTTCAGTTAACCTCATCGGGGTTCATTGGAGTCATTGATGCGCTACCACTTGTTGGTTGGATTAATGTGACATGTGTCTGACCTACTTTCAGTTA
This sequence comes from Pseudotsuga menziesii, assembly GCA_001517045.1. Classification (NCBI taxonomy): domain Eukaryota; kingdom Viridiplantae; phylum Streptophyta; class Pinopsida; order Pinales; family Pinaceae; genus Pseudotsuga; species Pseudotsuga menziesii. Next base: position 147,821 of record LPNX010021930.1, read on the forward strand.
GACTTAGTTATTTATTGCACTCTGACTTCAGTTAGGGCTTAGTTGAGTCAATTATGGTTTTGATCAGTGGTTAACTTGAGTGTTGACTATGGCTTACATTCAGTTAAGCTAGACTCACTCATTCAATTCGAATGACCTCCTTGGGAATTTGAATTGATTTGGCATTCATGCTTCCATCATGATCATTGTATTGTATCATCATTCTTTCATTTGATTATACAGAGCATCTACTCATTTTGTAGCACAATTACACCATTTTCATGCCTTATTGTTATTAATCTCTTATGAGACTGTGTCTTGGTCCCTAGATTACTGTGATAGATTAATATGGTATCAGATCTCATGGTGGGAAGAAGATCATATCTCTCAAAAATAAGGTCTCTGACAGATCTTGCATGAAAATTGAGCAATAGCTCAAAAATCCAGCACTACACCAGAAGCCAAGGCTTACCACTTAATACCCCGAGTAAAGAACTTGTTGATCAAGATTGCTTGATTGACTATGATCGGTGTGATGAAAGCTTGAAATGTGTAGGATGTTTGACCTTACATTGCCATTTTTGTTGTGATTTTTCAAGTTTTTGACAGGTGAAATCATTCACTCCTGCAGATTCAGATGGATTTTTTAGTAGATATTTTGACTCCATTCAATTTCCACTCATGGAAAGGAGACATGGAGATCCAAATACGTTCCAGAGGACTCTATAGGGTCACCATGGACATTGAATAAGAGCCTAGTTCTACAATAGACAAATCTAGATTCTTGAACAAGAAGGATGAAGCATTCGGATTCTTATGCCTCTATGTTTCCTGGGATCTTCTTTTCGATATTTTTGGATTGAAGACTCCAAAGGAAATTTGGGACAAATTGGAAACCCTGTGTCGAAAGCAGGATGATTTGAGAGTTTACCTGTTCGAAAATGAATTGATGTCTCTCCAGCCTTCCAATTTTGATACCTTGAATGAATTTTTCACAAAGTTCAAGCACATTGTCTTACTGTTGAAGCAATGCAAAGTGAAGAAGGAGGATGATCAGCTCATCCTCACCATACTCTCCAAAATTGGAGCTGATTATTCATTTTTTCTCTCTATAGTCCGTGTGGGGAAGCTCACAACCCTTGGATGGAATATTCCTACACTCAATGCCTTCATTGAGTCTCTAACAAGTGAACATGATAAGCTTGTCCAGATGGCTATTGTTGGAGGAGCAAGTTGGTATGTCGACTTGAACGATAGTTGACTTAGTCGATCAACCGACTAAGTCAGTCAGCCGACTAATTAGAGATTAGGTCGGCCACCTAAGGTCGTGTCGGTTGAGTAAACCGATAGGTAGTTATTTTGTAACTGTTGGTGAATCGTATATATTAGGCTGTTGAGCCAGATGAGAACTCAGTTTAGTTCTCTGCATTGTATGGACCCTCTCATGTTATTATAATATGTTATTTTATCTACTTTTTCTTATCTCTTGTCTCTATTATGTATGTATGTTTTAGTATGTATTATTGGTAAACCTATGTGATCTGTGAGATTACAACATTGGTTCCGTTGCAGGTAGTACATGTCTGAGATGTATGCAAGCAGATGATATCAGAACAGGATATTAAGGAATGGTGGGAGCGTAAAGTAGCAAATTATTTGCAGAATTACACATGAAGAAATAGATTGACGACCGCACAAGCAAAAGAAAAATTCTTTATAGAGACACATGAGAAGTTTGTAAAATCAGTGCCCCAACTTCTGAAGAAACTCCTGGATGAAAATTACGAAAGGGACTAACGATCAACAGCTACTAGAAAAACTAATTCGCGGGGGAAGAACAAACTTGTCAGAGTGGTTCGAAAAAATCGTCGACGAATTTTGCGAGGAGCAAGCAGTAGAATAAGGAACTTTGGTGGAAACCGTCAAGAAGAAATTCTACACAGACCTCACCGAGCAATTTTTGTGTTCCTTACCGACCTTCTTGTTTAAGTTCCTTATCGAGAAAGGAGTGGGTCATATTTTCGAACCCCATCCATCACTTCACAGACCGCCATTAAACCCTAACTGGGCGAAAAAGCAAAAGAGGTGGGAAAAATTCATTGCCGAAAGGGAGTGGGAATACTTCCTAAGCAAGTAGACCGAACTATCCAGGCTTTCTAAAGCGTCAGGTAGGATATGGGGGGGTAGTTGGTCATATGTAGAAATAAAGTGGAGTGGATTCTAGTCGACTAAAGGAGATACCAATCACCAGTAATGAGAAGTCAACCTAAAAAGGAAATCGAGAAGACAGTGTCACATAAAGGTATGATGGACTTCCAGAAAATAGAGAGGGAGAGGAGGCTACAAAGTAGGGAATAAAGAAGAGAAAGAGCCTTAGCGCTGCAGAGAGGAATGCTTACTAGTGTGACCGACTAGGAAAGAGATCCGTCAGAGTCAGTTCATGATCGACAAGAAGAAGGCGTAGAAGAAAAGGCATCCCCTATGGAAGAAGAATTATGGATAGAGCAACGACAATCTCTCCAATTAGAAGTTCCCCAGGAAGTAAAACCTCTAACAGATCCGCATACCCAGATACAAGCTATTGTCAAAGAGGACCTCAGACTAGGAGCTGGTGACTTTGGTAAATGGAGTCGACTAGATGATGAAACATACATGGGTAGACATATAATTATCTGTAGACCAAAAGAAGAAAATTGAGTTACACTTCAAGTGGTACCCTCCAACCGAAGTATCCACTTACTTTTACTGACACATGAAGGAGCACCGCCCCTGCCAAATACAGCTTTGGAAGACATAGAACATTCAGAACTGCGGACAAATAATTACAGTTGGACATCGACAGAAGAAGTCGACACTAACCAAATACTGGTTGAAGAGGAAATGAGAAAAACAACCGACGGGAATGAGAGTTTTGTCGACGATAGTTCCGTAGAGAGGACTAAGAAAATAACCCCACCACCCACACCACCACCTCCACCACTGCCACCTCCTGAAGAAAGAAGTGACAGTGACTTTGACATGGGTCACAGGTCAGCACACATTCCCCTATATGAGGGTGATGAGGATCCCAGATGACACTAGTTCATCTGTGAGTCGACGTGGGAGGCTAACTAAGTTATGGATGAAGATAGGTAGATGGTGCAATTTGCTGGTGCCTTGAGGAAAAGGGCATTAACTTGGTACATGACCTTTTCTGAAAGAAAACCCCTAGAAACCAAAGCTGAGATCAAAGTGCAATTTCTATCATTTTTCAAAACTCTAGATGCAAAACATCTAGCACTAAAGAAACTAAAGACAACATTGCAGAAGCTAGGAGAAACTGTCTGCGATTACGATAAATGATGGAAAGACCTTCTTAGCCAATTGGACTATGTCATTGATGAACAATTATTAATCCAGTGGTTTTGTTGCAGGTTTATCATAGAAAATTCGCCGACACATAAGTCTGGATACATTCAAGACTTACGAAGATGCGCTTACAAAATCTCTTCAAGTAGAGATGGATGAGGACATACCAGCATACTCCACCGACCACATATTAGAAGAACATCTTAAGAGTGTACATAAGTCATTAAAAGAATTAAATCTCAAAATTCAGGATATCTGGTGCACGAAGTGCGTGATGGCCAGACATTCAAAAGACAACTGTCGATAGGAAATCAGCCGACTTTGATTCGTGCAGACTAAATGTTTTTGCGACATTTTCCAAGATCATGGAGACCACTCGACAAAAAATTGCCTATTCAACATGAAGAATGGCAAGGAATCTTGGTGTGCAATATGCGAAAATAAAAACCATAACATTGCCGACTGCCATTTGAATCTCAAGAATCGACAGAATTATCATGCAGTGTATCAGACCAACGTAGTTGCACAAAGTAATGAGCAAAACCACGTGCCAAATGATTAGAACAATCAAAGACATGAAGGTCGAAGATACGAGCGTCGGTATGACAACCGATGTGGAGGCTATGGAGGTCGAGGTCAATTTTCTGGGAATCAACAGAATCGACCACATCGACCCATCCAATGTTTCACATGTTATAAGGAGAGACACCGACATGTAGATTGTCCATACAAGGACAGGATTGACCTAAAATTATGTACTAATTGTGGCATAGGGGATCACTCATTAGAGGATTTCCCTATTATGCTTGAAAAGATAAATAAAAAGAAGAATGTTAATGTCTTGTCGTGTGTGAAAAAACATGATACTATCAATACAAATAATTTACATATTGTAACCCGATAAGGGACAAAAACAGGAAGTGATAACCCATGAATCAATAAAATAAAATAAAAGAATGTCTACCCTGATCCAGTTAAAGAAAAACAAAATATAAAGATGCAACAAATGTATTTAAAGAATTTGCATGACATGAAGAAGCAAACGACAATCGACATAACACAATAAAAGAATTAATACAGCTAGTACAGAAAGATAACTCAGTATCTCAATTCATCGACTTATTATATGAAATAAAACACAATAACAATGGAAAACAAACAAAGAATATCTGCAGTCTAAATAAAAAAGATAAAAGTGATGCCGACCCACTTGTCAACTTGGAAATTGAAGGATACCATGTCCCACAAGTTGTGCTCGACTTTGGATCACAAGTAAACATCATGACTTGTGACACTTGGGAACAACTGGGCAGACCTCGACTATATGAGTTAGGTATATACCTAAAACTAGCCAACCAAGTCCTAATTGAACCTATCGTAGTCTGGAAAAATGTCGACACAACGATAAAAGGAATATCGACCAAAGTCGACTTCGAAATTATTGACCCTAAGGAAGGATCCAACTAAAGAGAGAATAAAATTAAAAGGAAACGGACAAAAGGTCATTGTACCTATTCATCCATCCCAAGGAGAACCTTGGACAGAACCTATCGATGAAGAAGTTGATATCCAACAACTTTATCAGATACAAAATAATGCAGATTATACAGAACCTAATATCTATGGAGAAATTCATTTAGGCTACCAAGACTCAGTAGGATATAATTCAGATGCAAAATTATATGATTGGAAAGTCGAGAACTACGAAACACAAGCAAGAGGGTGCTGGACTATCCAAAAAGTATAGAAAAATTCCACCCAACAGTGCTTCATAGTGTCCATTGTACCAAAAATATTTGAGAAAAAAATTAGGGAATACCCTACTTTAAAACCTACAAATGTGAATAATACACAAATACCAAGATATAAGGAAAGAGAATCACCAGTCATGCACATAGAACAAGTGTCCAAAAATATTGGTGAAGATGGCCGACTACAAAGTTTAGTAGAGACTTTTACAGGACAAGCTGCTAGATGGTGGGATACCCATCAGGCAAGACTGTAGACATGGACAACTGCTTCGACTTACTTTGTAGAAAGTTTTGGAGGAAATAAGTTAACCAACCAAGCTCAGATACCTATTTTCATTCAAGGACAGAATCCAAAAGACCATATTAAGACATGTGAAAAAGAATGGAGAAGACTTGGGTACAAAGATGAACGTGCATGGCCACATCTGTTCCCATCAACCCTCACCGACTTACCAAACAAATGGTATAAGATGGAAGAAGCCCGAGGTGAAACATTCCTATGGCATGAACTCAGAGAAAATTTTATCAATGATTTCAACTTTATACCAAAAAATAATAATTTGGTCGAAATAGCAAAGCATATTCACGAATTTATATAGCCGACAGAAAAAAAAAACCCTTAAAAGATAACCGACAGACAATGGACTGCAACAATATACAAACTGGGACAATACCACAGTCGGCAAGACTACAGTTGGAAAATGAAAATACAGAAGGGAAAAGCTTTAGATGAAAATCAAACCATGTAAAAACGACCAAACCTATTCGCACAATACTCAAAGTTGAAACAACTGACAAGGACGATACCGACCGAATGACTGCATCCGAATTCCCTGCCACATTCTCATAGTTTAAAGAAGGAAGCTGACCAATCAATGAAGCCAAAGCACCAGAATGTCTAGATGCTAAGGTCAAAACTAGAGAATTCAACATCTCAAATGATAATCGACCAAAAATGGCAAAGATTGGAGACTACTGGAGTGAAGAGCAGACAACAGAAATAGTGAACCTCTTAAAAGAGTTCCAGGATGTATTTGCTCGAGATTATATAGATCTCAAAGGTTTAGTCCACGAAATGGGTGAAATGAAAATTGACACTAAACTTGATGTTCAACCTGTGAAGAAAAGGCCATATAATCTAGCTCATAAATATAAAGAGATAGTAAAAAATGAGATTGATAACATGCTTGTAGCAGGCATCATATACCCTATTGACCAATCAGAATGGGCAAGTCCAATGGTTGTTCAACCTAAGAAACATGATCCGACCAAATTAAGAATTTGTCTCGACTTCAGGGAGCTAAATAAAGTGACACTAATAGACCCATTTCCAACTCCGTATGCAGATGAAATCTTAAATGAAGTTGCAGGACATGAATGCTACTCATTTACAGATGGATTCTCAGGTTATAACCAAGTGCCAATAGCTAAAGAAGATTAGAAAAAGACAACATTGGTATGTGAATTTGGCTCATTTTCTTACAAGGTTATGCCTTTTGGATTAAAGGATGCACCTGCAATATTCTCTAGAATTGTGGTCAAAACATTCCAAGAATATATTTACAAAACCATGGTAGTATACTTTAATGATTGGACAATATACAAGAATATATTTAAAAAACCATGGCAGTATACTTTGAGTGTGGTGTCAGTGCTACAGGCACAAATTCAAGACACAAAAGAGGAACATAAGGAAGAAACCGTCCGACTATTGATGGAGCAGCACACAGCCTTTGCAAAAGCATACAAGGTGTTGCAAGATCACATGGAGGAGTCTGTCATTACAGAAGAAGCACTGAGAGATTGGCTTTCTTACTATAGGCAAGTCTATCAACAAACTAGGTAGACCAGACAAGATATCCAAGCACTCGAGAAGAGGAAAAGTACTGACGAAGCACTCAGAAGCACAATTGAAGATCAAATAGTGCTTGAAACAACTAAACTACAGAAGATCGAAAGGGAAGCACATCAGTGGGTGCATCAAGCCATCCCAAACTTAGAAAAAGTAGACATCATCTGCCTGCAAATGAAGTGACTCATAGAGACATCAGACGAAAATGACCAGTTTATGGGTCCCGACATGGGAAAAAAAGCTGAAATTTCCATTCAAGAGAAAATGTCGATCTTATCAAGTTTGACTACACTAACCATCGACATACAGAAAATATTGTAGAGTTGGATGGATTTCCAACATCACCTCACAGTGATAGCCCTAGCAATTGTCGAAGTCTATGTACATAAAAGACCGACCATTAGACTTCACAGCCCATGAAGATCAACACAAAATAATGACTACTTAGACAGACAAGGAAATTTTTGGTACCTCCCTGTTTCTTCGGGACGAAGAAAAATTTTGTTCATAAGGAATATGTTGGAGGAGCAAGTCAGTATGTTGACTTGAATGATAGCTGACTTAGTCAATCAACCAACTAAGTCGGTCAACCGACTAATTAGAGATTAGGTCGGCCACCTAAGGTCGTGTCGGTTGAGTAAACCAACAGGTAGTTATTTTGTAACTATTGGTAAATCGTATATATTAGGCTGTTGAGCCAGATGAGAACTCTGTTTAGTTCTCTGCATTGTATGGACCCTCTCATGTTAATATAATCTGTTATTTTATCTACTTGTTCTTATCTCTTGTCTCTGTTATGTATGTATGTTTTAGTATGTATTATTGGTAACCCTATGTGATTTGTTAGATTACAACAGCTATCATCAGATCCTCCTATGATCAAGCCCTCCATGTCTCAGGGCCTAAAGATCTGAAGGGTAAAGGAAAGTAGCAGAAGAACACAAAAGCTAAATTCAAAGCCCCTAAGCCTAAAGTCGAAAACCAGCAGCATGATGAGTCTTCCAGCTCAAAGAAGAACAAAGGGAAAGGGCATCATGGAAAGGAAAAAGTCAAGTGTTCATACTGCAAGAAGGGATTCCACCCTGAACATGCCTGCATGAAGAAGAATCTTGATGAAGCTACCTCTCTCCTTGAGAGAAATCACATCAATATTCCGGAAATATTTTGGAGGAGAGATCAACAAAATCAGGAACCATAGCATGAAAAAGGTCATGCCCTCATGGAAAGCACTTCGAAGTCCAAATCACTCTTGATTCATTCTGGAGCTTTGAACCACATGATGGCTGGAAGAGACTCCTTTTCATCCTTGGAGACCGGAAAATCCATCCCCATTCACATGGGAGATGACTCCACCATCATTTCAGAAGGACAAGGTACGGTTGATCTTGAGAATGGCTATTTTCAAATGTTTTGTATGTACCGTCTCTGGCATCAAATCTCCTTAGTGTCTATCAGATGAAACATACAGGAGTGCCTAAGAGAGTATCTTTCAACCTGAATGATGTTGAGATAACGAAACTTTCACATGGGAAACTCATTGCTAAAGGCCTTGCAAACCATCATGCAAAAGCCTATGAGTTCTCCCACTTTGTAGTGGATGCAAAGCCCACTGCACTGCTAACTCATGGAAATGAAGTTAGTAGGATGTGGCATGAAAGGTTTGGCCATCTAAATTTCAAATATTTGCAGCAATTACAGAAAAAATCCATGGTTGAAGGCCTCCTAGTCATCAAGGCAACCGTTAGAATTTGCAAGGGCTGTGTGGTTGGAAAACACCTTGAGCACAAGTATGATCGGCGGAAGGAAAACCGAGCTACATGCATATTGGGGTTGATACATTCTGATATCAGCGGTCCAATACCTATCACATCGATGAATGGATCAAGGTGTCTTCTGAATTTTATTGATGATTTTTCAAGGTACACATGGGTCTTCTTTCTCAAAAAGAAGTCTGAAGTATGTGAAAAATTCACTGAACTGAAGGCCTTGATCGAGAATGCCTCTGGGATGAAGATCAAGATCTTGAGATATGATAATGGTGGGGATTATGTTAGTAATAAGTCATACACATATTCTCCCAAAGTGGTATTCAAGTCCAGCATTCAATTCCCTACACTCCCCAGTAGAACAGTGTAGCAGAAAGGAAGAATCGGTCTCTCAAGCAGATGACCACCTGTATGTTGGAATCAAATAAGTTGGCTGCAAATTTGTGGGCTGAAGCCATGCATGCTGTAGCATACATTCAGAATAGAGTTCCACACTCATCCGTGAAAGGGAAGACCCCTTTTGAAGCATACTTTGGACACAAGCCAGATGTTTTGAACCTGCGGGTGTTTGGGTCCACTACATCGGCCTGAATTCCACTTGATAAAAGGAGGGATTTGCAACTGCAAAGCATAGAATGTCTGTTTATTGGGTATCCTAATGAATCAAAAGGTTTCAAGCTACTGGATATCAAAATAAAATAGATCATCATCAAAAGGAGTGTCAAGTTCGATGAGCCTCTTCAGGAGGTGGAACCAGTGAAGGAGAAAAATATTGAATTTCCTTCCTATTCTACTGAAAATTTGGATGATGAAATTGGGGGTGATGACCCTGATTTGGATCCTTTTATTTTTGATGTCAATGTGCAGAAAAAATCAGATGTTGAATCAGAACTTGAAGTACAAAATCATCTTCCCACATGGGCCCGACAAACACTCTCCTCCACAGGAGATAACATTGGAAATCCAGATGATCCAAGGAGAACCCGGCCTGATTTCCAAAGAGCAGGTGCATCGGGAAAGGATACCACCAGATCCAAATAGAAAAAGCAAATTGAAAAAAAATCACATTTGCAACAGAGTGGGGGTGCTATCAATATAAAGTGAGACCTTTTGGGTTTCATATTGCGCTCTCTTGTCCTGATAATTTGCTTTCCAAAACTTGTTATTTGATAATTAGTTCAGAGCCAAAATCCTACTGCCATGCTCAAAAGGATCCAATATGGCAAGTTGCCATGGATGAAGAGATGAATTCTCTTCAGAAAAACACTACTTGGGAGCTAGTTTCTCTTCCTCCGGGAAGGAAATTGGTTCAATGCAAGTGGGTGTTTCGGACCAAGGTTGATGCTAATGGAAGCACATACAAATATAAGGCAAGGATGGTGGCAAAAGGTTTCTCTCAGGTCCAAGGTGTGGACTACCATGAGACTTTTGCACTGGTTGCAAAAATGGACTCCATCCTCCTTGTTTTGGCAATTTCAGCATCTAAGCACTGGGAAGTGCATCATATGGATGTTAAGTCAGCCTTTATACATGGAGATATTCATGAGGAGATATACATGAAGCATTCTGAGGGCTACATCTCTGATCCATATTTGGTTTGCAAGGTAAAGAAGTCACTATATGGGTTAAAACAGGCCCCAAGAGAGTGGTATTCCAAGATGGATGCCTTCCTTCTCTCGCAAAAATTCCAAAGGCGTAGATCAGATCCAAATGTGTATATATAGCAGTATGATGGTCATTTGATTATTATTATTTTATATGTTGATGAATTACTGATCACAGGTATCACAGTTGCTTCTATTTTAGCCATCAAAACTGTTGTCCACAATGCTTTTGAAATGAGCGATTTGGGGCTCTTAAAACAATTTTTGGAGCTCGAAATTGAGCAAAATTATGATGGGATAATGGTAACTCAATACAAATAAATATCAGACATGTTATTCAAGTTTAACATGGCTGAATGTAGGCCTACACCATTCCCTTTCCTTTCAGGGATCAACCTTGAAGAAGGAAAAAGCACACCTCCCATGGACTGCACTATCTATCGACAGCTAATTGGTAGCTTGTTGTACTTGACACATTCTTGGCCTAATATCTGTTATGCCATGAATGCTGTATCAAGATACATGCAGAAGCCTCATGATCTTCATTGGAAGGCATCCAAGAGGATCCTCCAATATATTCAGGGAACCAGGACCTACGTCATTCACTATGCTGCAGACTCCGAGCTAGAGCTGGTTGGATACACAGATTCCAATTGGGTGGGTGATTCTATTGATAGGAATTCTACTTTCAGATATGTATTCGTGTTTGGTGGTGGCCCCATTTTTTGGTCTAGAAAAAAGCAGGCTTCCATATCATTATCTTCAGCGGAGGCCGAGTATCGAGGAGCGGTGAATGCTTGCATCCAAGCAGTTTGGTTGCAAGTCATTCTTTCAGAGTTTGATATTGGTAGTACTTTGTCCATTGTCCTCTTTTGTGACAATAAAAATTCTATTAAGATATCCACATATCTAGTTACCAAGTAGAGGACCAAGTAGAGATCCACATGCACTATATCTGGGAGCTAGTGCATGACAGGACCATCATTCTACAATACTTCCCGACTGATGAGCAGATTGCAGACATCTTCACCAAGATATTTTCAAAAAATAAGTTCACTTACCTCCGTTCACTGTTGGGGGTGATTCCATTAGGGTGATCAGACTAATTTTAGTGTTTAGCTTGAGGGGGGTTTTTTCCCACTGGGTTTTCCCTCTTTTCCTCACTTAGTTTGTTTTTGAGCATTGTTTCAATTTCATTATTGTACAGGGTGACCTATGGCCTTAGTTGCTGGGGCCCTAGCATTTTTATGCATTTTATGTTTTCTACTCCTCTCGAGTATAGCTTAAAGGGGGGTGTTGGAGACACTTACCACCATACACACTCATTTTGGTCAATTTGGCCTAGTTAAACCAATATCTTAAGTTTTATTGACTTAATTGACATCAGAGGAGCACTAGATGACATGAGCTAGATCACACCCACGCCTACCTTCAGTCAAGGAGGCTAACTTAGCCTTCTCCTACATTTGAGGAGGCTAACTAGAGCACTCCAGGGGTGATTTGAGTGTCATTAATGCCCCATATTGCTAACTGATGGTTACAATAAATTAAATAGAGCATTGAATGTGCCTTCCTTCATTAAATTGATTATTTATTGATCATTTAATGAATTGGAGTCAACAGGGGCACGTCCAACCACTTCTGATATTCAGTTACACTTCAGTTAACCTCATCAGGGTTCATTGGAGTCATTGATGTGCTTCCACTTGTTGGATGGCTTGCTATGACATGTGTCTAACCTACTTTTAGTTAGACTCAGTCAGTTATTACACTCTGACTTCAGTTAGGGCTCAGTTGAGTCAATTAGGGGTTTGATTAGTGGTTAACTTGAGTGTTGACTGTGGCTTACATTCAATTAAGCTAGACTCACTCAGGAGGTCATTCGAATTGCTTTGGCATTCATGCTTCCAGCGTGATCATTGTATTGTATCATCATTCTTTCATTTGATTATATAGAGAGACTACTCATTTTGTAGCACAATTACATGATTTTCATGCCTTATTGTTATTAATCTCTTATGAGACTGTGTCTTGGTCCCTAGATTACTATGACATATTAATAATCCTCATTTGTAAAGAAGTTTTGGTATGTGGAACATGGTCATTTCATATATTGTATGGAAAAACAAGTTGCAGACTTTGGCTAGCAGTGAATGGCAGGTAAGATAGGGTGCAGATGTTAGAGATGGTTTCAAAAGAAGGCACATAGTCTTCTTTTTCTTGGCAACTCGCAGAGAGCATGCCATCCCCAGATGAAGCTAGATGTTGTTACCAAATCTGTCCCACAAGATTTTCAAATTCCGGCAATGCTATTTCTCTTTCATCCATTTTCATAATTAAATTCATTGAGTAGAATTTAAATTTTTCTTAATATAAAATCATTTTATTAAGTTTGATTTTATATTTCTACTCATCTCATCCCACTCATTCTCTTACCTGTCTATCCCACTTATTATCTCATTTCACCTTTTGTCTGCCTCACCATTCCACTCTCGTTCTTATTCCTTCTCCACATGGAATCCATTAAAATTGCCATATTCATTTTTCACTCCATTAATCAACTCCCATTCATGCATTCATGATCGTGTAATAAGCACTCAAGTGTCGAGAGCACTAATCCTTTGTTATATATTAAATATTTCATAATACACAAAGACCAGCTGTAAAGGAATGAGCTTAAGTCTAGACCAAGGGCGTCATTATGGATGAGAAAGAGTGTTAGTGAGGAATAAGTTTTATGCCACCGAAAAAGGATACAAGGTTTTTATTCACAAGCTCGAGCTCTCTGTCCTTGGAAAACACAATGGATTCATAAATATTGTGCATTTCAATCCGACTGGTAACCTGCTTGGGTCACGATCTGATGACATGGAAATTATAATTTGGGATTGGGCCGCATTAAGAAGCTATATTTTCATTTTGTTCATTATTATAGATGATTTTACCACACCTGGTGAATCACACTTATATGGCCTTCCCCTGTCCCTCTGCAGAATCTTTGGACCCCATGGACCTTTTTTATACCTTTGATGTTTCCAAGATCATCCCTAAAAACATGATTAAATTGCTATACGCAAATTTTAAACCCTTTCTCGCATATATACGCGAGTTTGACCCCTAAAACTGCGTACATCGGGATGTGTGCAAAAGGCCAAACTCTTTTGGAGTTTTCCTTGACATGGATTCGACTCACTTGTCTCCTGGCCTTCCATATGCCTTGAGATCGCTCGGATTCGAACCTTCATTTCCCCATTGAAGAGAACACTTTGGATACATTGAAGAACATGTGAGAATTGAGAGCAAAGAAAATATAGTCCATTGTTGCCAGAACTTATGCTTGAGTCTGCATCCCTTTATCCCTTGGAACACTTTGGTGTTCTTCCCAAGCTCGCCTTTTGCTTGTGAGCTTGCTTTCAAGAGATGGAGGATTGAGGTGGTGGAGGCCCAAGTTGGGAATTCAGTTTCTCCGATTCGTAGACGTGCTGACAAAGGTTGTATTGATTGTAATATCTGATTTTATATTAATAGAAATATCTTTTCCTGTCCAATAATGTATGTTTGGATGAATATTTTATCCGTGGATGATTTCAAATGCTTACACGTTGTTGATTATATATGCTAGAGTAGATCTAACACCAATATATAGCATGCTTGTCTTGTTTACTGATTGTTGAGGAAGTAATTTATCAATTCAAGCTAGAGTTGGAAAGCTGAACAGGGATCTACTTCAACTGTCTGGAATAAGGTACAAGTTTTTATCCTTTAGTGTTAGATATTTGATTTCTCTTTCATATTGGAAAGGATTGATTTCTGGAGTCAAGCTGTCTATTGTGGTACCCCAAGCCATAGGAATTTCTCTCCGTAACAGAATTGGCGACTCTGCTGGGGATGTTCCTTGTTTTTCTTTAGGGTTTAGGGGCACAATGTGCTTGATATTATTGACTTGCTCTTTGTTTCTCCTTGTTTCTGTGTTGCATTTTATAGTATGTTCATCCATTGAAACTCTCCTTTACTGGTTTGATCCTTGGCATGCTTTTTACCACTGTCTTCTCTGTATACACAAGTTTTTGGCCAAAAGTCACGTACATACATGGATTTTTGGCCAAAAGTCGCGTATACATGCAGGTTTTTGGCCAAAATCCGCGTATACATGCATATTTTTGGCCAAAAGTCGCATATATACGTAGTTGTTCTTTAAACAGTCACGTACATCCTCCCTTTTGGTGAGTTTGATGTTGTGGGAAGTTCTTGGTTGGTTTGGAGTGTGGCTGGGTCTTCCTTTGGTCTGATGTTGTCCATTGGATGCTTCTTTTGTGACCAGAGACCGCTTTTTCATTGATTTTTGTTTGAAAGTATTTTTAGTCATTTATCTTTTTTGTTTTGCCATTAGTGCATTACTCTTTTTTGTCTTGGTCTCTTGCTGGGCTTGTTTTTTGTACTTGCTTCAGAGACTGAGAGTTTTAGGTGACTTTTATTGCATTTTTCATTCTTTTATATTGAAAAATACAAGGTAGTTGCATTTTTTACATATGGATTTGAGGAGGTACTTGCATTGGATTTCTTGGATGAGAGTTTTATTTAGGCTTTCATATAGGAAGGATTGCATTTGCATTTATAAAGGAATGATTTTTTATGCATCTCATGTAGTGGCATACCCTATTTTTCATTTGACAAAGATTGCACTTAGCATTGTTTATTATGGTGTGTATATTTACTTCACTGCTGAGTCATAACTTCATTAGTTGCACGACCATTTCCCTTTGAGTAATCACATCCAATTAAAATCAACGCTTAATTAAAATGGATTACACCTTTTTCTTTTATAGGGTTCACCAACAAGATTAGGTTTTAGGGTCTTGGAATAGTTCATTGTCAGTAAATTCTCCAAGACCACTAAACAACAACATGTATGTGTCTGTCCAGGTGAGAGTGTGAAATTCCTTGATATAATTGGTGTTTCTTAGGATCCTCCTCTCAAAAGGGAGTTAAGCACGAGGCAGTGTGAGTGGTTTTTGATTGGGATGACCCCTAGTAATAATTGAGTAGCATCTGAGATATTTCCAGGATTGTATTTGTATCTGGGGGCTATTTTGAGAGTTTTGGCTTTGCTACCCTGCCCATATGATCAATCCCGCCTGCAACTGTCTGCCTGAGCATTGATTATATTGAGGTGACCTTAGTTGCCTTACCTAGGATATCGAGGGGGTACTTTGCAGTGGTTATTCTGCAGGTGTCCCAGCCAGGTAGAGGTCGGACATCATAGTCACTTTATGCGTTGAAGCTAAGGTACACTATAATTGGTTATGTACCTCCACTTGTAGTGTATGGGAGTTTCGAGCCTCTCCTAGGTGAGACATACCTACTGCATTTGGGAGCTCACATATCCTCCCCTTGGTTTGCTTGTATTTTGGCTGTAGATTTTCTTAGGTGTGTGATATTTGTGCACTAGTTGGCCTTTGGGATCACGGTTACTTAAGTATATTTATGCTTTCTTGAGTTCAGGTCCTTTTATTTTTAGCATGCCTAATATCCTATCACCCATCCTTTGTCCTAGTACGGACCCTGGTGTCAGACTTGGGGGCATCACAGCCCCTTACCGTGCTCATAGATTTGGGAATGGTCATATTCCATCCTCTACTCCATTTGTGGAGTATTTTTATTCCCTTCGCTCAGTCTTTACACCGGTGGTCACCCTCATGGGGGTGGTTGTGGATGCATGAACGTTGGTTCTACACCCTACTTACCTTTTTTATGTCCCATCGTTCACCGCATTGTTTCCTTTGGGTGTAGTTGTCATGAGCATTCCTTCCTATATCCTATAGTTTGGATTCTTTACTGACTATTTTGGGTTGTTTTGGACTAATATGGTTGTCATGTAGGGTCCAGTTTTTGTAGACTCTCTTTGAGGTTTTGACCCGTTCGTTCCTATCACAGGTATTATGTCTGAACTGGCATATAGGTTAGGATATCACATCCGCTTGCACTTATGCATTTCCTTATGACCGTTCCATATTAACCTTAGGTACGAACCCATTCCATAGTATCACGAAACCTTCATGCTGCTGTTAGAAGTGGTACTATGTGAATGGTAGAGCTTTCCTATACATGGGTGTCCTAGTTATCTCCCTTTTGCATTTGATGCCCATGCTGAAATTTTGTCCCTTAGAGTGTGGGAGTCCGTTGTATAGTATTGCCATGACATTTCGCAAGAGCCTCCTACTCCTATTGATCTTTTGTTGGCCTATTTCCCTCAGGAATCCCTTATGTCAAGTTGTAATTACATTATCATGAGCTTTTCCTACCTTCTTGATCCTTACGTCGGCTTCCCTAACTTTGAGTTTCAGCCATATAGCCCGAGCTTGTCTCAGGTCTAGCCATGCAGAGCCATCTTTTATATCCTTTGTAGCTTGATTCCCTATTCTACCGAGAGGGGAATTTGCCCCGAGTGTCGCTATCCTACACATGTATCCTTGCATTGAGCATAGGTATGTTCCACTGCCTGGAACTAGTTTGTTTTTCCATATGACACTCGTCTCCTCCTAGTCTATAACTATAAAGTAGTTTTATTCTTTTTCAAGCTTTTTAAATATTTGAAAAAGTCCCCAAAAAAATTTAAAAAACCAAAAATCCGGACAAGGAAAGATGTTATCTTTGGTAGCTGTCGAGTCGTGTCACCTTCAAACAGAGCACTGTATATCACATCCATTGGTTGGGTTTATAGTTTGACTTTAGGATCTGTACTCATTTATCTGAGTTTATCTCCACCGACTGGTTAAGATTCTAGTCCCTATGGAGCCTCTTTCGATGCCTCTTGTGTCACAGAGATGTCCCAGTTTTGTATATCGAGTCTATGCTGCCTACATTCAGTCACCATTCACTTTTATGCTCTTTTTCAAAGGAATTTGAAACCTGAGTCGGCCATTCCTTCAGTTATCTTGACTTTGCATGTCGGCCATTCCCGGTACAGTTACTAGTTCGTGCACCTTATGATCGAGTCCTTCCACATTATACATATTTGTTGAGTACCTCGTGTTGGATGATGAGGGATGCTTTAATGCCCTCCTTCTAGCGGATTTCATCCCATTGAATTTAGATCATTTATTCTGGGATTGGAATCTAGAGTCATTTTTGAGTGACTTGAGACTTGCAGTCATTAGTGGCAGGTTCTCTCGCCATCGACAGTTCTTTGGGAATACATCAATGTCCCCTAATCGATGGATTCTCTCAAGTTTTTGACCTCAACACATTTATTCACACTTGTTAGTTTGCACTCTTGTACCTTGATTCCCAATATCATTATTGGTGGGTGATCTCGCGTCTGTTAACGGTATACATCAATGACTGGTAATCAGACGATGGACTACTATATTCGACCTCGACACCTCTATTCACATAGTAGGACATGTACTAGTAGTGGTTTGTGTAGAATACCTTCCATATTGGTGGCATCTCTTATATGCTACCTCCTTGATCGTGCCAGTGTTCATGAGATTTCAGCTCTCATGACTTGATTCCAGTATATGTCAGACATTTCCAGCGATTATGGAAATCTTGATCCATTGTATATCTTTAGCCATTATGGATATCTTGATCCTTTGTATATATTCATCATGGAGATTTTGATCTTTGTATATTGTACATGGCAATGATCACTTATTTCATATTTTGTATCATACCTATTCATGGCCATTGTACTCTTATGTATCCGAGACTGCTATATGTATTTGCAGAGTTGTATCATTGTACTATGCTGATTGGGTGGCTAGTATTCCACTGAGTTCTTCATCACCCCACTTCTGGGATGGAATTATAATGTATTTCGGCCATCGTATGACCCCTCTGACCTCACACATTAGGGGGCATCTGTTATCGCTGATTTTACCACACCTGGTGAATCACACTTATATGGCCTTTCCTTGTCCCTCTGCAGACTCTTTGGACCCCATGGACATTTTTTATACCTTTGATGTTTCTAATATCATCCCTAAAAGCATGATTAAATTGATATACGTGACTTCTAAACCCTTTCTCGCGTATATACACGGGTTTCACCCCTAAAACCGCGTACATCGGGATGTGTGCAAAAGGCCAATTTTTTTTGGAGTTTTCCTTGACATGGATCTGACTCACTTGTCTCCTGGCCTTCCATATGCCTTGAGATCACTCGGATTCGACCCTTCATTGCCCCATTGAAGAGCTATATAAGGAACCCTTTGGATACATTGAAGAACATTTGAGAATTGAGAGAAAAGAAACTATAGTCCATTGTTGCCGGAACTTATGCTTGAGTCTGCATCCCTTTGTCCCTTAGAACACTTTGGTGTTCTTCCCAAGATTTCCTTTTACTTGTGAGCTTACTATCGAGAGATGGAGGATTGAGGTGGTGGAGGCTCAAGTGGGGGATTCAGTTTCTCCGATTTGCACACGTGCCGACAGAGGTTGTATTCATTGTAATCTCTGATTTTATATTAATAGAAATATCTTTTCCTGTCCAATAATGTATGTTGGATGAATATTTTATCCATGGATGATTTCAAATTCTTATACATTGTTGATTATATATGCTAGAGTAGATCTAACACCAATATATATATCATTTTTGTCTTGTTTATTGATTATTGAGGAAGTAATTTATCAATTCAAGCTGGAGTTGGAAAGCTCAAGGGGGATCTACTTCAACCGTCCGGAATAAGGTACAAGTTTTGATCCTTTAGTGTTAGGTATTTGATTTCTCTTGTATATTGGAAAGGATTGATTTCTGGAGTCAAGTGGTCTGTTGTGGTACCCCAAGCCATAGGAATTTCTCTCCGTAACAGTCATAGAAACAATGTTTTTCAGGCTAGAATCATGCCTTTCACATATTATTGTTGTATTGCAGATGAACATGTTGTGGAGAAAGCCATGAAAGTGTTCGGCTTAATAGTCATAGCACCAAAGTTGAAAGATACACAAAAAAATTTGTAAACAGAGCACTCACTTCCATTTAGGCTTTGCCAGCGCAGATTTAAGTTGCAAATCCTTTTTCAAATCCTGGCATAGATATCAATTTTCTATTTAAAGGATGCATACATAGTGTAATAAACTTTTCATCAAGTTGGAATTTATGCATTAATATGTTGTGAAGTTAAAGAAATCTAAATTGGAGGAATCAACTACAAATGCAAATGAAGGTGTATCGATGCAAACAGCCACAAAGAAGCGCTCACATGAAGAAAAAAGGTTGAACAATTATCACACAATTTCAAGTGTTGGATAGCGTTAAGCTGAAAACAAATAGTCACGTAGAAGGATCTAAGCTAGATTATCATTTGGTTAAATTTGATGATGCCCAGTACCACATTCAGATTACAGTGAAGGGTTCATATTATAAGATATTACAAATATTAATTTCACTTCATTGCTTTCCCAGCACTAAGTCTTGTCAACAAACTCGAAGGACTAATAGAGGATAAGATGCAGAAGATGGTGACATAGCACTTTTGGAGAATTTTAGGAGTGATTGACAAATATCAATAGTTGGTAAGGTGAAGTGTCGAGCCTCTCAAAGGATTTATCTTCATAACCTCTTTCTCTATATTATAGGCATTGGATCAGTAGGGAAACAGGGCATCTAGAGGACAGGTGGCAGAGTCTTCAGCAGTTGTGATTAATTCCAAATCTAGGGACACTTCACATATTTTAAGGAGGCAACTTCATTATTTCCATATTTCCAACCATTTGCTTCAAGATGTCTTTTATTTTTTCTAGTTTATTGTTGAACTTTTATTCCGATAAGCTAGTAATAATATGTATATGTATTTATATACAAATTCTATCATTTATAGGAGGAGAGAATTCCAGCCGAGAGGGCTGACAGTGTATTTGCAGGAGCATGTATTTCATTTCCTCGGTTATTAAGAATGCTTTGAGTGATTTTCTGTCATTGAGCCTGCTTTGTTTTAATTTGAAGTGATAAATATTATATGCTTTCATGATTTTTTCCTGTACTTGGATTCTTGTGGACAGTTTGTGATGTTTATCAGTGATCTGAAATAGAGTTGGTTCTTTCCTTAGATAAGTTTATTCTCGTTCTCTTTTTGGCCTTCACATCATGTTCATACATCTACTGTTCAGTATTCTCATCTGTTAGCCCAATTTTTGTTATATTCATTTGCTTTTCAACTTACAAATCTAGCCATCCTTTCAATAATTTTAAAGATTCCCTAGGCTTTGAACCTAAGCAGTCAGGGTGCAAACTCTAGTGATAACAGGTAGTATTTCGTACATCACAACATATCATCCTAATATAATGCAAGTTGTTGGAATGGTAGGTAGATTTCAGTCTGCTCCTAAGAAAAGTCATTAGGTGGTTGTTAATAGGAGATTCAAATATTTGAAGGTCACAATGACTTATGGTATCTGGTATTCGAGAAATTAGAATCTTCAGTTAACCGCATATTCATATATTATCTGGGAAAATTGTTTGGATGAAAGAAAGAGCACAAGTGGAGGTTCATTCTTCTTGGGTGATTCTTTAGTTGCATGGATGAGTAAGAATCAAGGCTCGATATCTTTATCTACTACAGAAGCTCAAAACATTGTTGCTGCCACCTGCTGTACACAAGTACTCTGGATGATCTAGACACTAGAATATTTGAAGGTAAAATATGTTGATCTCATTCCTCTCCATTGTGATAATACTAGTGCCTTTAGTGCTTCCAAGAATCTAGTCCTTCATTCCAAGACTAAGCACATACCAATTAAGTATCACTTCTTAAGGGTGTAGGTCACAAACAGAGTGGTTCAATTTAATTTCATTCCTTCTATAGAACAGATTGCTGATATCATTACTAAACTTTTACCAAAGACACAGTTTGAGCACCTATGCTAGAAGTTGGGTATCATGTCTTATTTTGAATAACTTGTTCACTTTAATAGGGGGAGTTGTGTTATAGAGTCTTCTTTGAAATTTATGTCAAAGGGGGAGAAGTTTTTTTTTCTACAAATGATAAGCAGTCGGTGATCACAAGTGCAACATGGATATAGAATTTGAAGGTTGCCATCAGTGCTAAAGAGGGGGGGGATGTTGGAATTATTATAGGTATTGTTATCATATAGAAACAAATCAAATTGTGATGTGGTTTTCATTGATGGAAGCACATAAGTTCCAAGCGTATGATCCAACAACAAGGAGGACAGATAATCAAATATTGGTGTGTAATCAGCCTCTCCGCTCATGTATGCAAGCAATCTAGTTTCCCTAAGGAAGCAAACTATGACTCAAACTAGATGAATAAATTTAATATTGAAAATCAAGAAGTTGAGACATGATGTTTATTCAATTCATTCGACATAAATTGGATGATCCAGAGAGTACATTCAATTCACTCGAGAAATATTGGGTGCATCAAATTAAAGGAGGAAATATGGATCGACGATGGGAAAGGATTCGTGAAGTGAACTTGTACGGGAGATAAGAGTTCCACTGAAGAAAAGTGAATATACACAACGTTAAGTTGAGATCTACATTTGATCGTAGATTGAAGGTCAGGAAGGATCCCGCAAGAAATTGACGACTCTTAGAAGTTGCGGAAAGAGATTTGTGGAAGGAAATTGCGAGGCCCATTTCGGGAAAAGTTGAAGGCACGCCCTCATTCTGCAATCCACAAACTGACTGCAGAAAGAGACTCACAGAAGGAAAATTGCAGAAGCACAATTTTTGGAAAAGTAATCCAAAATCCGCAATCCGATTATGGAAAGGACCATTTCGGCCGTATGATTGCAGAAGTCAGTTTTTGGGAAAATTGGGAATTGCATACCTCCAACCCGCAATCCGCAATTGTGGAAAGGTTGTTGCAGAAAGTAAGTTGTAGAAAGATTGAGTTTCAGAAAGACTAAGGTTGCAGAAAGTTGTATTGTGGAAAAATATCCTGCGGAACAGAAGTTGCGGATCGAGATTACAGAAGTAACAAAATAAATTTTTGGTCACGTTGCTAAATTCGGTTTAGGTAGTTATGAATTTAAGAAACTGGTGGCAGATGGTTAAAGAAGTTTATAATGCTTATCGATTGGGTTCCTTTAATGCCATGAGTCATTGAACGGTTTTTGATTAATTATGAAACTAAAAGTCAGGCATACGAGCAGGTGAAGGGGATAAATATTGGCAAGCATAAAACGAATGGGGAGAGAAATGTGTGAACAACGCTAAAATGGGGAGAATATGCAGAATAGAGACAATGAAGGGATCCAAGTTTGAATGAGTAGAAGCAGAAGTAGATCAGAGAATGTAACAGAGTTGGTAAGCATAGCTATATCTGGTTTTCAACATATTGTACTGAAAAAAGTTTAAATATAGGGAATAAGGGTGGTAGGGTGGTACTAAGGAATACTTGTAGTATTTTGTGTGAAAGTTGGAGCTTGTACAAGTCTAGTGGGTGCTAGAAAACTAGGAGAGTTGGTGCTCTCCACAAGTTTCTACTTGTAAAACAGAGGTTGTAGCCTCACTTGAGTTCGTGCTCAAAGAAAGTTAATTTATCATAAGATAATTTTCTCATATGAGTTTCCTCGCGAATATTTGTATATGTCCCCATAATATGTGTGTTTAATAACAATTACTTATTTTTTATATTTGTTTCATTATCATGGCTATAAACCTGTGAACAGTAATAAAGTTTTAAAAGGTCGAAAATTGTTTAAGTTTAGGAATAACGGATTCAACCGCTTCTCAGTTATTCAAATATGTTAGAATAATCCGTCGGGATTATTGTAAATAGATAATAAATAGGAATATGAATAGATAGGAAGGTGAAAAGGCTAGTTTTCAACCGCCACATCTAATGTATAAATAATAGCTTTTGGCAATGTAATAAACATCGAATCGGGAGTTATACCTAACAACTGGTATCAGAGCAGGTTGTCTGCCATAACTCCTGCTGCATTTCTGCACCCTCCTTCCTGCCATTCTGCTTTCCATTCCATTGCCAGACTGCTCCATCAGTCTGCCAGTCGAGTCGCATGCAAATTCCTTCATGATTAAGTGTGTGTGCTGGGAAACCCTAATGAGTTGAGCGTTTTTGGTGATTATCCTGAGTCGCGACTTCTGCCATTCTAGCCCACATAATTTGTTGCCATGATGCTGAACTACGGTGTCAATAGTTGCTGTGTTAATAGGCGTCGATCAAACCTCTGATACTGCGATTTTATGTTTTTGTTGAGACTGCAATACTGCGTTGAGTATTGATCGAGTATATCTGAAGATGCGTTGAGACTGCAATATTGCGTTGAGACTGCAATACTGCGTTGAGTATTGATCGAGTATATCTGAAGATGCGTTGAGACTGCAATACTGCGTTGATATATTGCATTGAGACTGCAATACTGCGTTGAGTACATCTGAAGACGCGTTGAGACTGCAATACTTCGAAAACGATTTTGAAAGCTATGAACAGTTCGTATTTGAAGATGCGTGGATATGCCGGTGCTTTCAGTTATGCCTTGATTCCAGTTATGCCTTAATGCCGGTGCTGCAGTAAAATGTGCCTTCACGCGCTGGAGAATGCGTTGATCTGGAGATGTGCTGGAGAATGCGTTGATCTGAAGATGTGGTGAATTATAGTTTCCCAAAACCTATGCAGCTCTCTTTATTATTGATATATCGACTGCTCTCTAAAATGTGCGTTGAATTATAGTTTCCCAAAACCTATGCAGCTCTCTTTATTATTGATATATCGACTGCTCTCTAAAATGTGCGTTGAATTATAGTTTCCCAAACCTATGCAGCTCTCTTTATTATTGATATATCGACTGCTCTCTATTCCACGGTTTTTTTGTATTAAAGACTGAATTGTGAAGATCTGCCTGGAGAATTGTGAAGCTAACTGAGATTGCTGCTTGCCTGAAACAAAATGAATTTGGTTTTGTTATTATAACAAGATCGTTTGCTGGATGATAATGAAAAGCTGTTGATTTCGAGCCTTGTAAAGGTGAAATCTGGTGCCTGGATTCCTCCTAGAATTGTTGCTGTGACCTGGAGACTGCCAGGATTGGTATCTGGTATTGCTATCAGATATATATATGCGTTGATCATATATATGTTGCGTGAATTTTGAACCCTATTTTTTTGAAGCATAAACCCTAATTTTGCCCTAATTTAGTGCTGGAGTGTGAGTGGAAATTCTGCAAACTTTTTCATTTGTGTTGAATGAAAGAGACGCGTGAATGCTGTCATGAATGTTGTGGCTGTTGTATGAGCCTGTGATTGTGGTTTATATGCATTGAGTTTATATGCTGCGCATTGAAGAAGCGATTTCTCAATCTAGAAGCTGCGACCTGCTCCTTTTCCCTTCCATTGTGGGAGTTCTCTCCTCTTTTCTGTTTACAATTGAGAATATTGCTGTACTGTTAGTGGAACGTGTAAAGACTCAGTCTGAATAAGCATTTTGAATTTGGAGCTGCATACTGCTGGAGCTTGAACCAGAGAGCTAAGAAGACTGCTACGACCTCCAAGGTGACTGCTATTTAAGGTTGAAGTGCTGCATAATTGTGTATGGTCATTGTGAAGTTTGTACTATTGCAAAATTGTCTTATACTGATGTAAATACTATGACAGAGACATAGACTTGCATAGTGAATAGAGCTTGTCGAAGACATTGTTTATACTAGCTAGTGCAGCTGTAATTCTACATAGACTGTATTGTAAAAATAGCAGAGACTTAGACCTGCTTCTTTCATATAGCTGAGATTGTTGATTGTTGGTTGTAATATCTTCTCTGTCATTGTATCATCTTTAAAACCTGAAGTTGACGTTGTAAATCACCTTGGCAGAGACTGTAGACCTGCAAGGTTATTATTTTTTGTCATATCAAGTTTATTATTGTAAACTACACTAATAGTTGTAAAGATGCACTCTTTGGCATCTAGTATTGGTGCTGCCCTAGCTGGCAAAGACCAATCCAAAGACCCTTCCAAGGGAGATTGCGGCAAAGAGAGAGGTAGAAGAAGAAGGAATTTCAGAGGCAGAGGGGGCAGAAGCAAAAGATCAGATTTGCAATGCAAACGTTGTGGAAAGACTAGGCACACATCAGATCAGTGTTGGGCTTCATGGGATTCCATCAAAGATAATCATAACCAGAAGAAAGATGACCAAGATGCTAGTAAATTTTCTGATTCTTGTATTGTTGCACATTGTAATCTTGGATTTAATGAAATGACTTCTCTTTCATCTTATAAAGATTGTTGGCTGCTTGATACTGGTGCAACATCACACATGACATTTAGAAAAGATTGTTTTGAAGAACTAAATGAAACAATCGATGGCATAGTGTACTTTGCAGATAAGTCTAGTATTAAACCAAAGGGAATGGGAACCATTCGATTGAAGATGCCTGGATTCCCCGATTTCTTGTTGAAGAACGTTCTCTATCTTCCAGAGTTGCAGAGAAGCCTGCTGTCCATGGTGGAAATTCAACAGCAAGGCC
>LPNX010021930.1:174843-303100 GCA_001517045.1 Pseudotsuga menziesii
AAAACCTTGCGAAGGACACTGGTCAGCCGCAAAGAGGGTTCTAAGATACTTGAAGGGGACTCAAGATGTTGGACTCAAGTACTCTAAAGTGGATGACTTCAAACTTAATGGGTACTCAGAATCAGACTTTGATGGCGATAAGGAGACAGGAGTATCAAGTTCTGGATACACTATGAGTCTTGGATCAGCAGCTGTTTCATAGAGATCTCGCAAACAGTCAGTTCCAGCAGATTCAACAACAGAAGCAGAATATGTGGCTGCAGCTGAAGCAACGAAAGAAATAGTATGGCTCAGGAAGATACTTGAAGATTTGCAACAAAAACAAGAGAACTCCACTCCATTGTTGGTCGACAATACTTCTGCAATCAAGCTGGCTAAGAATCCTAGATTCCATGATCGAACCAAACACATCAACACAAAGTATCATTTGATTCGACATCATGTAGAGGCCAAAACAGTCCATCTTCGACATTGTTCCACGAATGATCAAGTTGCAGACATCTTCACCAAAGCGCTTGGACGAGAAAAGTTTGAAAAATTCAGAAACATGCTCGGACTTACGAACATCCCTTCGGATTAAGAGGGTGATTGTTAGAATAATCCGTCGGGATTATTGTAAATAGATAATAAATAGGAATATGAATAGATAGGAAGGTGAAAAGGCTGGTTTTCAACCGCCACATCTAATGTATAAATAATAGCTTTTGGCAATGTAATAAACATCGAATCGGGAGTTATACCTAACAAAATAATATCAATAGATGTGAACTTGCAATCATTCGAATATGTCACGTATGATATGTGGAGGGAATGAAATAAAACCAGCCCAGATCCAAATCCTAGGCTCTATCAAGCATTGAGAAGGGATCCAATCTCCGAGGTGCAAACCTCTTCTATTGCACTCAAATATTACGAAGTTAATTTTTAATTGGAGAAAATTTTAATGTAAATAATTGCAAACAAAATATTGCAAAAGTTTTTTTAGTTAAACAAGTTTAATGGTGACTAACTCTATTAGTTATTTTTTTTCTTTTTTTTCTTTTTATGTCACATTCTTCAAGTTATTTCCCATAAACTATTAGTTATCCATTCATAAACTATAGATTATCCATACATTATTTAAACTATGAGTTATCCATACATTGCTATCAATATTTTGTCTTATTTATTTATACAAAAATAATATAAAATTACATATAAATTTTTATTGAATATACAAAATCTTTTTAATTTAAATTTTCCATCTCCATGTTTGGATTCTCTAAATAAGGAGATCCATGTTTGGATTCTCTAAATAACGAGAACTTAATCAACAAATTTATGCAAATATTTTTTTAAAAAGTAACATGAATAAAGCATGTGTGGATCATGTTTACTTACAGCAGTGAATCGCCGTGGTTTTTTTTTAGGAAAAAATGTTTTTGTATTCGTAGAATGTGGAATTCATTGAAACTCTAAATCCAGTTATTGCCTCAAACTTCTTCAGGTTGTTCTGTAAATTCTATGGTTGTTCACGGAGTCTGAGATCAGTTTCCCGTATTTGATTTACTTATTACTGGTGTATCACTTCTTTCCCATTACTATAGATATTTAGATTACTTTAATCCTTATATTAAGATTACATAAAAGTTGGACGTGCAGTTATTTTAGTATATAAGGATCACATACATCTCTGATACACAAGATTACATAACAAAGACAAAGAATGTTATTTCCTTTTATTGTGTTGGAGTTGAACACCGATCTCTTATAGTCTGTGTTTCAATTGGACTAAACTTTCATCCAATATAATATAATATTTAGCCTCTATAAAGACAACGTTGGTTTAAATTGAACTGTTTGTTCAAAACCAGTGGATTTCCTTGCCAGGAAACAAATCGAGGAGAGAAGAAAATGTTGGCATGCCATTTTAATTTGATATTGGGTATATACAATATCAAGATGGGAGGGATACAATACTATTAGCTACTAATGGAATTATCCATCACACATTCTTCCATTGCATCCTAAAATAACTTGTATGGCATACGTTTTCTTTCGTATGGTCAATGCCCAACCAAAAATAAATTTAAATGACACATTTTCTTTGTCCTTGGTATGGGAAACACCCATACATAACTAAATTAATCCAAAAACTTATTTAAACATTTATATTAGTCCGCTTCTTTATCTCAGGCAATCGTTTTTCCTTTGGCTTCACCATGGAAAACGTTCAGCCATGAAGTTTGTCCAGATCCAAAAGTTTTTATTTCAGTTATTCAAAGATTTAATTCAACGTCCATACAAAATTGTTTTAATTTTACTGGCATTCAAATATTGGATACCTACATTTCATCCAAACATTTTTATTTCTGTTTATTCAAGGATTTACTTCAACGTGTAGCCAAAAAACCTTTTTATTTTTCAGGAATTCAAAGATTTGATACCAGTATTTATCCAAACGTTTTTATTTTGCATGCAAACACCAACATGATTTCAAACAAATAATCTCATAGTTATGAATCAGAGTTATGCATTGCTTACCGAAATGTGTTGTGTAGCTCGAATTTGTCCAGTCAAGGAAGGGTTCATTGTTTATTTTTCAGGCATCTTTAAAATAACATCATTTGGGATGTGGAAATCCAACATTTACATGTGGAAGGTTGCATAAAGTTACAACATCTCTCTCATAATCCGAAACCATAAGTAAATAGAAGTAAATATTTATAGCCGACACTTACATGAGGAATAACGTTACAACATCTCTCTCATAATCCTAAATCATAAGTAAATAGAAATAAATATTTATAGCCGACATGTTACAAATGTTACTAAGGTTACATCACGTTACAAGATCTCTCCCATAATATTCACTATCACTATTATTTTTTGCCGACATGTTACAAACGTTATTAACGTTACATCACATTACAAGATCTCCCCCATACTAGGCTGTAGAGCGCCTCTCGGTGCAAAAATATAATTGGACACCTCTCAACATAGTTGATATGTACATATTTATTGTTGATATACTAGGTACGGGTTTGCAACTTCATGGATGAATTCTTTGAAAATACATAACAATATGTAAAGCATGTACATGTGGCTTGTTGGAAAGATGAGAATTAGTTTAAAAGGTGTAGGGATACGTTTCCTATTGGAACTATCTTATCAGTGGTAGATTTTTGCGGAAAACTACAATCTTCAACCAAAAAACAAGATTCCAAGTCAATATTATCACTCATACCAGGTCAACATAATGTTTCATATTACCTATAGACATGGGGAAAATAGTACTGAAGAAAAAAGGGTTATATCAAAGGAGTATCACTTTTACATAAGTGATGGCAGGTGTCATGACTTGGATTTTGTACAACACAAATTTCAATTGTTCTACAACCACCTGAAGGATAACAATATACATATGGAACAACATTGGATTTGGTATGATGGTTTTGCGGGGAAATTCAAAAATTCTTATCTTCCAATAGTTGTGTTTTCTCCACAAGAGGCACAAGGTGCCACATATTGGAATTGTTTTGAGACCGAACACAGAAAACAGGAACATGATGGAGCAGGTGCATGCACAAAGACTGCATTAAGTAGAAAATACATGAATTTCACAACTATTTCTCTCATCCAAGATGCAAATACCATTGTTGAATGGTGTTTTTCAATAATGGGGAAAAAAGCCAGAAGGAAAGAAGACCAATCATCTTAAAAAGTACATGTACATAAATATTTTTGGGAGGTGGTTGATATAGATCGATCACACTTATATGAGTGGAAGACTGTCCAAGGAAATTGTGCATTCCATTCTGTTAGAACGTCAGACAATGCTATAGTTGAAATGTGTACAATGAACCTCTCTTATTTTTGTTATCCATGTAATAGTGGTGAATGGGACAATTGTGAATCCACAAATTGGGTTGACAATTGGGACCATGTATCACTTCCCATTGGTCGACAAATAACTGGAGAATTGTCCCACGTGGAAGAGGACCATTCAAGTATTTCACCTTACTATGACCACATATCATATCTCGTACAACTAGGTTTGAATAATTGTTGATAACTTTGAAATGTTATTAGATTTTGGTAGGAAAATCTTGGGCCAAAAATAGTCTTCACATAAATTGAACAAGAAAATATAGAGGATAATAATAATAATAGAAACCTTTTGTTTTCTATATTTAGTAATACAATGGTGTTACAATAAATAGAATTCCAATATAACTAGAAGTGTCTTAAATCACTAACGGAGCTCACTAGTCTAACTCCACATGTATAATTCAGTTAATAATTAGTTAAAACTAGTTAAACCAGTCAAAATAATGAGGTAGGTGAGAAAAGGAGCCTACCCACATGTAGCCATGCAAAACTGGCACTAACTGAACTGAAAGGAGTCTAACTGGATGTAACTATATATTGACTTAGCAAAACTACCTACCAACTAAAACCAACTGATGGAGGTTGGCGGTGGCACTCAAAGTGGCTCCTAAAGTGTAGGGATTGGCATTGGTGGCACCAAATGACACACTGATGGCACCAATGGAGCACACTGGTGGCACCAATGGAACCAAAATAACTGTGGAATAAAACTCTAGCAAATGACTCTTAGGTTATGAAAATGATCTAATAGACTATAAATGGACAAGGAGACAAAGGGAGGATTAATAATAATCCTAACATGTTTGACGACTATTTGTGTTTATTTCGTTGACACCTAGGTTGGCACTTTATTTTATGCAAGGCACATATGCACAGTGGCTTCCCCAAGAGGCAATGGATGGTGCATTGACTATTGGATGACATGTTTCTTGGATGGGAATTAGACCCTCATTGTCTCATTAAGATACAGAATAGGAAACCATGAAGTTGTCTAGTTTACCAACTAAGGAGTTTGGGAGTTGTAGGGTCTTCTGAGTATCAAATGGATGGGACAAGGGTGTAATAGCTTGCATATCATCATGCATATCATATTATAAATCATATAAATAATAATATGAATGGATTTTTAAGGATTCAAATGAATACAACTCAGATACTAGTGGTAAAAAACTAGTTTTGAGAGGAGATGGCTCTAGGAGACTGATAGGTATTTCTTTCAAGGGGAGGCAAAGAGATTTATGATTCTGATATATTAGAATGAGTATAAAAATAAAAGACATCAGAAACATACGTTATTCTATCAACCAATGCATGAGCATAATTACTTTCGAATTGCACAGTGTTACAATGCCCCTAGGGGTCAACAGATTTTTCCCTTCTTGAAAAATATGGTACATCAATGTTGTTTCTTTCAAGAAACTAAGTCACGATGTCCATTTTAGTTTTAAAGCAATACTTTTCATTGTGATAATATTTTCTGCAATAGGCACACTGATATATTCCTTTCTTGTTATCCTTATTCTTGAAATTTGATCCTTCATCAGTAGCGTTAGAACCTTTATCTTCGGATTCTGACTTTGTCTTTTTATCCTTCACTTTTACCTTTCCTTTGGACTTAAGATTCTTGATTCCAAGAGAATAAACTGCATGAACCTTTGAGGTTTTTAGATTCCCCATTTGAATTAGCTTTATATTCTCTTGTGTGAGAGAATCTATGAATGCATCCAAGTATGGTATCCTCCAATTTCAAACTACAAGATTAGTATGATAGAATTTTGACACAAAACCTGAGTATTCCAGACCCAACTTTGATAAAATGGAGAGGATTAATTGATATTCTTCCTTCGTAATCCCACATTGCTTGAGAAAAATCACTAGTGACTTAAACTTGGTGATGAATTCCTCAATGGTTTGAATTAACTTGGTCTCAATGGGATCAACTCATTCTCTAATTGATGTCCTCTAAGACCATATTTCTTTGTGAAGAGGGATTCAAGGTTGATCCACAATTCATTAGGTCCTGCCAAGCCATAAAGATGGAAACGGATTTTTGGAGAGAGAGAAATAAAGCCATAAGCTTCATGCTTCCTGTTATGCCACCTTTATTTCTCAGCAACCGCATTAGGGTCAATTTCTAAGGCCATTGTAACTATGTAGAGACCTTTGTTGCACAATAGTATCTCAATATTGGCTTTCCATTCATAATAATTGAATGAATTCAAGGTTACTATCTTAGATAGATTCATGCTTTGCTGCTGTGTTGCTGGTGAGAGAAATGAATACCTGCACAAAAATAGAAAGGCAATTTTTGTTTAGCCTAACTAGGATCTGATACCATATTAGATTCTGGCAGGCATATCTTGGGACAAAAACAGTCTTCACATAAATTGCACAAGAAAATATAGAGGAGAATAATATTAGAAACCTTCCATTTTATATATTCAGTAATACAATGGTGTTGTAATAAATAGAATTCCAATCATGTGGATAGGATTCAAATATACTAACTAAACATGATTGTCTGGCTAACTAGAAGTGTCTTAAATCAATATCGGAGCTCACTAGTGTAACTCCACATGTATAATTTAGTTAATAATTAGTTAAAACTAGTTAAACTAGTTAAACTGGTGAGGTAGGTGATAAAAGGCGCCTACCCTCATGGAACCATGGAAACTAGCGCTAACTGAATTGAAAGACATCTAAATGAATGTAACTGGAGATTGACTTAGCATAACTACCTACCAACTACAACCAACTGATGGAGGTTGGTGGTGGCACTCAAAGTGTCTCCTAAAGTGTAGGGATTGGCATCAGTGGCACCAAATGGCACACTGATGGCACCAATGGGGCACACTGGTGGCACCAATGGCACCAGTGGCACCAAAATCTAGCAATGAATCATAAGTTAGGAAAATAATCTAATAGACTATAAATGGAAAAGGATACAAAGGGAGGATTAATAATAATCCTAACATGTTTGATGACTATTTGTGTTTATTTAGATGACACCTAGGTTGACACTTTATTTTATGCAAGGAAATATACGCAGTGGTTTCCCCAAGATGCAATGGATAGTGCATTCACTATTGGATGAAACATTGCTTGGATGGGAATTAGACCCTCATTGTCTCATTAAGCGACTTTGTAGGAAATGATTTTCCAATTAGGTGTTATCAAAGGAGGATATTTGGCACTGGTTTCCCACGCACAAAATAAAAAAGGTTTGTATTTGAATATTATAGACTAGGTCAAATTATATGCCATTATACAAACTTAGTTATTTATACAAACCTCCCATTGCAATCAATGACAAGAAAGGACCCATCAAATTCATGCTAATTCTTGCCTTACTCAAAGTACGAGAGGCTAAAGGATACCATTGCTATTGGAGGTGATCTTGATGGTCTAGTCGAATGACCATATGTATGTAGTCAGGTATGTGGTATGCATCATATTTGTGTACTATGTTATATGCATGTGATGTACATGTACATGTCATGATTTTGGTTTCATGGTCTCATTGATTATTTACAACTTGATAGATTGATAAATTGCATAGACTTGTATAGCTTGATAAATTGCACAAGCTTCATCATGGATTTCTTGTATTATATTCATACTTACATGACTGATTCCATATAGCCCTAGACCATTTTCTATCCCAATCCATTTGTGTCTAAACCATTATTTTACAAATATGCACCAGAGACCAAGAAACCCTTGTTTGTACTCTAAGCCCTGGAACCATCATACAAATTTGAACCCTTCCCATCCCTTCCAAAGGGTTCTAGCCCTTCCTAGAAGTGTAAATTTAAAATTTCCCTTCAAAAAATTTTCAAAATCTAAATTTTACCCTTCCAATTAAGAAGGGAATAATTTACATCAACATTTCAAAAGAAGGGAAACATTTGAAATTACCCATCCATATAAATTTGTCAAGATGTTGAAATTCCTATGCTATAAAGTTCGACTCACCATTCAAAATATTGGAAATATCATAAATTATAATCACTCATGTCACACACTCACTGCTTAGTTGTGCAAGATGATGAGTGATGACTAAAAACTACAAGGAAATGGACACTAGGATGTGACTTTGACTCCCGAGTCACTTGGGGCTGTGATCTAAGGTATGTCAATGTGTCAGTGATTGCAGCTGTAACAATAGAGAACAACTACTAGTCTATTACTAGGCCTGAAATGATCCCAAAACTTTGTGCCTACTACCTATGTGAACTTGGATACCAATGTCCACTCATTTTTCGTCAAAATTAAATTCAAATGGTCGGTTTGATGAGTCCTCGTCTACAAGAATTCATTTATTGCATGAATATCATGGACTCATGAAAAATATAAACAACACTGAATGTCATGCAACTACAAATAATGGCATGCAACTAGGATCACTAAATATGTAGAGGTTGATTTATGGATTTATATAGAGAGGCATAATTGGGAGGATGATATGGAGAAACAATGAGTTAGAAAAAACATTTAGACCAAAGCACCACAATGGTTATTAATAAAATAAAATATAAAAACATTTTCTGCCTTGTTATCTCCCAAAATAAATTTATTTTGATAGTATGAAGAATTTAACTCATGCAATGAAGGATATGAATATCACTAACAGTTTGAAAGAACAACAAAATTTCTCCCCCGTGTTTTTAACTACAATGACAAGCTTGGGAAAATTACACAGGTGCAATAAGAGCTCCAAAGACTGAAATTGTATATGGAATGAGTCATTCAAAGACTTCTATTTATCAGTTCCAGACACTTCTGCAGCAAGACACGGATGGGCGTTGGATACATGTGATGGAAATGGTTTCTTACTTGAAAAATACTATTCTGGTATATGATGAAACACAAAGCTTTCCCAAACTGTTTATTTTTAAACAATGATCAGAGGTGTAGTCCTCTATTACGTCGACGTTTCAGAGTTTTAGTCCACTACGGTGCCGCCACTACAAAGAATATAGTGATTTAAAGTTCCGATGGTTAGTACTTTGGAGTTCCGATCACCGACGTTTCGGAGTTTTAGTTCACTACGGCACCCCCACTGCGGAGAATATAGTGATTGAAAGTTATGATGGTTAGTAGTTTGGAGTTCCGATTGCCGACGTTTCAGAGTTTTAGTTCACTGCAGCAACGCCACTGAGGAGAATATAGTGATCAAAAGTTTCGATGGTTAGTAGTTTGGAGTTTTGATTGCTAACATTTCGGAGTTTTTAGTTCACTGCAGCACCGCCACTATGGAGAACATAGTGACTGAAAGTTCCGATGGTTAGTGGTTTGAAGTTTCGATCGCTGATGTTTCAGATATTTAGTCCTCTATGTCGCCTCCACTACGGAGGGTCTAGTGGTTTGAAGTTTTGACACACTAGTGGTTTGATGTTCCAATCATCGATCATTAGTGGTTTGAGATGCTGAAACTGCGGCAGCGTTCTAGTCTCAGACACCAATGGGCTAGAGGAAAGAGCTTTCGATTGCCGACGGGTTAGAGGAAACAGCTTCCGATCGTCGATGCTTAGAACTTAGTGATTTGAACCACCGAAACTACGGTAACGCTTAGGTCTAAGGCACTGATGGGTTAGAGGAAATAGCTTCCGATCATTGATGCTGAGAATATTAGTCGTTGGAACCTCTGACACTGTGGCAGCGTTCATCTTTGAGGTTTCGATGCATTAGTGAGTACAACTTCCGATCACCGACAAGCTAGCGGTTGAAATATCTGATACGTTCAGTCTTTGGGTTTCGATCATCGATGTTGAGAAGATTAGTCATTGGAACCTCTGACACTGTGGTAGCATTCATCTTTGAGGTTCCGATGCATTAGTGAGTACAGCTTCCGATCATCGACAAGCTAGCGGTTGAAATCTCCGATACGTTCAGTCTTGGGGTTTTGATCGCTGATGGTGAGAAGAATAGTCATTTGAGGTGCCAACACTGCGGTAGCATTGAGGCTTGGGGTGCCAATGGTTAGAGGTCAGAGCTTCCGATCGGTGACCATGGTGAAAAGGTAGAAAATTTTGGCGGATTAAGCAAGAAAGGTCACTTCAGTTAACCACCAAGACACTGGTTGTTGGCGGCAATTTCACACTGAAATAGCAGTGGTGATTGTCGGCGACTACTGTAGTTATTTAGTATTCATGCAATTGTTATAGCTGATTTCACCACTCCAGGTGAATCACACTTTGTATGGCCTTCCCCTGTCTCGCTGCAGACTCCTTAGACCCCATGGACCATTTTTTGTCCTTTGATGTTTCCTTGACCATCCCTAAAAACATTTGAAAAATGATACACGTGACTTTTAAACTTATAAGTGTGTATATACGTGGGTTTGACCACTAAAACTGCGTACATTAGGATGTGTACAAAATCCAAATCTTTTTGGAGTTTTCCTTGACATGGATCCGACTCATATGACTCCTGGCCTTCCCTATGCCTTTAGATCGATCGAATTCGAACTTTCATTACCCCTTTGAAAAGCTATATAAGGAACCCCTTGGTACATTGAAGGCATAAGAGAGAATTGAGAGAAAAGAAACTATAGTCCATTGTTTCCGGAACTTATGCTTAAGTCTGCATCTCTTTGTCCCTTGGAGCACTTTTGTGTTCTTCCGAAGCTTGCCTTTTTCTTGTGAGCTTGCTATCTAGAGATGGAGGATTGAAGTGGTGGAGGCCCAAGTGGGGGATTCAGTTTCTCCGATTCGTAGACGTGTCGACAGAGGTTGTATCTTGTAATCTCTGATTTATATTAATAGAAATATCTTTTTCTGTCCAATAATGTGTGTTTGAATGAATATTTTATCTATTGGATTATGTCAAATACTTATACATTATTGATTATATATGCTAGAATAGATCTAACACCATGATATATAGAATGCTTGTATTGTTTACTTGTTGTTGAGGAAGTAATCTATCAATTCAAGATGAAGTTGGAAAGCTCAACGGGGATCTACTTCAACCTTCCGAAATAAGGTACGAGGTCTGATCCTTTAGTGTTAGATATTTAATTTCTATTGCATATTGGAAAGGATTGATTTCTGGAGTCAAGCTGTCTGTTGTGGTACCCCAAGCCATAGAAATTTCTCTCCATAACAGTAGTGAACTAGATCTTCACAATAGATAAACAAATAGTTAGCAAGGGTTTGAAGCCCTAATCTAAGAAAACTATCACTTTCAAGTATTTTTTGTGTAAACAAATCAGATTTTCAGGATCTGTCATTTTTGTAGAAGGCTACAAAGCCCATGATTGATTTTATAATAAAGGTTCGACTTCGGGGATTTGTAATCCTATTCTATTGTCAAGCATCTCATCTTGTTTATTTGAATCGTAAGATCTTTTGTTATCAGTTGTTCAGCCATCATCTTTATCTTTACTGTACTTATGCCTGAATGTGCATTTAGGTGATTTTCAAGTTGATTAATAGCTATTAGCTATCATCCTATTGGTGAGTTAATGCGATTTGATTTATAAGTACCATCCTTGTCAGGATTTATCCATTTACATGCATCTGTTTTGTATGTAATTCTGCCAGCTTGATGAGTTCTCCATCCCTGCACCTTATTTTCAAACTACTGAACAAGTTCTACCTAAAAGCCTTGTGATTGAGTGAGCTTCATGCATGTCTTGAGAGTGGGAGGTTATATAGGTCACCTGACTTGATCCATGTCAAAAAACTCTAAAAATATTTTAATTTACCAGGCATCCTCGAGCTACAACCTAGAGGATTTTCCTTGAGAGATAAAAAAGTGGTGCCATTGCCAAGGAGAGGAGATTGAAGCTCAGCTTCCTTGGGAGATGACATAGATCCATGCTTTGATGATAGACAAATCTTGGACATTATTATGGTTGTAATAATCTATTTGGCGAATCCATTGATAAGGTGGCTTTAAGAAGACCAAGTACCAGAGAAAACCCAAAGGGGCCACCGACAACATCGGTTTCGAATCCAGAAGAAATTTTGAAGAAAGCTAGGGCTTTACTAAGACAGACTAGTAGTACTGCACAAAAGCTACATCAGGTATTTCAAGAGATCTTTCTGCTATTATTTCTTCTGCTGAAACTCTTAATTCCTAGGAATTTTTAGATACATCAAAAAATTTTAGGGTCTAGGCATCTTCAAGCCCTGCTTGTGAAGATCTCATCCCTGGTGACTCCATTGAAGAACTGTGGCTTCGCAAAGGGTTCATACTAGAGCAAATCAAGAGGCCCCTAGCAACACTTGTTGCAGACCCATAGAAGATCATCAGAAGAAAACCTACCCCTGCTACTAGGGAAGATTTACAAAGACTTCTATTTCCCTGATCCATTCGAATTTAATAAATCTCCACTGGGGAGGCCGCAGTTGATAAAAAACAAAGAGGCTGAATTCAAAATCCAGGTACCAGTTCAGCAGTTTACTTTACGAACTGTTGTTATTTTTTATCATCTCCTTTATACTTTTCCCTTCACATGTTAAAAGAGTTATCTTATGTTTTATATATTCTGAAGATTATTAGCCATCTTTTATAAATCCATCTGTAGAAGAATATTTGCAGCCTGCTTGTATTGTAGAAGGTGAATCAGTCTGTGTGCCACAACTCATCTATAAAAATGACCACTGTAGCCAAATTCCTTCTAAATTTGATCAGCCATGTAACCTTGAAGAAACCAAAACTGATTCAAAACCTATGCAGAGCTCAACACTCGTTTCCATAACCGTTGAACCTTGTCAGCAGATTGTTATCCCTCATGATCAGGCCACAGCCTTTCAAATCAAAATCAGGATGAAGATGTTTAAACCATTAAAACTACCCTCTTGGATTCATCCTTATCCTCTTGGCTATTATGAATATCTCCCTCGGTTTTCCGAAGAGAATCAAGCTTCAGCGGAAAGGCACTTGGAATCTTTCGAAGATTTTATTTAACATTTTTGGATTGTTCATGAGGATGTAATCATGAGATTTTTCTCTAAATCGTTGATTAGAGATGCTACTATATGGTTCAAGAATTTAAGAGCCGACACTATTGGCTCTTGGACAGAATTCACTGATGCATTTTTGAAGCATTGGGGTGAGAACAAATCTCTTGATTTGTATCTTGCTGATTTCTATGCTCTGAAGAGAGAGGAAGATGAAAATTTGCCTATCTTCAATTGAATATTCTACAACACTTATCATGCTATGCCTTTGGATATCTGGCCCACAGATATAGCTGTCATTATATATTATGTGATGGGACTACATTCAAAACTTGCTCTTCTTCTGCTAGAAAGGAAATATTCATCTTTAAGCATTCTGTTTGAAGATGCTTTAGAGGTGGAGGAAAAAAATTGTGCTTCAAGGAGAATCCCAGAGCAGTTTGATTTTGAAATATTTCATTTACCTGAGCCAGATAAACATCAGTATGAGTCATATTTTGAACAGGAAGATTATGAGTCTAAAACAGATTTGGAACAACATCAAGCATGTGAGATCCTTTCAAATTTAGAATCAGATCCTTCAGTGTTTGCAAAGTACTCCCAAGACAGGTATGAATCTGGATTTTATGATCAGTTTGCAAACTAGGATGAGCCTATGATAACTGATGATTGTATATAGGCAATTATATGTTTTCAACTGATCTTTATTCATATGATGTAAACCCTATTTTATCATTCTATTGTGAGCACTATTCTCAAAAGGGAATTTTAATGATTGATGATCAAGATCTGATCATTAGAGAACAAGATGGTTTAGATCAGCTGTTGAGCTTTCATTTTGATCTGACAAAGGTTTAGTAGTCCACATTCAACATTGACATCCGTAAAGGAAAATATCGGCAGCATAAAAAAGTATTTCCTATTGGATTTTATGACCCTGTTTCTGACTATCTAGAACTTATGAGCGGCATAGATATCAAAATATTTTTGTCAGATGATAGCTATTTCTGTCACCCTTCAAAACTACATTGCTGCATGCTAGGGTTTCATTTATTTTTTGGGTCAAGATTAGGGATAAGTTCAACAGATTAGCTTCTAACTTGGCTTCATTGGAAGCATGATGTCATGTGATAAGAAGGATCTACTGATTAGAATTAGGAGTAGGAGTAGATAGGAAAATAAGCTCTTAATATGAGCAGCTAGGTCATTTTCAGTTGTTTTCATGAATAAGCAAAGCAGGATACAAGCAGGGTGCAGCAGATCAGTTATAGAAGAAAAATGACTCCATGCCCAATGGAACACTAGAAGATAGCTTTAATTATTCTTTTTCAGGAAAGGCATTTTGGTCTAGGGTTCTTGGGACCTCACAGGGAGGTTCCCATCCCCAAGTAGGAGGCAGATGTTATCTCCCAAAATAAATTTATTTTGATAGTATGAAGAATTTAACTCATGCAATGAAGGATATGAATATCACTGATAGTTTGAAAGAACAACAAAATCCCCCCCCGTGTTTTTAACTACAGTGACAAGCTTGGGAAAATTACGCAGGTGCAATAAGATCTCCAAAGACTGAAATTGTATATGTAATGATTCATTCAAAGACTTATATTTATTAGTTACAGACACTTCTGCAGTAAGACACAGATGGGCGTTGGATACATGTGATGGCAACGGTTTCTTACTTGACGAATACTATTCTGGTATATGATGAAACACAAAGCTCACCCAAATTGTTTATTTTTAAACAGTGATCGGAGGTGTAGTCCTCTATTACGCCGACGTTTTGGAGAATTAGTCCACTACGGCACCGCCACGACGGAGAATATAGTGATTGAAAGTTTCGATGGTTAGTAGTTTGGAGTTCCGATCGCCGACGTTTCGAAGTTTTAGTTCACTGCGGC
This sequence comes from Pseudotsuga menziesii, assembly GCA_001517045.1. Lineage (NCBI taxonomy): Eukaryota > Viridiplantae > Streptophyta > Pinopsida > Pinales > Pinaceae > Pseudotsuga > Pseudotsuga menziesii. The sequence goes on from LPNX010021930.1 coordinate 189,527, forward strand.
TCTGCCACTATAGAGAATATAGTGATTGAAAGTTCCGATGGTTAGTAGTTTAGAGTTCCAATTGTCAACGTTTCGGAGTTTTAGTTCACTACGACGCCACCACTGTGGAGAATATAGTGATCAAAATTTTCGATGGTTAGTAGTTTGGAGTTCCTATTGCTAATGTTTCAGAGTTTTTAGTTCACTGTGGCATCGCCACTATGGAGAACATAGTGACTAAAAGTTTTGATCGCTGACGTTTCAGAGATTTATTCCTTTATGTCACTGCCACTATGAAGGGTCTAGTGGCTTGAAGTTCCGACACACTAGTGGCTTGATGTTCTGATTGCCGATCGTTAGTGGTTTGAGATGACGACACTGTGGTAGCATTTCAGTCTCAGGCACTGATGGGCTAGAGGAAAGAGCTTCCAATAACCGACAGGTTAGAGGAAACAACTTTCGATCGCCAATGCTTAGAACTTAGTGATTTGAACCGCCGACACTGCGGCAGCGCTCAGGTCTAAGGAGTCGACAGGTTAGAGGAAACAACTTTTGATCGCCGATGCTGAGAAGATTAGTTGTTGGAACCTCCGACATTGTAGTAGCATTCATATTTGAGGTGTCGATGCATTAGTGAGTATAGCTTCTGATCACCGACAAGCTAGTGGTTGAAAGTTCCGATACGTTCAGTCTTGGGGTTTCGATCGTCGATGCTGAGAAGATTAGTCGTTGGAACCTCTGACAATGTGGTAGCATTCATCTTTGAGGTTTCGATGCATTAGTGAGTACATATTTCGATCACCGACAAGCTAGCAGTTGAAACCTCTGATATGTTCAGTCTTGGGGTTTCGATCACCAATGCTAAGAAGATTAGTCATTTGAGGCACCGACACTGCGGTAGCATTGAGGCTTGGTGTGCCGACGGTTAGAGGTCAGAGCTTCTGATCGGTGACTGCGGCAACAAGGTAGAAAATTCTAGTGGATTAAGCAAGAAAGGTCACTTTAGTTAACCATCGCGACACTGTTTGTTGGCGACAATTTCACACTGAACCAACAGTGGTGATTATCGGTGACTACTGCAGTTATTTAGTATTCGTGCAGTGAACTAGATCTTCATAATAGATAGACAAATAGTTATCAAGGGTTTGAAGCCCTAATATGAAAAAACTATCACTTTCAAGTCTTTTTTGTGTAAACAGATCGAATTTTCAGGATCTGTCATTTTTGTAGAAGGCTATAAAGCCCATGATATATTTTATAATAAAGGTTTGACTTCGGGGATTTGTAATCCTGTTTTATTGTCAAGCGTATCATCTTGTTTATTCGAATCGTAAGATATTTTGTTATGAGTTTTTCAGCCATCATTTTTATCTTTATTGTACTTATGCCTGAATGTGCATTTAGGTGATTTACAAGTTGATTAATAGCTAATAGCTATCATCATATTTGTGAGTTAATGTGATTTGATTTATAAGTACCATCCTTGTTAGGATTTATCCATTTACATGCATCTGTTTTGTATGTAAGTCTGCTAGCTTAATGAGTTCTGCATCCCTGCACCTTATTTTCAAACTGTTGAACAAGTTGTAACGAAAATCCTTGTGATTGAGCGAGCTTCATGCATGTCTTGAGAGTGGGAGGTTATATAGGTCACCTGACTAGATCCATATCAGAAAACCCTAAAAATATTTTAAGTTACCAGGCATCCTCGAGTTACAACCTAGAGGAGTTTCTTGGAGTGATAACATGTCTCAAGAATAGTCTTCAAATTATGGGTGGCATGATCATGATGTAATCTCCCTCCATCATTCCAAACATTTGTGGTTTATCACAAAATTTATCTTCGACGCTCACTACCAAAATACGTATAAAAATTACCGTCCTTCAGATCCTCTTCTTTTTAAATCCTCATCTCATAATCAAAACTAAGGATTATTATGTAAACACATCCTCACCTTGTCATATCAATTGGGTCAAGGCGAAGAGACAACCATAAAATATCAAATGTGGCAAGATGCAAATAGTAAGACACAACTATAAGTAAGTCTTGTGTTAAATTTACCATATTATCATTTGCCACTATAAACTGATATTTGACATGTTGGATTGTTGTGATTACAATGAATTCTTTCAAGGTTAAGTCCATAATTTTATGTCTTCTTTGTCATTCTGATGCCTTTTTGTAAGACAATAAGAAGTGTAGGGGCCCACCTTAGCATGGAAAATGGTTTCGACATAGAGGTAGACACATTATTTTTTTTCATTACAGAACTTAAATCTCCTATCAATGATTGTCAATTCGCCAAATCATGGATTGGTACAAAACACAAAAACTTTTAGATCCCCAAGGTCTTAATTAATCACACCTAGAACTTTCTCAAATCCAACAATTAACAAACTTATTTTGGTGTGCTAGTTCAATTTAAAAGGAATATTGTCAAGACTCAAGCATGTAGTGATTTTTAAGGATCTAGTTGACTTAGGCTTGATTCCATTTCCCCTCCTTCTCATACTTGTATGTTGTCATGAAAAGTCTTGAACATAAAAAATTAATTCCCCAAACCCTATGATTCTAGCATTGCTAACTTGCATGGTATATAGTATTATTTATTAAAATAAGGTATAAATATATTCCCATGCTTATAATCCTAGCCAATCCTATCCTATAAATACTAGATTACAAACCCTATAGACAATCCTAGTAACCCTAGTTTGTACCGTAAACCCTAGTTTGAATTCTAAACCCTAAAATCCCTAGTTTGTAGCCTAGAGTCTAGTTTGCATTACAAATCCTAGAAACCATAGTTTTTAGCCACTAAATATCATCTATATATCACTAATACCATTTATTTGATGTCACCATTGACCAATATCTCGGATCAAACATTCAAACCTTTACATCTTTTCCTTAGGTTCAATTTGGCATGTGTGCCTGAATGGATACTGGGACCTACTTGCAAACATACATAAAAAGAACAATTGTGGCTCGGATAGACGAACCGTTGACTCCATTGGATTCAAGAAATTGAGATAGTTCTAGGGGTGGCCTTCTCCTCTAGTTCCATGGAAAAGGGATCCTCTTTTAGGTCAATTTTTGAAACTAGGGTTTTGCTCAATAAGGGAATGTGGATTTTTTGCACATAGGGATCAACTTTGAAAATTACTTGACTGAGAACTTGTGGATAGAGTTCCCACATGGAACCAACCTAAACACACTTACATGACCCTGTAGAACCTAGTTTTTTTGGACGATTGGAATTCTATGCCCCGGGTAGAGATTCAACAGGTGTCCTTAAAATCCTGTAGGAGGTGAGCTTTAACATTCCATAGAATAATGAACATGGATCAGATCAAAGAAACATTGATTCTGTTGGATTTGAAACATCAGGATATTGCTAAAGGTGGCCCTCTCCTCTGGCTCCATGGTCAATGGATCCTCTTTTAGGTCAATTTTGGAAACTATGGTTTTGCTCAGTAAGGGAATGTGAAATTTTTGTACACAGGGGTCAACTTTGCAAATTCCTAGACTGTGAAATTGTGGCTAGCATTCCCACATGGAAACTACATAAACACACTTGAATTATCGCCTAGAACCCAATTTCGTTCCACGGTTGGAATTCTATTCCCTAGGTAAGGATTCAACAGGTGTCCCTAAAATATTGTAGGAGGTGAGCTTCAACGTGCTATATAATGATGACCGTGGATTAGATAAAAAAATTGTCGACTTTGTTGGATTTAGGAAATTGAGATAGTTCTAGGGGTGGACCTTTCCTTTGGCTCCATATTAAATGGATTCTCTTTTAGTTCAATTATGGAAACTAGGGTTTTTCTTAGTAAGCGAATGTGAATTTTTTGCACATAGGGGTAAAATTTTCAAATTCCTCAACTGATAATTTGTTTCTAGAATCCCCACATGGAAATTTCCTAACACTTACATGACCCCCTTGAATCAAGTTCTGATGCATGGTTGGAATTTTATTCCCCGGGTAGGGATTCAACATGTTTCCCTAAAAGAGTGTAGGAGGTGACCTTCAACGTGCCATATAATGATGACCATAGCTTGGATCGATGAATTGTTGACTCTGTTGGATTTAGGACATCGGGATTGTGCTATGGGTGTCCCTCACCTTTGGTTAAATGGACAAGGCATCCTCTTTTAGGTCAATTTTGGAAACTAGGGTTTTGCTCAATAAGGGAATGTGATATTTTTTCACATAGGGGTCAAATTTGCAAATTCCTTGACCGAGAAATTGTGGCTAGAGTCCCCGCATATAAAATACCTAAGAAAACTTGCGTGACACCTCATAACCAAGTTTTGATGCACGGTTGGAATTCTATGCCCTAGGTAGGGATTCAATAGGTGTCCTTGAAAGAATGTAGGAGGGGAACTTCAACATTGTATAGAATGATGACCATGGCTCGAATCGAAGAACGGTTGGCTCCGTTGGATTTAGGAAATCAATATAGTACTACAGGTGGCCCTCTACTCTGGATCCATGGTAAATGGATCCTCTTTTAGGTAAATTTTGGAAACTAGGTTTTTGCTCAGTAAGGGAATGTGAAATTTTTGCACATATGGGTAAACTTTGCAAATTCCTTGACCAATAACTTGTGGCTAATGTTCCTAAATAGAAATTGACTAAACACACTTGCATGACCCCTTGAAACCTAGTTTTGTTGCACAATTGGAAGTCTATGCCCCATGTAGGGATTCAACATGTGTCCCTGAAAGCTTGCAGGAGGCGAGATTCAAATTGCCATATAAGAATGATGAACATGGCTTGAATTGATGAACCATTGAATCCATTGGATTCAAGACATAGGGATGGTGCTAGGGGTGGACCCCTCTTCTAGGTCCATGGACAAGTGATCTTCTTGTAGGTCGATTTTGGAAACTAGGGTGTTGGCTCAGTAATGGAATGTGAAAATTTTGCACATAGGGGTCAAATTTGCAAATCCCTCGACTAATAAATTGTGGCTAGGGTTCCCACATGGAAGCTACCTAAAAAAACTTGCATGACCCCCCAGAACCAAGTTTTGATGCATGGTTGGAGTTCTACTCCCTGGGTATGGATTCAACAAGTGTCCCTAAAAGCCTATATAAGGTGAGATTCAATGTTCCATAGAATGATGACCGTGCCTCAGATCAACTAACCATATACTCCATTAGATTTAGGACATTGAGATAGTGCTAGAGGTGTCCCTCTCCTCTGGCTCCATGGACAAGGGATCATCTTTTAGGTTAATTTTGGAAACTAGGGTTTTGCGTAGTAAGGGAATGTGCAATTTTTTCACATAGGGGTCAACTTTGAAAATTCCGTGACTGAGAAATTGTGGCTAGCATTACCACATGGAACCTACCTAAACACACTTACATGATTCTCCAAAACCAAGTTTTGATGCACACTTGGAATTCTATGCCCCGGGAAGGGATTCAATAGGTGTCCTTGAAAGCCTGTAGGAGGTGAGCTTCAATGTGACATAGAATAATGAATGTGGCTCATATATCTATGTTTGACTAAGAGTTACACATTGGGAGTACACAAAATAAGGATACATTATTAGTACACTTTGTTCCTAGTATTCCTCTTATAATCGAACTGTTTTATCGTACTACTGGGTATATTTTTACAGTAGAGCATACAATAAACATAATAGAGCAATTTATAAAAAAAAGGCTATGGAAATAATATGGCCAATAAAGTACACCAGATTTTTATCACATTCATTATTAGTCACATTCATAACAGAAATATATTAGTCATGCAAAGGGTTGAGCTAGAGCACTGGGGTGTTGCTCATACTCTTTTTCTATACAATACCTGGATATAAGAACTTTGTGTTCAAGTCCAAGTCAATCAAATACAAAATTGTGGCCTCAAGTTCGTCACTTCAATTTTAGAAACAATTAGAACAATAATAATGAGTGATACTTCAACTAGTTAACAAATCAAGAACTGTCCTTTAAATTATTAAAGTCATTTGTAATTATTTTGGGGTAGTGACAACTATTCATACCCATGGTTTATTATGTATTGTATTTCATGCATGACCTTTGTGTTTTTTTTTGTAGATGATATATGTGTATCCCATATATTTGTTAGATAAAAGTCATCATTCCAAACATCAATTTTATTTATGTGGACCACACAAGTGCATCACTTAGGTGTATCAAGTTTGTGCATCCTTTAAATATTTGTTAGGTTGTTACATGGGTAAGCTGATTTTGTTTTCCACTTAGTTGGGTCAATTGCTCAGGTGTGTTGGGTGCTTATGTGTGTTAGGTATGTTTCATTGGTGTGAATATAGTTTAACATTGTATATGCAATTAGGTTGTCGTCAAGAACAATTTAAATGTACATTTTTGTCATTACGCAATGTTGTAATTGTGCATTGTTCTCAAATTTATAACTGATATATCCATGCAATCATAAATTTATCAAAAATTGGGACATTACACATAGAAAAATTCTTGGACACACATGTATGATCACACATAATACTAAACTATGAAGATCTCAAGAGCCAATACGAAATATTATTTTATATCATGAAAGTTATAATAAAAAATAGAAGGCCCTTAGATGGAATATCAATGTACATGTATAAAAAAAATCATTGATGTCCATGCAAACAAAAGTACATATGTCCTAGACCATGCCCCTAAACTCTAACTTCCTCTTGTACACAAAAGTACAGATTTGTCCTTGACTAACACATCAAAAATCTAACTTCCTCTTGTTTTTTAATGACTATGATGCATGTTTTCTCCATCCCCGACCACTGTGAATCTCTTGTAAATACAAATCAAGGATCATATTTATTGATCAATTAACTATACTAACTGTCCAGAAGTAACAAAATTTGAAAATTTTAAATACGACTCAATTGTACATAAAACAAACACTCACTGAATCCATCTGGGGTGTAGATTCTTGTGCTGTCGTCTTCCTTGCAGAGAGTCTCTCTGCAATGCTTCTCTACAAATAAAATAAATTATGTCAATTATCTCAACAATTATCAACGTGTACATGCATGATAAAGTACTAACCAATTATGTAAATAATGAACATCTCAACGAAAAAATTTGTTCTAGGGAATGACACTCGGTTTCTTCAGTAGAAAGCGAAGCCATAGGTTGAATATTAACCTTGGTCGTGTGCACTAATGGACCAGGGAATGGCTATAGAAACCAAATTATAAAATAGTTAAATTGTGTTTTATCACTCAAAATTTATCCCCGGTTGTGAAAGGATAATCCCAAGGTAACCACAAAACCAATCTTTAGGAAGAAAGTGTTGATGTAATTGTAACTTCAGAATGTATTCACTGGTATTTCTTATATATTGTAACCCGATGTTTATCCCAGGATGTACTTGAGTCATGTCATGCCCCAATGTTCCTATTGGGAGGTTCTATAATGTATACAAGTCATGTCAAGTCATTGTGGGTAACCCTCCTATTGATCAAGGGTTAAAGTCCCCGCAGTTCCGGGGCACTAGGGTTATTAGGCTCACCTAGTGAAGTTGGCCCTAGTTGGGTTTAGTCAAGTCAAGAATTAGTATAAATAGAGAGCTATCCTCTCTATTGATCATACACTCACTCATACTCAGTTGTAGCGCATAGCTAAGGAAGAGAAAGACACTGGGGCAAGGAAGAAAGAGGTTACTGTTGTTGGGAGATCATCTTATTGTTTTTGAGGTTTTATTTTTGGTGTTGATTCTATCTCTGAGGAAGTTGCAGGGTTTTTTCCATTTATGGTTTCCTCAAGGAAAAAAATGTGTTCATTGTCTCTTGTGTTTGACTGTTGTGCTTGTTGTTCTCTTAGTTAAAGATCCTAATGTTATGCTAGCATAATGTTAAAAATATAACATGGTATCAGAGCTAACCTGAGAAGAAGACACTGTGCAGCTGCGGGAACTAGGGCTTCCTACTTTGTGGATCTCTCTCCACATATTTTCAGCAAAAGAAGGTTGGAATAACTCTCCTCCCTAGGGAACATCTTTTTGTCGAAGCAAAATCCAATTCTAAGGTTTTTCAGTTTTTGACCCGACACTACTGCCGAAAATTAGGGATTTTCATAGAAGTGGAATTTTTCAGTGAGCCTAGTCCTGGATTGATTTCCTCCTCAAAATTGAAGTTAGGGATTAAAATCAAAGCATTTGGTTGGACAGGACTCCAGAAAAGAAAAACCCTAATCTACTCCTGAACCAACACTATAAAATTTCAGCTCCAAATCCAAATCCGACATTTTGACTTGGTAAGATCTAAATCTTTTGTATTTCCATTTGAGGTTCTTAGTTAAGATGTCTCATCATACCAAGATTGATGAAAAGATTGAGGGAGCTAATAACTTCTAGGCCTGGAAGTATAGGATCTCCCTGGTCCTGGAAGAAAATGAGTTGGACTCCTATATCAGTGAGGAGGTTCCAGTTCCAGAGGGAGATGAGGCAAAGGCCTTACAAAAGAAGAAGATGGTTATGGCAAAGAGGATCATTGCTGATTCAATCAAGGATCACCTCACACCACAGGTGTCCTCCCTAAAGACACCTAAAGCTATGTTTGATGCCCTAACCAAATTGTTTGAAGGGAAGAACATAAACCAGAAGATGACTCTAAGAAACCAACTGAAGAATGTAAAGATCCAGAATGCAGAGACCATCCAGTCTTACTTTACAAGGGTCTCTTAGATCGAGGAACAACTGGAAGTAGTAGATGAAGAAGTGGAAAATGCAGAGATTGTAATGACCACCTTGAATGGTCTCCCTATATCATGGGACTCCTTTATTCAAGGAATCTGTGCCAGAAAGAAGTTAGTCAAATTCAGCAGACTATGGGAAGAATGCTCTCAAGAAGAAGCTCAGATAGCAGCTCGAGAAGAGAAGATGGGAAGTGAAGATCAATATCTCACAGTTCACTCCAAGAAAGGTAGAAGAAACTCTCATCCCTCCAGAGGTAAGACCTTTCACCATAAAGATAACATTAGAAAGGACTTATCTAAATTAAGATGATATACATGTGATGAAAGAGGACACTTTGCAAAATACTGTCCTAGAAACAAGATTAACTCTCATAAGAAGAAGGGAAACATGAGAATACATCATGCTCATGCTGCAAAGGATGATGAACCTTACAAAAAGAGAACCAGATATGAAAGTGAATATTCTTCCAATGATGAAGAATATGTTTTGATTTCTGCTCTTACGGGAAACATTACTCATGGAAGCAATGATTGGCTTATAGACAGTGGAGCTTCCAAGCATACGACAGGATTCAAGGAATCCTTTGTGAAACTCTCAGAACATGAATCACCCCACAAGGTGAAGCTCGGAGAGGACTACCATTATCCAATAAAAGGTATTGGGGAATCCTCCTACAAGCTAGACTCTGGAAAGTCTATGACAATGAAGGAAATATTGTTTGCACCAGGACTAAAGAAGAACCTTCTCTCCATATATGCATTAGATGCAAAAGGAATGTGGGTTGCATTTATATATGGTCAAGTCATCATGTGGCCAAAGGGAAAGACTATTGATGATGCAGTAGTGATTGGGGAATAAGAAGGAGGTATATACAAATTGAAGGGCCATCCAGAACAAGCTTTATTCCATGACACAGTAGATCCAAATGAGCTTTGGCATAGAAGACTTGCACATGTGCATTACAGAGCACTACCACTTGCAAGCAAAGTTGTTGAAGGTATTCCAGAAATTCAAGCAAAACATGATGGGGTCTGCAAAGGATGTGCGAAAGGAAAGAACACAAAGAATACATTTCCAAGTAGCGAGAGCAAAGAAAAAGGAATCTTGGAAATCATCCACTCTGATGTATGCGGTCCAATGTCATCAAGTTCACTAAGTGGGTATGTATACTATGTTTATTTTATTGATGACTTTTCTAGGAATACATGGATTTAATTTATGAAGAACAAAGATGAAGTATTCAGCAAGTTCAAGGAATTCAAAGCCTTGATCGAGAACCACACTAAAAAAAAGATCAAGAACTTTCGATCAGATAATGGCGGATAATTCACATCAAATGAATTCAAAGAGTTATGCAAAGAATCAGGGATTAAGAGGGAGTTCTCCACTCCATACAATCCACAACAGAATGGTATTGCAGAAAGGAAGAATAGAACTATCATGTAAGATGCAAGAGAAATGCTTCATGATCAATATCTTCCTATGCATGGGCAGAAGCTGCTAGAACAGCGGTGTATGTATAGAACCTACTCCACACAGAGTACTCGAGAACAAGACTCCTAAAGAAGTCTTCTTCGGTAAGAAACCAGAAGTCATCCATCTCAGAATATTCAGTTGTCCAGTATACATTCACATTCCAAAAGAGAAGAGAACAAAATTATATCCAGGATTCAAGAAGATCAACATCAGAAGGGATGTGACATTTGATGAATATACAACTTACAACAAATCCATAAAGAAACCTACTGAAGAACCTGAAGAAGCAGAAGCACCCATAATTCATGATACAACCATGAATGAAGGAACTCAAGAAGAATATCGAGAATTTGAAGAACCACAAAGACCTGTAGATCCACCTTAGGAGAAGAATCCTCACAAGAGGAAACTTGCCTGGGTACGAGAAGCTATCCAAGGCGTGGAAAGATATGGGGCTCCAGAAGAGAATCACAGAGAAAGAAAGAGGACCAGATCTTGCTCCGGGTATGTAGCATTATTATGTGATTTCATCGATAAAGAACCTTCCAATTATGAAGAAGTGGCAGAACGGAAAGAATGGAAGGATGCTGTGATTGAGGAGTATCAATCGATCATGAAGAATGATGTTTGGGATGTTGTCCCAAGACTAGAAGGGAAGTCAGTTGTAACTTCCAAATGGATCTATAAGATCAAGCATGCTGTAGACGATAGCATAGAAAAATATAAAGCAAGATTTGTTGCTCGTGGTTTCTCCCATAAAGAAGGAATAGACTATGAAGAAAATTTTGCACTTGTAGCCAGATACACTTCCATAAGATCAGTACTTACTCTGGCTACAGTGATGAAATGGAAGATACACCAAATGGATGTCAAGACTGCTTTCTTGAATGGTGTAGTAGAAGAGGAACTGTATGTAGAGAAACCACTTGGTTTTGAGACACATGAGAGGGAATCTCATGTATGTAGATTGAAGAAATCCCTATACAGTTTGAAACAGGAACCCGGGACATGGTACGACAGAATTGCTAGCTTTCTATCCAGTTTGGGCTTTACTAAGAGTAAAGCAGATTCCAACCTTTACTACAAGGTTGAAGATGGCAACCCAGTGATGCTCCTACTGTATGTAGATGATCTGTTTGTAACAGGTATGGATGGGTTGATTGCTGATACGAAGAGGAAGCTTGCTGCCGAGTTTGAAATGAAGGACTTGGGTATGATGCATTATTTTCTAGGCATGGAGGTGTGGCAGAATGTAGATGGAATTTCCTTGGGACAAGGGAAATATACAGTAGAGATCCTGAAGAGGTTTGGGATGATGGACTGCAAGGCTACGGCCACACCTATGGCATTGAACCTGAAGCTATTGAGTGATGCTACAATGTATCGTCAGATGATTGGGTCCTTGATGTACCTGACAAACACAAGACCAAATATTTGCTTTGCTGTGAACACCTTGAGCCAGTTCTTGACAGATTAGAGACACGTTCACTTGATTGCTGCAAAGCATATTCTGAGGTACCTAAGGGGTACAGTTGATTATGGGCTCAAGCATGAGGCGAGTCAGAAGATTAACCTGGAGGGTTATGTTGATTCATATTGGGTAGGCAGTGCCATCGATAGGAAGAGCACTTCAGGGTGTTGCTTCAGTATGGGATCAGGTGTGATCTCTTGGTTTAGTAGGAAGCAATCTTATGTGGCACTGAGTACAGCTGAAGTAGAGTATGTCACAACTTGTTCAGCTAGTCATGAGGAAGTATGGCTGAGGAAGCTACTGTCTGATTTATTTGATCTCCAGTTGGATGCTACTTGTATAATTAGAGGAAATTTCAACTCAAAATGGGCCTCCTAAAATGAATTCATAAAATAATAGTTAAAATAATAAAATAATATTAATTAATTTTGGAGGAAGAAAAGAAAAAAACTACTTTTTTGTTTGTATTTTTGACATATCTCCCCGTATGTTTACTCAAATTTCGATCGAGAGAGCTCGTTGGATGCAGAATTAAATTCCACATCCAACAAGTACCTACTCGGCATACTTTTGATGGACCCCGCTACCCCAAAAACAAGAAATACCTGAAAAAATGGAATGATGATGTTTCCGCATCCAACGAGCTCTCCCGATCGAAATTTGAATAAAAACACGGGGAGATATGTCAAAAATACAAACAAAAAAAGTATTTTTTTTTTATGATACCTATCCCCAAATTTATATTAAAAAAGTGTTTAAGACCTATACGGTATTTCAAATTTAAAGCAATTTCATTGGCTAACACATGATGACATGGAATTTGAATAAAAGTTAAAAGGCCCATTTTGAGTTGAAATTTCCTCTAATTGGCATTGTGACAACCAGAGTTGTGTGAAGTTGTCTAAGAACCCGGTGTTCCATGACAAGTCGAAGCATATCGAGATCAAGTACCACTATATCAAGGATATGGTGCAAAGGGGAGCAGTGAAGCTCCAGTATGTTGCAACAGATGAAAAGATAGCTGATGTATTGACGAAACCATTAACCAGAGTGAAGTTTGAGTACTTCAGGGAGAAGCTTGGTGTTCTCCAGATCGAGGTCCCTTCCAAGGGGAAGTGATGAGTCCGTGAGCCATTATGACATGGTGAGAGGATTGGTTCCTTACATGGTCATATGTAAGGGCTGAGCCATTCTGTCATGGTGAGAGGATTGGTTCCTTCCATGTCAGATATGAGTGCTGGGCCATTCTGATATCACTGTAGGATTGGTTCCTACATGATTAGATATAAGGGCTATTGCCATTCTTGGAATGGAGGTGTTTGGTCAGTTACCAGGAATACTGGGTCTAGGACTGAGGGCCATTCTGATATGACTGTAGGATGTGTTCCTACATGATCAGATGTGAGCGCATATCCATTATGATGTGATTGAGGGATGTGTTCCCACTTGATCAGATATAAGGGATGTTGACATTCTCTTGGAGAATGGAGGCACCTGGTCAATTACCAGGAACCCTCAACCTAGGGTTGAGAGCCTTTCCATCATGGTTACAGGATGTGTTCCTGCATGGGTGGATGTAAGTGCAGAGCCCTTTTGTCATGGTTGCAGGATGTGTTCCTGCATGGGTGGATGTAAGTGCAGAGCCCTTCCATCATGGTTGTAGAATTTGTTCCCGAATGGGTGGATGTAAGTGCAGATCCCTTCCATCATGGTTGTAGGATGTGTTCCTGCATGGGTGGATGTAAGTGCAGAGCCCTTCCATCATGGTTGCAGGATGTGTTCCCACATGGGTGGATGTAAGTGCAGAGCTCTTCCAACATGGTTTCAGGATGTGTTCCCGCAATGTTGAAAGTGCAGATCCTTTTTAGCATGGTTGCAGGATGTGTTCTCGCATGGCTAAATGTGAGTGTTGGGCCTTTCTGATGTGATTATAGGATTGGTTTCTACATGATCAGATGTGAGTGCTAGGTGTGCCTTTCTGACATGGTGTTGGATGTGTTCCTCTCATGGTTAGATGTAAGTGTTGGGTGGGCCATTCTAACTTGGTGTCAGATGTAAGCACTAAAGAAGATCTACATGGAGGCTAGGCCTACAACCAACATGAAAAAGGGCTAGCTTTGTAGAACTTCCTGTGATGAGAAGAATCATGAGATAGCACCCATGATGATCTAGTGATGATGATCTAGCAATGATGATCTAGATCTAGTGATGATCCAAATCCAGTGATGATGCCTAGTGATGGTCTAGATCAAGTGATGAACCAGATCTAGTGATGATGATCCAGATCAAGTGATGATCCATATCCAGTGATGATGATCCAGATCTGAAGATGAAGATGACTTGGAGATGAAGATGAATTGAATATGCAGATGAGGAGATGATCCAGAGAAGAATACCAGTGATGAAAATTGTGTCGAGAGAATACCTTCCTAGTTAAGAGGGAGTGTTGATGAAATTGTAACTTCAGAATGTATTCACTTGTAGTTCTTATATATTGTAACCCGATGTTTATTCTAGGATGTATTTTAGTCATGAAATGCCCCAATGTTCCTATAAGGAGGTTCTATAATGTAAAAAAGTCATGTCAAGTCATTGTGGGTAACCCTCCTATTGATCAAGGGTTAAAGTCCCCGCAGTTCCAAGGCACTAGGGTTATTAGGCTCACCTAGTGAATTCAACCCTAGTTGGGTTTAGTCAAGTCAAGAATTAGTATAAATAGAGAGCTAGATTGTCTATTTATCAACACTCACTCATACTCAATTGTAGTGCATAGCTGAGGAAGAGAAAGACACTAGGGCAAAGAAGAAAGATGTTACTGCTGTTGGGAGATCATCTTACTGTTTTTGAGGTTTTACTTTTGGTGCTGATTCTATCTCTGAGGAAGTTGCGGGGTTTTCTCCATTTATGGTTTCCTTGAGGAAAACACTATGTTCATTGTCTCTTGTGTTTTATTGCTATGCTTGTTGTTCTATCATTTAAAGATCCTAATGTTATGCTAACTTAATGTTAAAAATCTAACAAAAGTTGGCTTCTTTATTTCTAGAGAGAGATCTCTCAATAAATAGACTCACGACTAGAATTATTTGAAAAGAAATTAAATTTAATTGTGTTATAGAAATATACCACCTTAGTACCATGGTCATACACTTAGCAAACATTTTCATTAGTTTCATACTTATGTTATATGGTCCAAAACTAGGTTGTGTTGGCAAAGCTTGGTACTTTTGGTGTTTTGGACTCATTAATACACCCATGCACCCAAATTTGATAATTATAGTTACACATGAACCTTAATTTATGAATTTTTAGTCCTCGATGCGTTCCCACTCCATAAAATAGGGAAATTGGTTGACCAAAGTCGCCCATGCATGGTATTTGGGTGTTTTTTTCTCTTTTGGACCATTTGTTGTTTCCTAGATCCACTCCCACTCACCCATGCACTCCACCATAGATATCTTGCTCTCATTTATGTCCTATCATGATCCATCCACATTCACACAGGAATTAGTGATTGCTTAAGGTCGTTTGGGAGCTCATTGGTCCACCTAGGGGGGTTTTGAGGCCCAATATAAGCCTGCCAAATGTATGCATCCAAATTGCTTCCAAATGCTAACGATTTTATCCAAATTTAATATAAAAATGTTCTAGGAATATTTACTTACTGGATAGTGATAATAAACTCTATTATTGGCTCCATATTCATGTGTTAATTTTAGTCTTTTCACTGTTTTTCACTGTATTTCTGCATAATTGTGAATATCTTGAGTTGTGAGGATTCCTTTAGCTCCTAGATCTTTCCTTGAATCGTATTTTCACAAATTGTAATAGTGTCTGAAACTAGTTCTCATTTGGCATGGATTCATGTATGAAAAACAAGTAATAACATTGCTTTGCAAAGGAATTTTGAACAGAGGAAGGGTAGCTACTTCTCTATAGTAAAAATGTTGATTGTCTGGTGAAAAGGAAGATAAAGAAACAATCCATTAACATGTGAATCTCAGGATGAATACCATGCTAACTTTAGTGGAAAATATTTTGTGAATACTTGAAAGTAAAGGATCAGAGCATATGATTATGAAAATTCTAACCCAATATACACTCATTCAAGCATGAAAGGAAAAAAAAATGGAAAGGTAAATAGGAAAAACATTCACATGAGAAGAGAAAGTAAATGGTACAAAGTAAATAACACAAGAATCTCTGCAAAAACCTTCTTGGCTTTGAAATCTTTATTAATATTTGAAAATCTCTTACAATACTTAGTTTTTCTAATGGGTTCCAACCCTCAATACATTGCAAAATGTTGCTTAAATACATAAAAATATTCTTGAGTTGATAACTACTTCTATGCTAAAATAGGAAAAATAACTGCCTTATTACATTTGTCATTTGCTTCCTAACAAACTAACTACTCAGAAATTTATTACAAATTTCAAAATAGAATAGTCTTCAACCATTCCTCGAGATTCCTTCATTGATGTAGCTTGTATTTTGTCCTTCCAAGCTTCTCCAATGTCTTCCACTGATCCACCATTGGCAGTTCTAGATTTACTATTTCTTTATTTAGTACTCGTAACTCTATGTGATCCATATATGAAATATCTGACAACTGGGAACAAACTGCTTTGAAAGTATTTCCTATTTCAAAATCTACTGCCAAATTTTCCACCACAGTTTTTCCTAAAATTGACTGGGTCATATCCTCGAACTTCTTATGATCCAATCTGCGTTTTACCAACAAAGCCTGATATTCCACCTAAGAAAAGAGTGTACCACCTTCTTCCCAAAAGTAAGGAAACCCCTTTTGAAAGAGTGGCATAAATGAACCTTTAAAAACTTTCACTTGATGCTGCATTATGTCAATTTTCTCTTGCACAATGTCTATATGTTGATGCTTTCACACTACCTTCTTGGACCAGGTGATCACTGTGATTCTTTCCTTTAATCCTATGGTTCTCAAATCATCCTATGATAAAGTATTCAAGAAACTAATTGTGTTTTTGGTTGTATCTACAGGGTTCTTATTTAAGGCTTATTTTACTGCAGTGCAACTCTGCTTGGCAGCATTTATAACCATCTCTTTATCCAAAATGTAGTTCAAATATGGTATGATATTAATATCCTCAGTAATAATCATATCCCAAATGAGGTGTCTTTCTCCCTATATTAGTAGTTGTCCAGTCAGCTGTTTTTTTGTTGTCTTTGAACTTCTCTCTTCTTTTGTTTCCATTGCATATGAAAAAGTCCTTTTACCTGTCATATCTGAACTAGTTGCAATGGGAGTGACTACCGTAGTTACCTTGAATAGTTCCAATGGATTTTATGGTGAAGCTTCTGCATTCTCCATTGGTGTTGGATAATCCAACCAATTTTCTTTCTCAACCAACCCTTCAACCTCCTTGCGATCAAAAGGTTTATTCTTATTCACTTGTCTACTTAATGAGATAACATGTCGTGGATCATAATTTACACCAAATTTGTCTTAAAATCCATCCCTTTCAGCAAAATCTCCACTATAGAAAGTGCAACTTTTCCCTTTACAATAAAAGATCCTATTGCCCATGGAAACTTTATTTCTGAAGCTTTCTTGAAGCTGATGAAATGTTCATTTTCCACTATCAATTTATGTCTTATTAGCTCCAAAGAAAATACCCTAGGAGTGAGGAAGGATTGTAAAATATAAGGCTTGTGAATAAATACATACACTCTGATAATGGTATGTTCTTCCAATAAGAACCACTCTTCTATTTTCATGTCTGGGGAAAATTGTAAAGCCTCTTTCATCAATGGTAGAACTATAGGTAATTTGTTCTGGAAGAAAACTTTGTAGACCTCTGCCATCAATAAATTCATATATTTGAAGAAGTTGCTACCGATTTCCTCTGTAAGAACCATTTTTGGTAACTGTAGGTTTTCCTCATTAAAGGAAAAGAACATCCAGATCAAATAAGACTGAAATTTGAAGTGTCTAGTGTTGTGGAAATTCACTAGCTGAGAGTGAATACTTTTAGCTAGGAATTCATCAAATTTTAGGCATGGATGTGGAAGATATTGGGATTCATACTGACTCATACTAAATCTGAACAATAGACTCATAAAAAACTTAGGAACATACCTTCCTGTGTCCAAACCTAAAAACCGACTAATCATTGAAACAATAATCTTTGTTTCCATATTATACAAGTTTACATCTAAAGTAAAAGGTTGGTTCTCAAGAGATTCATCTGACCTAAAACATTTTGAGAAGAAGGGTTGGTTTTTATCAATGGTAGAATGTCTAAAATACTGCATTAGGTTTTCTTCACTAAAATATCATGGTTTTGTGTGATGATAGGGAGGATGCTAAGAGAGTCTCGGACAACAAGTGCATTAACAAGACATACAATTTTAGAATTGACTGGATCCATTATTATCCTCTTAGATGAGGAATAATTTGACACACACCAGTCAATGAAGTTAGTAAAGTTAAGGGTTTGGTCGAACAGAAATAATAGAAATGAGACTGGAAGACGTTATGCAAATCAATACCCTATTTTTTAAATGCATCCAACCTTGCTTTTAACTGGTAAATGGGGCCAAAATATAAAATGGTATCAAATATCCCGATATCGCTATCTTCTAAAACTTCATCAATTTTCTGAAATTATAGGGCCCAAGCCTCTACTTCTCCTCCACTATCCATGTTTAAATACTAATAGGCAGGTAAAAATGCGACCTACCTAGAAAAATGATGGTTGGATGGTTATTTGTATAACTTGTCCTTATCCATGTAAAACAATGCTTTCTTCTCATAATGCATAAAAGACAAATAATATTCAACCACGTGCCTTTATCTTTTATAATATTCTTCATTGTGGTTTTAGGGTCAAAGGAATGGTTTTATTTTCCACTGGTGGAATTCTCTGTTAAATTTCATGCAGATTTCATAGGAGAATCCTTCTTTATCCGTATATTTAATTTACCTTCGTTATGAACCGTCGATCTTGATTTCTTGTTAACCCTCTCTTTTCCTTATTCCGCTTCCCAACTTGTTACCTATCCTCTCAATTCTCCATAGTGGATCTTCTTATCACCATAGATCAATCAGATCTTTATTTTCCACCATTGATTTCATCTCCTACGTAATATCCATCTTTACTTTCTGATGTTCTTATGAATTGTAAAACAACGTGCAACTTCTATCAGCAGATCACTTGACAACCGTTTATCTCATCAACTTCAAATCCCAACCATTGATTGATGTTTCCCTTTAACAATTCCTCCAAAATCCATCTAGACATCTAGCATGCATGTTCTCCTAGCGGACCCCGTCTCCACCATCGATATAAACAATCATCAATATCCGTTGTCTATTAATGTTGAGTTTTAAACATTTCGCTGATTCTCGATCTGACTTTATCCGTGCATCTTCCCACATTGAAATCCTTCTGTGGCGTAGATATTTTCCTCTTCAAATATCCTCCGTAGATCTAGGTGGGCCATAACCTTTTCGACTGATTATGAAAATTACTTTTCCTCGCAGCTTTCACCAGCGGATTTATCACCTACCATAGATATCTTTTACCTTTTACCCTGATCGTAGATCTAGGTTGTTTTTTAAACCTTTCTGTAGATTATCAACTTCACCTCTACCTAACATCTTTTGGAAGCAGATCTCAAGATAGTAGTAGATCTTCCCATCAGTAAATTCAAACTGTTGAAAATTTTCAACATACCACAGGCGCAAATTTTCATTTTTAGCCTCTTTCCAAAGTTTATCCCATGTTTTTTCTAAATAAATAAAGGATTTGGTCTTGGATTTAGCACCTTTAAAAACCCTTTTGGTCATACCATCAAAACGTTTCGTACATACCTTTATTTCTCCTTAGGCCTAACCCAACTCCTGCATTCATAAACCATCCAATGTTGATGTTGGCAATGGGTTTTGGGATAAGTTAGTTGCACAGCATCGCGGATGTTGTGCAAGCTCAAAGACACCACACAAGTGGAAGATGGTGTGCAAGGCAGAGAATAGAATATTTTATATATTTTGTGTCACCTTTTGTAGTTTTCGACCATATTTTGTAGATATTGGTCATTATTTTGTAGAATCGATTAAGAGTTAGTTAGGAAGTTGTCTAAGTGGACCTTGAATGTAAAGGCACAAGACTATAAGTAGATGTTGAATTACAAGTGTTAATTCGATCTTTTTGGAGAATATATTGAAGCATATGAACTGAGATCTGTTGATCTGTTAACTGTTTTGGAGAATCCGTGATTTTGTGCGGAAGTAATATGACAAGATGGAAGTTGACTTGAATCATGTGTTCTTTTCTATTTTTCTATTTTACTGTCTTTCGCAATGGAAATATGAATGCTATGTGAATCTATGACATGGATCTATGATGCAATTTTTCCATGTTTTAAATGATGTTATTCTATTGGATATGTTTGTGCATCAATATGTTTAATGCATTAATGATTGAATGATGTGATCTATTGAAGAATGATACTGGTTAGTTCTATTAATGCTTAAGTGAATGATCAGATCTGTGAATTCTGTGCTAAGTTGATAAGTTTATGCACATTATCCTCCCCTATTCTACGGAAACTTGGTTCTATGAGCTCTCCCTCGAACATCTCAGGTGAGACTTCATCTAGTCTATGGGTGTTGTCAGATAGGGTATAACCTGTCTGGGCCGGTGCTCAGGGAGATCGCAGTGGTTTGGTTGTCGACAGAGTGGGAACCCTTGTCGACTGGTTTTGTTGGGTGGGTCTATGTCAACAAGGTTTCGATAGGAGAAGAGGCAGAGGACAGGGGAAGGTCCTATTGCAATCGAAATGCAAGATCATGAAGTAACACCACACGGGACGAAGCGACCCCATAGTGATGACAAGGACAATCAAAATCAGACTATGCCTAGGGTAGATGCAGGATCAACCCCCAGTAGCAACATACCCACACCTCCGGGCACTACTTCGCAATCAGAAAGACACCCAAGTTCAATACCGACGTGTCCGACGTACCACCAGCACTCTAATAGAAGTAGTAGACCAACATTTATAGGAAGAAGGCCAAGAATAGCGGGCGATGAGGAGAAGTTACCTTTGTTCCATGGGAATGAGACTGAGGATCCAAAAAAATGCTGGTTCCTGTCTGAGGCAGTATGGACTATCAGACAAACTGCAGATGATGAAGTTAAGAAAGGCCAGTTGGTGACAACCCTTCGGGCTCGCGCACTGGAATGGTACATGAAATTTTTACAAGTTTCTATGGGGACTACGACGAAGAAACTAGCAGAATTTAGGAGAAGACTTATTGAAGAATCAAAAAACCAAACTCAGAAATTCAGTACATTACAGAACTGAAGGAAATTAAGCAGTATCCCAATGAGAGTCTTTGGGATTTTGATCTAAGATTCAAGACACTAATGGAAGTATTCAGTTTTGAGATGAGCGACATTCAGCATAAGGAATGGTTCATTGCAACATTGCGAACTAATATCAGACTACTATTGATGCAGTAGAAGATTGTTACATAAGGCAAGGCTCTGGAGATCGCCATGAAGTTGGAATCTTCACCCATTGGAGAAAATGTAGTCAGTGTGAACCAAATTCAGACGTAGTTAGCGAATGTGACACTCTAGTTCCAAGACATTAAGAAGGGAAAGGAACAATGCGAGGATATTTGGTGCACTCGATGTCACTCAAACAGACATACCAAGGATACTTTCCTAGATTTATGAAACTACCTGTTGTTAGGGCTGCCGAACCCATTAAGTTGCGGCAGTGTACCATGGTGTTGGTTGTGGAGCCTAATCTTCTAGATCCAGAGATATTGTTCAGTTGTGATTGTAACCTAGGAGTACTATACAGTCGTTCCCCCTACCTTGGGGTTCAAGGACAACGCCCCTGAGACATGAGGGTTCAGAGGCAGTGCCCCTAAGGCATGGGGGTTTGGGGGCAGTGCCCCCGAGAAAACGGGGGTTCGGGGACGAAGCCCCCAAGAAATTTTTTTTGGGATGTGTGTTGGCCAACAGTATTGCGGACCCATGGTATTGGGTTAACCCTAGAATTTTCCCATTGTATATCCCCTATAAAAGAAAGCATTGTAAAATGAGTGAGTATGGTATTGTATTGTATTGGAAGAGAGACCGTGAGAGTGTGAAGAGGAAGTGCAATGGTTTTGCTGCAGGGTGTATCCCTTCATCTTTATGGACTGTAATAAAAGGACTGGCAATTTCTTTGTGGACGTAGCCCATCCTTTGGGTGAACCACATTATATCTGTGTCTCTCTGTAATGTTTTAATGTGTTTTACATCTTGTTTATTGATTTAACTGTATATCTGTTACTGCTCTGCGGTCCTATTTTCTAAACAATTGGTATCAAAGCTAAAAGGTCTATTTATTTGGTAAACTCACAGGAAAGAAGGGTTCCTGGTTCGAGTGGGAGCAATGGTGGAAGAAGGAAAGTTTAGGGTTGAGAAATTTAATGGCCAAAACTATCAGTTATGGAAGATGCAAATGGAGGACTATCTGTACTAGAAGGATCTGTACCTATCATTGGGTGGAAAAGAAAAACAGTTGACTGCTAAGAAGGATGAAGAATGGGAGGTTCTTGACAGAAAGGCACTGGGAACAATACGGCTATGCCTAGCTTCGTCGATGGCCTTCAATATTTCGAAAGAGAAAACAACAGAGGGTGTGATGAGCGCATTGAGTAAGCTCTACGAAAAACCCTCGGCTTCTAACAAGGTATTTTTAGTGAGGCGTTTATTTAACATGAAGATGTCGAAAGGTGGATCTGTTGCTGACCATTTAAATGAGTTTAATACACTTACCAGTTAGTTAAGTTCTGTAAAAGTGAACTTTGATGATGAGGTTAGGGCTCTTCTAATCTTGTGCTCATTTCCAGGAAGCTGAAATAGCTTGGTCATGGCTGTAAGTAACTTTGTCCCTAGTTCAAACACTCTTAAGTTTGATGATGTTGTTCATGTTATTCTTAGTGAGGAAATGTGAAGAAAAATCACAGGTGGGACATCAGGTAATGCGTTGACCATGGAGAACAGAGGGAGAGAAAACGAGAGAGGAAGGATCCCAGGAAATTGCGGCAAGTCTAAAAAGGGAAGATCCAAGCCCAGATTTGGAAAAATAGAGTGCTAGAACTGTGGTAAGAAAGGACATCTGAAGAAAGACTGCAGAGCTCCAAAGAAAAAAGGAGACAGACAGCAAGAGACTACTCAGGAAGCAAATGTAGCAGGTGATGTGTTAGAAGATGCTTTGATTCTTGCATTAGATAATACTAGTGATTACTGGGTAGTAGATTCAGAGTCTTCATGTCATGCTACACCCCATAGGAAATTCTTTCATGATTATGTTCAAGGTGATTTTGGGCATGTGCTATTGGGGGATGATGAACCATGTAAAATTGTTGGAAAGGGTAAGGTACGGATTAAGTTAAATAATGGAAGTGAATGGATGCTAAAGGATGTAAGGCACATTCCTGCTATGAAAATAAATATGATCTCAACAGGGCAGTTGGGAGATAGCGGCTATTTGTCTACATTTGGAGAAATGTGGTGGAAGATCACTAAAGGATCAATGGTAATAGCAAAAGGAGATAGGATAGGTACATTATATTTATGTCCTCATAATAATGATTATTCTATCTTTGTAGCTTCCATAGAAACAGGTGCAGCGTTGTGGAATCATAGGCTTGGCCACATGAGTGAGAAGGGGATGTAGATTCTCCACTCAAGGAAACTGCTTCCTGATTTGAAGCAAGTAAGTTTGGAATTCTGTGAGAACTGTGTTTATGGAAAATGAAAGAGAGTTAGATTTATCAGGGTTGGGAAACAAATGAAGAGTGAAAAGTTAGAGCTTTTCCATACAGATGTATGGGGACTAGCTCAGGTACAATCTCTTGGTGGCTCTCATTATTATGTTACTTTTATTGATGATGCAACTAGAAAAAATTGGGTTTATTGCATTAGAAAAAAATCTGATATGTTTGATACTTTTAAGAAGTGGAAAGCTTTGGCTGAGAATGAGAAAGGAAAAAGGTTGAAATGTCTCAGATCTGATAATGGAGGCGAGTACTGCAGTAAGGAGTTTGACAGTTATTGTTCACACGATGGGATTTGCAGAGAGAAGACAGTCCCTGGAACACCCCAAGAAAATGGTGTGTCAGAAAGGATGAACAAGACGATCATGGAGCGTGCAAGGTGTATGAGATTGCATGTAGGGTTGCCCTTACAGTTTTGGGCTGATGCTGTAAACACTGCTGTTTATTTAATAAACAGAGAGCCTTCAAGTGCTTTGGATGGTGGCATTCCAAAGGAGGCATGGATAGGTAAACAGGTAAAATAATAATTTATGAGAACTTTTGGTTGTGAAGCATTTGTCCATATTGATAAAGATGATAGAACAAAGCTTGAGGCTAAATCCAAGAAATGTACCTTTATTGGATATGGGGTTGATGATTTTGGTTATTGCTTATGGGATCTTAAAAATCGCAAAATCATTAGGAGTAGAGATGTAGTATTCAATGAAAAGGTCATGTACAAATATCAGTTGTAGGGAAAGAAAGAAGAAAAGGAAAACATAGAGTACACAGTGCTTGATGAAATCAAAGAAAATGAAGTTCCAAAAGCACCAAAAAATCAAGAGCAGCAATAGGTACCTGAAACTCCTACAACTATAAGAAAGTCTACCAGGTTAAGTAGACCCCCTGAATTATTCTCTCCTTCACTGTATTATTCATTGATGACTGATTCTAGTGAACCAAAATGTTTTGAAGAAGCAATGCAGGTAGAAACTAGAAATAAGTGGGAGCAAGGAATGGATGAGGAGATGGACTCATTGGTAAGAAACCAGACTTGGGATCTGGTTAAGTTGCCTGCAAAAAAAAGGGCATTGCAGAATAAATGGGTTTACAGGTTGAAGGAAGAAGATGAAGGAAAGAAGCGGTACAAGGCTAGACTTGTTGTAAATGGGTTTGCACAAAAGAAATGTATAGACTTTGATGAAATATTTTCTCCTGTTGTTAAAATGACTTCAATTAGAACTATTTTAAGTCTAGTGGCGGTAGAAGATTTGCATCTTGAATACTTAGATGTAAAAATGACCTTTCTC
Organism: Pseudotsuga menziesii; assembly: GCA_001517045.1. Classification (NCBI taxonomy): domain Eukaryota; kingdom Viridiplantae; phylum Streptophyta; class Pinopsida; order Pinales; family Pinaceae; genus Pseudotsuga; species Pseudotsuga menziesii. The sequence continues at coordinate 214,268 of LPNX010021930.1, forward strand.
CATGGGGATTTGGAGGAATAGATTTATATGCAACAACCACAAGGGTATGAGGTCAAAGGGAAGAAGAATTTGGTTTGCAGGTTGAAGAAGAGCTTGTATGGCCTGAAGCAAGCTCCAAGGTAGTGGTATTTAAAATTTGATAAGTTTATGACAGAACAAGGTTATGATAGATGCCATTCTGACCACTGTGTTTATTTCAAGAGGCTAGATAAGGGAATATATATTATCTTGTTATTGTATGTGGATGACATGCTTATTGCAAGGTCTAACATGCAGGATATAAATGCGCTCAAAATATAAAACTAGCTAAATCATTTGCGATGAAGTATTTGGGTGCTGCAAAGCAAATCCTTGGTATGAGAATAACAAGAGATAGGAAAAATTGCAAATTGATGTTGTCTCAAGGTGAGTACATAGAAAAGGTGTCACAGAGGTTTAGAGTGCAAAATGCAAAACTAGTCAGTACACCTTTGGCCAGCCATTTCAAACTAAGCAAGGATACGTGTCCAGAAACACAAGAAGAGATAGATTTCATGTCCAAGATTCCCTATTAATCAGCGGTTGGGAGCTTGATGTATGCCATGGTGTGCACAAGACCAGATATTGCACATGCAATGGGAGTTGTGAGTAGTTATATGAATAATCTAGGTAAAGAGCATTGGAAATTAGTATAGTGGATTCTCAGGTATTTGAGAGGTACCAATTCTCATGCATTATGTCTTGGAGGTTCAGACACTGTTCTACAGGGATATGTTGATGCAGATATGGCTGGTGATAAAGACAGCAGGAGGAGCACCACAGGGTATGTGTTTACTGTAGGTGGAACAATAGTAAGTTGGATTTCAAAACTGTAACAGGTTGTTGCACTTTCAACAACGAAAGCAGAGTATGTTGCTGCTACTGAGGCTAGTAACGACATGATTTTTTTGCAGAGGTTCATGGAAGAATTGGGTAAGAAGCAGGAGAATAGTAGGTTGTACAGTGATATCCAGAGTGCCATTCATCTGGGAAAGAAATCAACCTTTCATTCAAGGACTAAACATATACAACTCAAGTACCACTTCATAATATTTGTTCTAGATGTAGAACTGTTAAAATTGGAAAAGATTCACACTAGCCAGAATCCTGCAGACATGTTGACAAAGGGAATAACCAGAGCGAAACTGAGCTCTTGCTCGGTTTCTATTGGCCTTTAAGCATGAAGGTGAAAATAAGAAATTTGCCAAGTTTAAGTGTTATAGTTGATTTTACCACTCCAGGTGAATCACACTTGTATGGCCTTCCCTTGTCCCTCTGCAGACTCCTTAGACCCCTTGGACCATTTTTTGTCCTTTGATGTTTCCTAGACCATCCCTAAAAACATGTGTAAATTCATATACGCGACTTTTAAACCCCTAATTGTGTATATACGCAGTTTTGACCACTAAAACCATGTACATCGGGATGTGTAAAAAATACAAAACCTTTTGGAGTTTTCCTTGACATGGATCTGACTCACTTGACTCCTGCCCTTCCATATGCCTTGAGATCGCTCGGATTCGACCTTTCATTACCCCTTTGAAAAGCCATATAAGGAACTCTTTGGTACATTGAAGGCATATGAGAGAATTGAGAGCAAAGAAACTATAGTCCATTCTTTCTGGAACTTATGCTTGAGTCTACATCCCTTTGTCCCTTGGAGCACTTTTGTGTTCTTCCCAAGCTTGCATTTTGCTTGTGAGCTTGCTATCGAGAGATGGAGGATTGAAGTGGTGGAGGCCCACGTGGGGGATTCAGTTTCTCCGATTCGCAGATGTGCTGACATAGGTTGTATCCATTGTAATCTCTGATTTTATATTAATAGAAATATATTTTCCTGTCCAATAACGTATGTTTGAATGAATATTTTATCCATGGGACGATTTCAAATGCTTATACATTGTTGAATATATATGATAGAATACATCTAACACCAATATATATAGTATGCTTGTATTGTTTACTTGTTGTTGAGGAAGTAATCTATCAATTCAAGCTAAAGTTGGAAAGCTCAACGGGGATCTACTTCAACCGTCCGGAATAAGGTACGAGGTCTGATCCTTTAGTGTTAGATATTTAAGTTCTATTGCATATTGGAAATGATTGATTTCTGGAGTCAAGCTGTCTGTTGTGGTACCCCAAGCCATAGGAATTTCTATCCATAATAGAATTGGCGACTCCGTTGGGGAGTTTCTAGTAGCTGTCCTTTGAGGGTTTTCTATCAGCATTCAATGACTTTCAATTGCTCTTTTTCTCTTGTTTCTGTGTCAGGTTTGGGGGCATGTTTGCCTGGTAGTGTCTGATTGGTGTGAAGTTTGTCTCAACTTGTCTGTTTGCCTTTATTTTTATGCACCTTTCTTCCTATATGCGAGTTTTGAACTCATAGTCATGTATATACGCGGGTTTCACTGCTATTTCCGCGTACACACGCGGGTTTACTGCAAACAGTCGTGTATGCCCTTAGTTTTTCCATATAGAGGAAGTTGAATGGTTGCTGGGTGAATTTTGATGATTGTTGAGTCTCCTTTGATACTGCCAGAGTCTATATACACCTCTGTTTCTGACTAGAGACATTTTTTTAGGGTAATTTTTTTTTTTTAAGAATGTTCTTGTCATTGCATTTTTTATTTTTTGTTTTGAGATTAGTGCATTAGACTTCTTTTACCTTAGTGCTTTGCTTGAGTGTTGCTTAAGTGTGCTTGCAGAGTCTGGGGATTATAGAATCATTCTTTTGCTTTTTATATCTCATTTTATTTCAAAAAATCCAAAATATTTGCTTATCATCATGCATTGCATTTTTCATTTTGCATAGTACTTGCACTAGATTTGCTTTGGAGTATTAGTCAGGATTTCATATAAGAAATCTTTCATTTATCATTTGAAGAAAATTGTGCATTTCATGTAGTAGCATACCTTGTTTTTCATGGACACAATGCATTTGCATTGATTGTTAGGTGTGCATTTTACTTCATGTTGTGTCATAACACCATTAGTTGCATGGCCATATCCCTCTTTTGAGTAATAAATCCAATTAAAATCAACGCTTAATTAAAATGAACTACACTATTTTATTTGATAGGGTTCACCAACAAGATTAGGTTATAGGGTCTTGGAATAGTTCATTGTGAGTAAATTCTCCAAGAACACTAAACAACAACATGTATGTGTCTGTCCAGGTGAGTGTGTGAAATCCTTGGTATAACCAGTGTTTCTCAGGATCCTCCTCTCAAAAGGGAGTTAAGCATGAGGCAGTGTGAGTGTTTATTGATTGGGATGACCCCTAGTCATAACTGAGTAGCACTGGAGATATTTCCAGGATTGTATTCGTATCTGGGGGGCTCTTTCGAGAGTTTTGGGCTTTGCTAACCTACCCATACGGTCAATCCCACCTGCGATTGTCCGCCTGAGCATTGATTATATTGAGGTGGCCTTAGTGACCTTACCTAGGATATCGAGGGGGTACTTTGTAGGGGTTATTCTGTAGGTGTCCCGGCCTGGTTGGGGTCGGACAGCACAGTCGCTTTACGCGTTGAAGCTGAGGGCTACAATAATTGGTTACATACCTCTGCTTATTGTGTATAGGAGTCTCAAGCCTCTCCTAGGCGAGACATACCTGCTTCATTCAGGAGCTCACTTATCCTACCCTTGATTGCTTGTATTTGGCTTTAGATTTTATTGGTGATTGCTCTGTGCATGGTAGCTTGCCTAGGGTTTGCGTAGATAGAGAGTCTTTTCTATTTTTTGAGTCATTGTGGATTCGGGTGTGGCTCCTTGCCGTTCTAGTCGTTTAGCAGGACTTCCGCCTTCTACATATCCTCCTCCTTTGGGAGTGAGAAATAGACATTCCAGGCAGACTACTTTGCACATTGATTCACACACCATGGGAGACCATATAGAAGGTATTCCTGAACCACCTTCTCCCATTCATGTGGAAGATGGGGATTTTACTCCTAACTATGATCCTTCACCCGACTTAACTAAGTTAGGTCTTGTAATTTCTGAGATAGGAACCTTTCATGATAGACCTACTTACTCTAGGGTTGATTCCCCATTGACGCATCACTGGTATGGAATGCCGGAGGATGATGAGACTCATTTTGAACCCACGAGCACTAGTTATGGTAGTTATGGTATGTCTAGTTTTCCTACACATGATTTGGCATTTCATGTCGAATCTGAGTTCGAGCCTAACACTATGCCTAGGGGCACTCTCATTCCTTACCATGCAGAGAGGTTTGGGAGCACCAGTGACATTGCACCTTCCATCTTGGCGGTGGAAGCTACATCACATATTCCTCCTAGGTCTAGGGTTAGTGATCCTATTAGGATACCATATCCGAGACGAGTGACTATAGGGAATAGTACATACATAATTACACAGGTCCCTCCATCCTCTGTCCCTAGTTCTTCGAATGTTCACCCTCTACCTCATTCACGTGGTCCTTCGGGCCGGAACGTTACTACGAGTCATGTCCGTGCTGCAGTTACTAGACCGGTTGTGTCTCAGCTTCATGCACCACCCGTGGTTTCGGGAGGTCATGTTCATACTTCTAGAGGTCACATTCCTATTTTCGGAATGTATATTCCTACTTCCAGAGCGTATGTTCCTACTTACAGAGTGTCTCATGGGACATATCATGCGATGAATTATGGACCCTATTATGGGACACAGTATAGGCAGGGTTCTTCACCTTATGGGGGCGAGTATCAACAACCTGCTTACTCTCCAAATTATGGCTTTCTAGCTCTGAATAGTCAAGGTACACCACACTATGGTGCTTCCATGCCACCCTATACGGGTCAAACGGGAGGAGGGCACTATGGCCAAGGCCATGGTGGTAATCAGATCTATGTGAATCAGAACTATTAGGGAGCGGTCCATCGACCTCATCATCCTAGGCTCCCTTTCCTCGCAACACTCAATCTTCTTGACTTATGGAGATTGATGAACGATCCTATAGCTCATGACCCAGCTTGGCCAGCTGTCCCTACTGAAATTCCCTCATACATACCCAAATTCAAGGGCAAACTAGGAGAGGATCCGAGCAAACACGTTACTACTTTTCACCTATGGTGCTCTTCGAATTCCTTACATCAGGACTCAATCCGTTTGAGACTATTTCAACGCACCCTTACAGGGCCTGCCACGAAATGGTATATAGAGCTGCTTAGGGGAGCATTTGCTTTGTTCGATGACCTAGCGATGACTTTTCTTAACCACTTCCAGCTACCAGTGTGTTATGACATTGGTACTGAACTCTTGTCGACATTTCGGCAGGATAAAGCCACACATATCTCAGATCATGTCCAAGAGTGGCGTAGACGGAAGAGGTTAATTAAAGCCTTTATATCATCGGAATTCCTCCTCGAATGGTTCCTTAAGTCGTTATTGCCATATATAGCAAAGGATGTTTCTACATCCAGAGTGAAAAATGAGGAATAAGCCATTTTTAGGGCGCAGGAACTAGATTTGATTTATTCTCAGTCTGGTTTGTTATATGAGATCATTCCCAATGCTCTGCGTTCAAGTTTTGACCCCAAATTTAAACCTGGACCACATGTTGATGGAATTATGGGTTGTGCGAGTGCTAAACCTATGGATTTGGTTGCAAAACAAATTAGTCAATTGTCAATCAATCAATATGCTTCGGGACAAGCCACGACTTTGTCTCAACCCACCCAAACGATGAGTGTACTTTCAGTACAATCGTCGGACCAGAAGGGTAACCAGCAGCCTGGATGGAATAAAAAGAAGGGTAAGAATAATCGTAAGGGTGGGAATAGGAATGAGAATGCTAATAATAATGACAAGAACGCCTGTAATATTGGGGGGGACAAGAAAGCTAAACGTAAGGTTAAATTTCCTTGCAAGTTGTGTAAGGATGATCACCTCACTTACTTATGCCCTTGTATCAATGAAGCCTCGAGATTCTTGGCATAGGGCCCAACTGTGCTAACTAACCCTTTACCTCATAATCAAAATATGAACTCAAGGAACCATGATCAATCTGGTGGTGATCAAGATCCATCGGAGGGTAGTGGTTGTGGTTGCATTAACATGGTTCGTGCTGTGAAAGTTGTGACCCGTGCGAAGGACTATGGTTCATCACAACCCAACCCAGGAAAGGAACCTGATCCACCAAGGACTCCTTTACGTATTGAAAAACCTGTGGATAAACTTGAAGCTACACCTCGCATTCCTAAGGGATTCCTTAAGCGTTCGGGGCACAATCCTAATACCCAAGCTTCCCAGAACTATTCATTTGTCGAGGATTTGGGCCACACTCCTTGTGCGATGTCTGCATTGGAAGTGCTTCAGATTTTTCCTTCGCAAAGGAAGGATTTTCTTTCTGCCCTTGGTGTGAATGATGATTCTTCCTTCGTGATTAAATTTGAAACCGCAGGACTTTAGCCTCGCTTGCCTTACAATGTGTCTCTTTTGGTTCACGTAGAATGTCTTAACATGACTGTCAAGCACACTATGATTGATGAAGGCGATGCCGCTTCTGTGATGTCTTTATCATGTTGGAAGGGTTTAGGTTCTCCTGAAATGTCTAAATCAGCGACCATGTTAACTGCATTCGATGGGAGATCGTTTAGGTCACACGGGATCCTTTCTTCCCTTAAGGTCCATTTGGGAGGGAATACCATTGCGATAGAGGTCGAGGTGGTTGATGCACCCCTTGACTACAATCTCTTGCTGGGTAGGAATTGGATGTACAGTATGCAAGCCGTAGCTTCTTCCCTATTTCACGTTGTATGCTTTCCATTTAACAGGAATATAGTCATGATTGATCAAATGTCATTCAAGAATCTATGAGTTACCGCATCTTTGGGAGCTTCGATCCTGATTGTTGAACACTCTCAGCTGGCAACTAGGAGTGTGGGTGTGGGAATGTATCCATCCCTCATGGTAAGTTTTAGTTATCCTGCACCGATCCTTATGATAGGGTCTAGTTCCGGTGAGACTTCGACATCTATGAGATCGGTGTCTTTTCACATGAGTCATATGGAATATCCTTGGATTCTTCCTACACCGAGTACTCCAAGTGAGCCCATCATGATGGACGTGTTGTTTCCTACAACTATGGTAGCTTATCAAGCTAATCTCGAGTCTATTGCAGAGCCTAGTCCTTCCTCTTTGTGGATGAAGGAGGAGGACCCTTATGTGCTGCCGGCATGGGCAGTGCAGTCTTCTCACACACACGACTGCCTTGATAGTGTTTTCCCTTCAGATGAAGAGATTATTGAGGCCATGTCGGGAGTTGAGCCACGATGGGAGGAACTCCATCATAGATCTTACTTTCTTTTCGAGCTTGACCGCTTGGAGCGTGAGGAATTTAGGGCGGTTCTTAGTGAGAGATTTGGTAGTCCTATGGTTCCATTAAGCTCTCCTGGTCCGATGGCTGATGGAAACATGGCAAACATATCTTCAACGATTCCTATCAATATCTCTCGTGATCCTGGCAGGATAGAGAATGTCTATATTGGGGAAGAATTTTCCCATGCTGAGATTCAAGAATACACCAAGCTGTTTAAATAATTTCGTGATATCTTTGCTTGGTCTTACGATGAAATGCCAGGTATCAACCCTCGTATTGTCGAACACTTGCGTGCGGTGAATCCTAGGAAAGCACCCGCGATTAAGGCAGAGATAGAGAAATTGTTGAAAGCCGGTTTTATCTATCCTGTTCCCTTGACAGAGTGGATTTCAAACCCCGTTCCAGTGGATAAGAAACAGGGAGCGATCCGCATATGTACTGGTTTCCGTGATTTGAATCGTGCCTGTCCTAAGGACAATTTCTCCACACCATTTATTGATCATATTTTGGATGAGTGTGAGGGTAGCGAGGTTTTTTCATTTATGGCGGCTTTTTCGGATATAATCAGATACAAATTAAACCTGAGGACCAACATAAGACTGCATTTATTTGTCCTTTGGGAAATTTTGCATATTGGAAAATTCCTTTTGGCCTTAAGAACACCAGAGCTACTTTTCAGCGGGCAATGACCTTGATCTTCCATGATCTCAAGTCGATTATTGAGGTATTTTTGGATGACCTTGCTGCTCATTCTCGTATGAGAATGCGTCATTCCTATCACTTGAGATTGGTATTCGAAAGATGCCGCCATTATTTGGTTAGGTCAAATCCTCACAAGTGCATCTTTTGTGTGAATTCAGGTCGCTGGTTAGGATTCATAGTTTCTAAAGAGGGTATAAGAGTCGACCCTTTGAAGGTTGAGGCAATACTTCAGTTGTCTCCCCTGAAAAATATTCGTCATATTCAATGTTTGCAAGGCATGGAAAACTTCTTACGGAGATTTGTTGTCAATTTTTCCAATTTGACTAGAGGCTTCATGCGTCTTTTGAAGAAGGACACCACCTTTTGTTGGGATGAGCGAGCCCAGGAGTCCTTTGATGCACTCAAGTGAGCCCTAGCATCGGCCCCGTTGATTAGTCCCCCAAACTATAGCCATGATTTTCTACTTTATGTGGCTGCATCCATGGAGATGATTGGTATGGTTTTGGTTCAAGAGGATGAGGAGCTCCAAGAGCATGTCATATACTATCTGAGCTGAAACCTTATTGACGCAGAGATTCATTATTCTCATGTTGAGAAGCTTGCTTTAGCTACCGTACATGCAGTTCAATGGTTGAGACATTATATTCTCCTTCGCCAGACCTTGGTTGTAGCCCATGTCAATCCATTTCAATTCGTCCTCACTCGAAGGATGATTGGGGGAAAATATAATAAATGGATTGTCATCCTGCAGGAATTCGATCTCGAGTTTGTTTCGGCAAATTCGAAGAAATAATTAATTTTTGCAAAGCTTATATCAGATTTCCTAAGCGATACCGAGGAGTTGGTTTTTGAAGATACGTTTGTTGATGAACACATCTTCTTAATCTCAAATTTAGACGCATGGTATGGGGATATTATTATATATTTACAAACATTGAAGGTCCCTACTCACCTCTCACGGGATGAACGACGATGATTACGTCATGTGTCTAAGAATTACCTCATAGTGGATAACACTTTGTACCACCGTGGGGTAGATTCCATTTTACGACGTTGTTTAACTCATGAAGAGGCTGAGGTAGTGTTGAATGATTGCCGTGGAGGGGCATGTGGTGGTCATTTATCTGGGCTTTCTACAACCCAAAAAATATTAAGAGCGGTTTATTTCTGGCCATCGATCTTTAAGGATTGTATTGATGCGGTCAAGAGGTGCCACCATTGCCAGGTGTTTGCACATAATATGCGCTTGAAACTGGCCCCGTTACATCCCATCATCACCGCCGGTCCCTTCACTAAGTGGGGGCTTGATTTTATGGATTGCAACCCAGCTTTAGCTGGGGGGCATCATCATATCATAGTGGCTGTTGATTACTTCAGGAAATGGGATGAGGCTATGCCTACAGTTAAATCTGACAGTGAGACAGCCACGCACTTCGTATTCAACCAGATTATTACTCGGTTCAGGATTCCGAAAGATCTTGTCACTGACCATGGCTCGCACTTTCAGAATCATATGATGGAAGAGTTGGCATCAAAGTTAGGGTACAAACAAGAGCATTCCTCCTCTTACTTTCCTCAAGCGAATGGACAGGTACAAGCAGTGAATAAATCACTCAAATCCATTCTCCAACAGATCATCACACAGAGCAAGACCAATTGGCACATCATGTTATATCCTGCTTTGTGGGCGTATAGAACCGATGTTAATACTGCCATGGGTTTTTCTCCATATCAACTTGTACATGGAGTGGAGTCGGTATTGCAAGTTGAATGCGAGATTCCTTCTTTGAAGCTAGTCGTAGAACTCTTACCAGACACTTCACCATTGGAGGAGCGTTTGGTTCACCTTGAGCAACTTGATGAGCAACACCGAGATACGTTGGTGGCTCTATAAGTAAATAAACGTCACATAAAGGTCCAGTACGATAAGTCTGTCCATCCAAGGAGGTTTAGTGAGGGAGACTTGGTCCTTTTGTGGGATCAACTGAAAGAACCCTTAGGGGCAGGAAATTTTAACCCCATGTGGTGTGGTCCTTACGTCGTCAAACGTGTGTTAGAGAAGGGCGCTTATGAGTTAGTGGATTATGAGGGAACGGCCTTGGCGGAGCCTAGAAATGGGCTCTATCTCAAGAAGTACTATGCATGATTTTCAGCTAAGGCTGGTTAATGTATATTATTGTACAGTTTTGCATAGTTAGGTATTTTTCTTATAGTGATTGGGTTTGTGATTAGTTTTCGTTTCTTTTGGCAGATGTCAATGGAATCTTCCACCTACATAGGATTCGTGGATGGTGCGAGTCGTCCCACTCAACACTCAACCTCTGCTGCTTGGTTGATTTATACTCCTATGGGTCAGATATTGTCTTCGGGAAGCGTATGTCTACGACCATATTCAAACAATGTTGCTGAATATAGTGCCATTATTGAGCTTCTATGGGATGCCATTTCACATGGCATTCTTTCTCTTGAGGTACGTCTTGATTCGGAGTTAGTAGTGTCACAGCTTAATGGTTTGTACCATGTTAGAGATCTGATGTTATTAAGAAGATTCTTACGGGTGAGATTATTAGAACGACAATTTGACAATATAACATACATACATATTCCAAGAATTAATAATCAAGTTGCAGACTCATATGATAACTACGTTTTAGATTGGCATTTGTTTCATATACAATAAATTCATCACAAAAACAATTTTTACACATGTAAATAAATAAACCGATCATCGTAAAAAAATTTATATAAACATCCAAAATGTGATAATACATAGTGTCATGATCCAAAAATGGGGCTCTCGAGCCACCAAAGTATAATACACGGTAATACGAAATGTGTCACTCCCAGGTCTCTAAGCCTGTGGAGGAGGAAGGGGGTTGTGATCATGGAAGGTCACTACAGCTCTAGCTAGTCATCGGAATAATCGCACCCATGCTCATGGTACACCCACCACCTGGCACCGCATAGCCTCAGGAAAATCCTCGACTTGCGCCATGGGAACTCTATGTGTCAGCCTAAAAAGGTTGGTATGAATGCTCTGGAGTGTCCGCTCTGCATCCACACCCATGGTATCATCTCCTCTTCCCCTCCATCTGTGATGAGGGAATCCTTTAGGCCGCCTTGGTCCCACATCTGCATGCAAATGGTAGATGTCACTATGTATTGTCACCCAAAAAATATATGTCTTTTGATTCCATATAATTATAAAACACAAAAAAATTAAATAACTCAAAAATTTAAAGAGAGGCTCGATATTCGTTACCTATGTCACCATATGCCTATCCTGGTGGTAGCGGCATGTCCGGGTCCCCCCGAAAATCTATCCCCACATAGGGGTAGTCATCGATGGCAACTATTTGTCGTCGCCACCACAGAAATAAATCAGCTGGATAGGGGTTGGCCACCCTACCTCCCCCCAGTCTGCACATCGCATCCACCCAACGTCGTTGGGCCGAATCTCGAACCCCGTGAAGAGGAACGTCAACATTGGGGCTCAATCCTGGAACATGCTAGAAGAAAAACGTGCTTAGTATGCTACTGAACCCGAAGTTCTACACTCTTACCATCTTACACTCACTGAGCTAATGTTTCATGTTGCTCAATAGTGTAGTGATCCATTCATAGACCGTGGGTCTCATGCACTCCACTGCATAGAACATCAGAGGCTGCGAGGCCGAGTGGAGTGAAGCCAAGCCTGCTAGCCTTCCCAATGTCAGCAAGATGGCCTTTAGGCCCAACACCTATATAGAGTTGGTTCGGATCTGACTCCCCACCTTCTCCATGTCTGGATAGCAGTACACCGCAATGTACTCATCGATAGTCAGGCCACCTCTGGGCCCACCGCGAGAACGAAGGTTCATTACTTCCCCCCGTCAGGAAAGTCCAGAAATAAAGTATATGTCCTCCACCTCTATGGTGAGGGACATCCCATCTATCTGGAAGGACTCATATTCTGGATCCCAGTAATCGACCAGCATCTGCAATAGTCTTGGTTTGGCCCTCAAGCTACCAAGACACCAAAACTTGTAGAGTCCACATGCACATAGAGTTTGTTGAGCCATTAGATTGGCCCTTACTGCCTCCTCTACATCACCATTTTCACACTCTCCATTCTAGGACCATCCTGCACAAAAAATTGTGAGTTTTTCCCATTAGATTACTCAAAAAACCTCATGCATGGCCGCATATGCGACTGTTTGCCAAACAACCGCGTATGTACGCGACAATGTGGGCATTTTCCGTGTATATCCATCCCTATATGTGGAAAAACCCTCAATTTGTGCGTGGGCCATAGTGCCCTTTTTTAGATTGGCATAGAAACCTCAAATGACCATGGAATTTGATAAAAATTGCATTGAAATGGAAGAGAAGAGCATGGGTAAGTACCTGGAAGAAACGGCAGTGGATTCCGCTGGATGGATTTTTTGGAATTTGTTGTTGAAAATCTAAGCTCAATTCGGTAAAAATTTAAAATGTTTTATAATGTTTTGAATTTGTTACTATTTATAGAAATTTTTCAAATTTTTGAAAATTTTTACCCCCTTTCCTATAGTTTGGACTATTTCTAATCATTTTGGACCGTTTTTGACCTAATTCATGATGTAGGAGACCTTTTTGAGTGTCGTTTCAGCCGTTGGATTGACCCATTCGTGCTGATCTCAGGTATCATGTCTAAACTGGCATATAGGTTAGGTTTCATCACCGTTTTCATTTTGCATGACCTTATGACTATTTCATGATAGCCTTAGGTACAAACCCACTCTATTATCTCACAGAATCTTCTTTTTGTTTTAGAAGTGGCATGGTATGAGTGGTAGAGCTTGACCTTACATGGGTACCCTAGTTAGCGCCTTATTTTCATTTGGTGCCCATGCTGACATTTTGTCCTTTATGGTGTGGGAGTCAATTGTATAGTACTGCCATGACATTTCACAAGATCCTCATACTCCTCTTGATATTTTGCTGGCCTATTTCCCTCAGGTATCCCATATGTCAAGTTGTAATTGCATTTTCATGAGCTTTTCCTGCCTTATTGAGCTTTATGTCAGCTTCCCTAACATTGCATTTAAGAACATATAGCCCGAGCTTGTCTCATGTCTAGCCATGTAGAGCCATTTTATATATCCTTTGCAGCTTGATTCCCTTTTTACCGGGAGGGGATTTTCCCTCTAGTGTCGCTATCCTACACATGTATCCTTGCATTGAGCATAGGTATGTTCCACTGCTTGGAACTAGTTTGTTTTCCTTTCCCCTATGACACTCGTCTCCTCCTAGTCTATAACTATAAAGCCGTTTTATTCTTTTTCAATCTTTTTAAATATTTTAAAAAGTCCAAAAAAATAAAAAAAAACCAAAAAGCCAGGAAAGGAAAGATGTTATCTTTGGCAGCTGTCGAGTCGTGTCTCCTTCGAACAGAGCACTGTATATCACATCCATTGGTTGGGTTTATAGTTTTACTTTAGGAGCTGTACTCGTTTATCTGATTTTATCTCCACCGACTGGTTAAGCTTCTAATCCCCATGGAGCCTTTGTCGATACCTCCTGTGTCACAGAGATGTCCCAGTTTGTATATTGAGTCTATGCTGCCTTTATTCAGTCACCATTCACCGTTATGCTCTTGTTTGAAGGAAGTTGAAACCTGAGTAAGCCATTCCTCAGTTATCTTGACTTTGCATGTTGGCCATTCCCGGTACAGTTACTGGTTCGTGCACCTTATGATCGAGTCCTTCCACATTATACAATTTTGCTGAGTACCTCGTGTTGGATGATGGGGGATGCCTTAATTCCCTCCTTCTAGCGGATTTCATCCCATCGACTTCAGATCATTTATTCTAGGATTGGAATCTAGAGTCATTTTTGAGTGTCTTGAGACTTGCAGTCATCAGTGGCAGGTTCTCTCGCCATCGACAGTCTTTGGGAATACATCAATGTCCCCTGATCGATGGATCCTCTCAAGTGTTTGAACTCAACACATTTATTAACACTTGTTAGTTTGCACTCTAGTACCTTGATTCCCATTTTCATTATCGATGGGTGATCTCGCATCTGTTAACGGTATACATCATTGATCGGTAATCAGATGATGGATTACTATGTTCGACCTTGACACCTCTATTCGCATAGTAGGACATGTACTCGCAGCGGTTTGTGTAGAAGACCTTCCATATTGGTAGCATATCTTATATGCTACCTCCTTGATCGTGCCAGTGTTCATGAGATTTCAGCTCTCGTGACTTGATTCCAGTAAATGTCAGACATTTCTAGCTATTATGGAGATCTTGATCCATTGTATATCTTAACCCATTATGGAGATCATGATCCTTTGTATATCTAATTCATCATGGAGATTCTGATCTATGTATATTGTACGTGGCGATGACTACTTATGTGATATCTTGTATCATGTCTATTCATGGCCATTGTACTCTTATGTATATGGGACTGCTATATGTATTTGCAGTTATGTGCAGAGTTGTATCATTGTACTATGCTGATTGGGTGGCTGGTCTTCCATTTGGGATCCTTCATCACTCCACTTCTGGGATGGAATTATAATGTATTTCGGCCATCGTATGACCCCTCTGACCTCACACATTAGGGGGCATCTGTTATAGCTGATTTTACCATTCCAGGTGAATCACACTTGTATGGCCTTCCCTTGTCCCTCTACAGACTCCTTAGACCCCTTGGACCATTTTTTGTCCTTTGATGTTTCCTAGACCATCCCTAAAAACATGTGTAAATTCATATACGTGACTTTTAAACCCCTAAACGTGTATATACGTGGGTTTGACCACTAAAACCGTGTACATCGGGATGTGTACAAAATCCAAATCCTTTTGGAGTTTTCCTTGACATGGATTCGACTCACTTGACTCCTAGCCTTCCTTATGCCTTGAGATCACACAAATTCGACCTTTCATTACCCCTTTGAAAAGATATATAAGAAACTCTTTGGTACATTGAAGGCATATGAGAGAATTGAGAGCAAAGAAACTATAGTCCATTGTTGCCGGAACTTATGCTTGAGTCTGCATCCCTTTGTCCCTTGGAGCACTTTTGTGTTCTTCCCAAGCTTTCCTTTTGCTTGTGAGCTTACTATCAAGAGATGGAGGATTGAAGTGGTGGAGGCCCAAATGGGGGATTCAGTTTCTCCGATTTGCAGACGTGCTGACAGAGGTTGTATCCATTGTAATCTCTGATTTTATATTAATAGAAATATCTTTTCCTGTCCAATAACGTATGTTTGAATGAATATTTTATCCATGGGATGATTTCAAATGCCTATACATTGTTTGTTATATATGCTAGAATAGATCTAACACAAATATATATAGTATGATTGTATTGTTTACTTGTTGTTGAGGGAGTAATCTATCAATTCAAGCTGAAGTTGGAGAGCTCAACGGGGGTCTACTTCAACCATTCGGAATAAGGTACGAGGTCTGATCCTTTATTGTTAGATATTTAATTTCTATTGCATATTGGAAAGGATTGATTTCTGGAGTCAAGCTATCTATTGTGGTACCCCAAGCCATAGGAATTTCTCTCTGTAACACCAAGGTCCAGAGCATAGTCCAACAAGTGCAATAGCGGTGGAGTTGCTGTGATCAGTCTCCAAGTGGGAGATTGTTGGTTGTGGAGCCTAATCTTCCAGATATAGAGATATTATTCAGTTGTGATTGTAACCCAGGAGTACTATACACTCGTTCCCCCTGCCTTGGGATGTGTGTTGGCCAATAGTATTGTGGACCCATGGTATTGGGTTAACCCTAGAATTTTCCCATTGTATTTCCCCTATAAAAGAAAGCATTGTAAAACGACTGAGTATGGTATTGTATTGTATTGGAAGAGAGATTGTGAGAGCATGAAGAGGAAGTGCAGTGGTTTTGTTGCAGGGTGTCTCCCTTCATCTTTCTGGACTGTAATAAAAGGACTGGCAATTTCTTTGTGGACGTAGCCCATTGTTTGGGTGAACCACATTATATATGTGTCTCTCTATAATTTTTTAATGTGTTTTGCATCTTGTTTATTGATTTAACTGTATATCTATTACTACTCTGCGGTCCTGTTTTCTAACACATGGTTCCTCATTTGTCAAGTATATGGGAATCGACATGAGGAGTGGGGGTACATGCAGAAGATGGTGACGAAGCCGACGAACCTACACTGCACATTATGTCGATCTATTGGCCATGAAGATAAGGATTGTCGCGCATATGACCTACTCCATGAGAGAACATATGACTTGCATTACGTGAAGGGATGGGATCATTGGGTGGTATAGCAGTCGTAGCCACAGGTGGTGCAACCACTACCTCAACCTCAATTCGTACCGCAATAGCAACTGAAGATGCAGTTTGCACCACAATCGCAATATAATCAAATGCAGATGGCTCTACAACATCCACACTACGTTAAGTCAGCGCAGTATTTTCAGCAGCAACTAAATCCCTCGCAGCAACAGTTTGCTCAACCGCAGTACCAGCAACAAGGAGCATTCTGAGGATAAGAAGGAGGCTTTGGTCAAGGAGGATGATGATGTGGAGAACCTCCTGCAATAAACAATGAGAATGCAAAAATATTGGAGCACGAAAGATATTTTATTGATTGCAGGCCACTTCGAGTGGGCAACCTCCTTTGAGCAAGCTCAATAGAAAATAACTCTTTCGTGCTTTCAATAGCCTCAACACATACTTATACACTAAGTCTAATCTAAACAACTATTAATCCACATGAATGTGGGATAATGAACCTATTAACTGGACGACTTAACAACTATTACTTACTCCCCATGAATGTGGGATAATACATCATACTAATTGGATGGCTTACAAAGCATATGCGTCTGACAAAATATACCAACAAAATAAAGAGGGGGGTTGACACGGGTTCTTAAAATCCCCTCCATCTTAGAAAAAACTTTGTCCTCAAAGCTTTAGATGTGGAAACAACTGTTGAATCTGAAGGAGGGGTTCCCATGTAGCATCCTCTGGTTGCATGTTGGGCCACTGAATTGAAGACCTTTGTGATGGACCGAGAGATAAGCTGACAAGTGTGTTTATTGAGGGTGGCCTCTGACTTTGAAATGATGGATCCTTCAGTAACTCATTCTGGTAAAACAATTTGTGTGCTGATGTTGGCGCCGATCACTTGCTGAATGAGAGAAGGAGGAAGTGCCAATTTATAAGCAACATACCCAATATTTTGAAGAACTAGATATGGGTCAGAGATATTTGGAGCGAGTGTTTGATGCCCTTTGTCTTTCACGGAGGATTGCTTGTAACGCTACAGACGAAGAAAAACCATATCACCAACTTGAAAAATGTGCTTAGAACGGTGTTGATAAGCTTGTTGTTTCATGCGGACTCTTGTCGGGTGAAGATTGTCCTGTAGGAGGTGAAGAATATGATGTTGATTTCGAAGAAGCATGACAATTGCCTGAACTGGTGAACTGCTAGGGGTGGATGGGAGGAGTACTAGAGGGGTGTGACCATAGACTGCTTCATATGGAGTCATTTTAGATGCAGTATGGTAGGAATTATTGTACCACCATTCAGCGAGAGGGAGCCACTGTTCCCACTAATGTTGTTCTTTAGAGATGAAACAATGAAGATAAGTTTCCCAATATTTGTTGATGACTATAGTCGGACCCTCTATTGGTAGGTGATAAACTGAACTCATATGCAGTTTGGTTTCAGGGAGGAGAAAATGACTTGTGAAAGTTGTGTTGTGGTCTGAGATAATGGAATAAGGGATTCCCTGAAGAAGGAATATCTGGGCCATGAAAATTTGTGCGATTGAAGAGGTGATATATGGATGGAGTGTAGTTTCACCCTTGTGGTGCTGACAAGGAACACATTCAGCAACCAGATGTTGAATTTCATGTTGCACCCCCTTCCAAAAGAATTTACGGCGTGCCAGCTCATATGTTTTAATGAACCCAGAGTGCGTTGTCGATAGAGAAGCATGGAGTTCATAAAATACCGCATGTTTAAGGTCTGTGCTCCAAGGAAGCACCAGACGACCCTTGTATCTTAGAGAAAATCCATCCCAAGAGGAATACGATACCACAGAAGGGTTATTGGCCAATTGTTGGATGACTTCAAATAATGAGGATTCAGTGACATAGCCTTGCTGAAGAGAGTGTAACCAAGTTGGAAGAGGCATAGAAATAACTCAAAGAGAAACATGGGCATCAAATGTGTGGAAAAGAGCATCCACCGCAAGATTGTCCTAAGCCTTCTTATAGTCATAATCCCTGAGTTTGAGAACCCATTACTGTTGTGTTGGGGATGAGACCCATTGTTCCAGGAAATATTTCAAACTCTGGGTGATTAGTCTTGATGCCAAAAGGATTCTCTAAAAGGGATGGCCACCACTTCTATACTGTGTGCAAAATAGTCATAATTTCCTTCTCATATGTAGAGGTGGATAAATTATTTCCAGAAGTGCATTTGTCGGTGAAGGCAATGGGATGTTCATCTTGAAAGAGGACAACCCCAAGCCCTTTGTCGTAAGCATCACGCTCAAGAGTGAAGAGCTTGGAAAAATAAGGCATCTGAAAGGTGCATCGGAATGAAAGATCCAAGGGAGTAGTTGAGATTGTTGAAGGTTGCATCAAAATGAAATGGAGCTGAGTGATGAAACCATGTGAACTTTTCTTAAGAAGCTTTTCCATGTGATGCGAACTGATGAGGCTGAGAGACCCTGGTTGTAAGCCCCGCAATGTGTGGTTGGTACCATTGATTGAAAACTGCATCCAAAGTTCATCAAAATCCCATAAAATGGGTCCAAGTGTGTGTAACCATTGAGCGCCCAAAACTACATCACATTCTCTTAAGGGCAAGTAAAACATGTCAGAGCGCAAGTTATAATCCCCCATAGATATGCGCATATTACGACACTTCCCTTTGCAAGGTAAGGTTCCACCATTGGCAATCATGACTTCAAAGCTGGAGCAAGGATGGATGAAACAATCAACCTGGTTGGCGATCCTCGGGTCAATGAAGTTGTGAGTGCTACTAGAATCAATGAGTATTGTAAGAGGGAGTTTTTTGAAGAACCCTCTGACCCGCATAGTTTGTGGGGTGGTGACTCCAGCTAAGGCATGAAGAGATATCTCTGGTTGGTCCTTTGGAGTAGGAAGTTGTTGAATGTCACCATCATCATCTATGGGATCCTGAGTATCATAAAAAAATTCAGGTGCTGGTGGACAATCCACATCCAAGAGATAGAACTTTTGCTCAACACATCTGTGTCCCCGGGTGAATTTCTTGTCACAATTATAACAAATCCCTTTTTCCCAACGTTCCTGCATCTCTGCTTCAGACAAATGCTTGATAGGAGTGGTTCTAGGAGCTGGCAGATTTTGGTTTCTTTGAGGAACCATAGGTCTCAATGGAACAAGAGTGGATTTGGAGCGTTGTTGAGCCCAGATCTTGTCCTTTACTATCTTGGCCAACCTGAGGGTTTACATCATTGTGCGAGGGCAGAACATTTTAACCTTAGAGCGTATTGCATCCTTCAGACCACTGATAAAAAAACTAAGGTAGAATGCATCATGCAATCCCTCTGTGTGATTGGAAAGTTTCTCAAATTCTGTTTGATACTCCCACACAGTGCCATTTTGGCGAAGTTTGGTGAGTGCTCCTGTGAAGTCATCAAAAGCACTAGGACCAAATCGCTGCAAGAGGAGTTGGGAAAATTCTGTCCAGTTTGGTTCGGCATGAGCCTTGATGTACCAACGGAACCATTGAAGTGCTTCATGTTCCCAATGAAAGGATGCAAGGGAGAGTTTATTGAAATCAAAAGTGTTATTCAGACTGAAATATTGTTCTGCCCCATAAATCCATCCAGTCGGATCATCACCATTGAAGCGAGGAAAATCCAGCTTCAACTCGCAGTAGTGGCTAAACACTGAAAACCTAGTGTCTCCAGAAGACTGAGGCTGGTGGCGATTGTCCATGGGTGAATGCTGACGATTGAGGCCGAGAAAATTTTGATATAAATCCTCAAGTTTGGACTTGATGGCGGCAAGTTCTTCTTCCATTTGTTTATTTTCTCCGGTGCAGGTAATAACCATAAGCAATTTTTTTTTTCTAAGGTATTGGGTAGAAAAGAAAAAATGGAGAGGGTTTTAGAAAAGAATATTTTTGATTTGGGAAAAATTTGGGGGGGTAATTGGGGTTTTACGGGGTTTTGGACACTTTTTTAGGGAAAAGAAGCAGAAAATGTGAATTTCAGAGGTGGGATGAAGGAATTAGAAAATTTGTCAAAGAGGGACTCAGGAAGCAGAATTGGAAAACGAACACTGTGGAAAAATTTGAAGGTGATTGGGTGAGAATCAAAGAAGTTATGACAGACTTTAAAAATTGACAAATATGGAATTTCGGACTTGAGGAAGTGAAATTGGGAATAGGGTCCTCGATGAAGGAATATGCAGAATGGTATTATGAGGGTTACAATGAAATTTCAAGGGAAACAGAGCTAAATCAAGGAAGATATGGCTGAAAAATAGAAATTTATCTAAAGAACTGATCTATGGTCTGTGGCGGTGCTAGAAGCTGCGTTTTATCAACGGGTAATGGAGTAAATGATCTGTGACAATTTAAAAATTCTGCACATTATCAATTGTAAATAGAGATGGATCCCAGGTATAATCGGCTTCCTATTGGTTCAAAGGTAGTCACTTGGCCACCAAGGTTGTCTCAGGCTTGAGTATTGGGGCAATACCCCTCACTCTACGGCGCAGGTAAAACTGCTAACCGCTTGGCCAAAAACGACAGCTCTTTGGTTTTCCTCACAGATGGGAATCTAGTCAATCTGGTGGGGGTTGTTGTCCTTTTCTCTTGGCAGGTCCTTTCAATGGCCAGCTACTTCGGGGTCCCTGTGGTACTCCTCACAATGAGTTTTAGGGCTATGCCCAAGTACTTCCCATAGTTAAGTGGATAGGGTGTATTCCCTGATCCGAATGAAAAATACTGCTGCAAGAAGAAGAACTACTGCAATAATCACAGTGCCATAAAAAAATGTGGCAGAAATTCCACCAAATGCTCAAAAACTCGTAATTAGAGCTAGGGTTTTGAGACGAAAACTTTTAAAATGAGCATAACTCGATCTAGATTACTCAGAATCGCTATTATAGCTTATTTCCGGAACTGGAACAACCACTCTGCTTCTACTAGCAAAATCGGAATAGAAATCTAGGCAACCGGTCAAAAGATTTTCGCTCTGCAATTTCTGTGGTCGTCACCGAAATTCTGAAAAATTGCTGATTTTAAATCCGCGATATCTCCCCTTTTAGGACTCCAAATGAGATGATTTTTTTTTCCAAACTGCGTATTTTTTAAAGAGGAATTCATATATGCAACCTGTTTCTTTTTATTCTATGCAAAAAGTTTCAAAAAGTGATCTGAAAGTCGCCGCCCAATTTTTCCCTCTTTTTTTGAAAAGAAAAAAAAATTTCCCACTTGTGCCAAGGAAAGTGCTCTGATACCAGATGTATAGAAACTCCTGCAATAAACAATGAGAATGCAAAAATATTGGAGAACAAAATATATTTTATTAATCGCGGGCCACTTCGAGGGGGAAACCTCCTTTGAGCAAGCTCAATAGAAAATAACTCTTCTGTGCTTTCAATAGCCTCAACACATACTTATATACTAAGTCTAATCTAAACAACTATTAATCCACATGAATGTGGGATAATGAAACCTATTTAACAAGACGACTTAACAACTATTACTTACTCCCCATGAATGTGGGATAATACATCATACTAATTGGACGACTTACAAAGCATATGCATCGGACAAAATATACCAACAAAATAAAGAAGGGGGTTGACACAGGTTCTTAACAGATGAGGTCATGGACCTGTCCAATGCTATAATTGTGGTGTATTGGGGAATTATCAAAGAGAGTTCCCACAATTATAGTGTACGTGTATGTATTGTACCGTGATTGATCACACTATTGAAAATTGTCCACAAATGATCTTAAGGTGGCAGGTCGAAAGTGTTCCGTAGTTGTAGAATCAGAATCAGTTGCATAACCAGAATCAAGTACAGAACCAGAACCAGTTGCAGAATCATAACCAAATTCCAGTTCAAAACCAAATTCCAATTCAGAACCAGAATACAAATCAAAACAGGAATCAACCTATGAATCCACTGCTGAACCAGAATCAAGGACCGACGGTGGTGACGATCTTGACGGAGCCCAGAACACGGGATGTTGATGTCGTTCTCATCACTCATGGAGGGGAGAAAACTGGAGAAGATAGTTCAATTCCACAAGTTTGGTTAGCTGGAAAGAAGAAATTACAATTTGATGTCAATGTGGAGAAGATACATTCTTTGAAGAACAAGATGAGATGCGCATAGACTTGGGTAAGTTACCTATTTATGAATGCCTATTTCTTTTGACTCCACTTTGGAGGCAGGACCATCGCGATAACATGGTACCTTGAAGAACTTCTTTGAGAGTTTCTTGTCATTGGAAATAGATTATGACGCTCTTGCTGAGATTGAGAATCTATTGCATCGACCGGCTAAGGGACGGAAGGACTCTACAGTGAATTCTTTGCGTAAGAAAAATACGGGGAAATAAATGTGCATGAACATATAGATTGGGGATTATGAGGTCGACTCAGTCATTCTGGATCTCATCTCAGATGTTAATATTCTGATAAGATAGACATGGAAAAATATGGGGAGCCAAACATTGTGTTGGTCTCCGGTACAGCTGCGCTTGGCCAACCAGGACAGAGTAACGCCAATTGGGAGAGTTCTGCACCTTGCTATGGAAGTTGAAGGGATGAAGACCTGTGCCGATTTTGATGTGATTGAAGTTATTGATGGCGAAGGCTCCTATCCCACATTGCTGGGGATTGGATGGGCCAATGACAGTATGGAAGTGATCAATTTTAACAAGCACTTGATGACATTTGAGAATCAAGGCATCAGAGTTATTGCTCTAATGGATCCAAACGAAGGGAGAAGGTATATTGAGCCAGTGAAAGATGAAGTTGTCTGAGGATGGGATCATGCATATAACATTTTAGAATATTATGTCCATCCAACAACTGATGGGGAAATTGGTTGGCACAACACTAGCTCTACGTCTTCTGACTCTAATGATGCTTTAGAGAACTTGCAGAACCGCTTGCATGAAGTGTCGCTACGAAAGTGCAGCTTGATTATGCAATCACTATGTTGCGTCACGACTGAGACCATTAAGTTGCCAATTTATGAAGGATTGCATGAGTTATCTGAGTTTCTTGCTGAATTCGAAGATAAGGTGTTAGAACCACAACAGTTTTTGGCATTGGAGGAAGCATTGAAGGCTACCCCAACACGCTGGTGGGAAACCCATAAGAAGTCAATCACTAGATGGTTGCAGGTTCAAAGGCTGATGAAAATTCAATTTGGAGATGCAGAAGTGTACCATGTTGGAAGGTATGATGGGAGGAATAGTCCTGGTGATCATTTGATTAAGTGTTAGACCTTGTGGGCATCACAACCAAAAGATGAATGGGTCCATTCCTTTGTCCACCCATTGGATGAAATGCGGCGATCTTGGTATGTATCAGCTGAGTTGTGCAGAGAGATCACTAATTGGGAGGAATTGATAGTTTTCTTTACTCACACCTTCAGTTTCGCAGATGCCAATCCGGATGTTCATAATGCATTGCAGCTCATCCGCAATGTTGTTATGAAGGTAGTGTTGATCGCATATCCAGTGGATCTGCAAGCGCATTGTCACATACAGTCGATGATGGAATGGTACAATGTGTCAGGAGAGCCAGATGATGATGATTTGTAGAAAATCAATATTCCAGAAATAGAAGGGAGTCAAGATGTCGCAGCACTGGATGTACCGACGGATCCAATGGATCAACCATTGAAGGTCGGGAAGGTCAACATTAGGACTGAGGAGAACCCAAAGTTTGCAACTGTCGGGGACTACTAGGATGAAGAAACAATGGAAAAGATCATAGACTTGTTGCATGAATTACAATATTTGTACCCTACAAAGTTTTCTAAGATGAAGGGGATACTAGCAAATTTAGGAGAGATGAAGATCCCGTTGAAGAAATATGCGCAACCTAAATCCGCGATACAAGGAGAGGGTAAAAGTTGAGCTTCATAGGATGATGGATGCTATAATATTGAGCCATTCGAAGAATCAGAATGGATCAGTCTGATGGTATTCTAAGACAAAAAGACGGGTGAGGTTCGGATCTATGTCGACCTGAGAAAATTGAATGAAGCATGTATGCATGATCCATTTCCGACACCATTCACTCATGAAGTTTTGGAAGGGGTAGACGGCCAGGAGATGTATTCATTCATAGATTGGTTTTCTGGCTATCACCAAATCAGGATCGCAAAAGAGGATCGCCACAAAACAACATTTGTTACTGAATAAGGTTGTTTCTAGTACAGGGTGATGCCTTTTGAGTTGAAGAATGTTCCTGTGATATTTTCTCAAGTCGTTGTTGCTACATTCACAGATTTTATTAAGAAATTATTGCAAGTTTATATGGATGACTGGACAGTATATGGATTGATTAGAGACCATATGAAAAACCTACGACTGATGCTGGAAATATTTTGACACCATCATATCGCATTGAACTCAAAGAAGTGTATTTTCTATGCACCTTTTGGCATGTTGTTGGGTCACATCGTTTGCAAGCAAGGACTGTTGGTTGACCCTCTGAAGATTGCATTGGTCTTGAGCTTGCAATTGCCTACAAATGTGAAGATGCTTAGAGGAATGCTAGGGCACACAGGGTATTATTGCAAGTTCATACACAGTTATGCTACGATCACAGCTCCCATGGATAAATTGTTGAAGAAAGTTGCAACATTTGTATGGAATCAAGAGTGTCAAGGAATTTTTGACATACTACAAGCCAAGATAGCTTCCGCATCGATACTATTTTTCCCTGATTGGAACAAGGAGTTCCATGACCATGTGGATGCATCGTCTATTGCACTGGGAGTGGTACTCGCGCAACCGAGAGAAGGAGATCTAGATCACCTGATTTCTTTTGCTGGTTGGAAGCTGCCATTTGTAGAGAAAAATTATATGACCACAAAGAGAGAAGGTCTGGTGATGGTATATGTGCTACAGAAGCTTAGGCATTACGTATTGGGCGGTCATTTCAATATCTTTACATACCATTCTACTTTGAAGTACCTAGTCAATAAGCCTGTGTTGGGGGGGAAGATATGTCGATGTCTACTTCTCTTTCAGGAGTTTGATTTTGAGATAATTGTGAAGCCGGGTCACTTAAATGCCAGCCCTGATCAATTATCCCAAATTGAGACAGGAAAAGAGCCAACAAACATTGAAGATGGATTGCCAGATGCACAGTTGTTCATAATAGACATGGTTGATGATTATTACGATCAAATCATTCAGTTTTTAGAGATGAAAACTGCACCGGAGGACCTTATTACAAGTCAAAAGAAGCAGTTGGTGGTTAAGGCCTCCGATTTCCAATTGATCGCTGGAAAAATATATAATCTAGGACCAAATGAGATTTCACGACGATGTGTCCTACCACATGAACAAGGGAAGAATTTGGTAGAGGCCCATGCAGGGGTTGCTGGTGTAAACTATGGAGGTCAAGCTACTGTGAGGAAGATGATTCGCGTAGGGATTTGGTGGTCCACTCTTCGTAATGATGCAACAGATTACGTGCGGAGTTGTGATGTCTGTCAAAGAACTAGAAATCCATCAAGGAAGGATGAGATGTCGCTGGTACCTCAGGTGACATTGTAACCATTTGATAAATGGGTCATGGACTTTGTGGGACCAATCAACCCACCTGGGAAGTGAACTGGTGCGCGGTATATCATTACAGTGATAGAATATTTGAAAATATGGGTGAAGGCCATACCATTCATGGATTGCACCATTGCAACAGTAGAAAAGTTCTTATTTGAAAACATTGTGACATGGTTTGTATGTTCGAGGATAATGATGAGTGACCATGGGAGTCACTTCATCAATCGCACAATAAATGCATTGATAGAGGAGCTTCAAATACAACATAAGAAGAGTACCCTGTATCATCCACAGGAGAATGGGATGGTGGAAGCATTCAACAAAATATTGGAGCATGCACTTACAAAGGCATGCAATGCAAACCATGATGACTGGGACTTGATGATTACATCAGTCTTGTGGGAATATTGTACCACTTGTAAGAGATTGATGGGACAGGCACCATTCAAGTTGGTGTATGGGAAAGAGGCAGTCACTCCTATGGAGTACATTGTTCTAATTCTGTGCATTGTAGTAGCAACGGGCATGGATGATGAAGCATCACTGGAAGAATGATTAGACCAATTAGTTCAGCTTGAGGAAGACCGCTTTATTGCGGGCTTTCACCAGCGTGTCAAGAAGGATCGATAGAAGTCTTGGCATGATTTCATTATAAAGAATAAGCAATTTTAGCAAGGAGACTTGGTGCTATTGTACAATAGCAAGTTCATGAAGCATTCAGGTAAGTTACAGATGCATTGGTTAGGTCCATATCTTGTTAATTCCATTACTTCAGGAAGTGCATTTCAACTATAGTAGTTAGATGAAGCAGTGCTGCCAAAGTTAGTGAATGGTAGTAGGATGAAGCCCTATAGGACGAGCCCAAAATTGCACAATTCTTGAGGTACTATGTAATGAAAAAAAAATAGGTAGGGGAGTCAGCAGTGCAGTTAGGAAGGTCTATCACAACGACCACAGGGTCACAACGTAGTTAAATCAATAATAATTGAGGACAGTTAAAAGAAGTTAACCAATGATGTTTGGTGTAGTGATGCACATTTATGGTCGATCTGACCGTCAGATTGGTAGGATCAACAGTGGATTCGAGTAGTTCGATGGTGGATTTGGGTAGTTAATGCATGATTTGGCCATGTTGAGGTAAAGCATATCGCATTGATTTGTTAACCATGAGTATGGATTGACTTGATGCTATAAGAAGGGGCTCGACATGGTCGAAAGACACCATTGTTCAGAGTTTGAGCTGATTTGCAGAGTTGCAAAGGGAGTGCCAAGTGAATTTTGGTGAAGTGAGTGAATTTCCAAGTATAGAGAGGGTGCGTGATGGTTAATTCTTGCGGGGAATTGGTGCGGCATGTAGAGTGACCTAGTCATAGTAGAGATTTCGAGTGAATGGGATTCACCAATTAGACCGGTAACCATAGTGGAAGAAATCTCTAGTATGCCAATAGGATCATCATCGGTGCTGAAGAAGAAGTGGAAGGGTCAGAATCCTAGATCTCTGGCACCGCAGAAGAGGCAAACTAGAACATCTATGAGGGCAATGGAGGAGACTACGTACGCAGGGCCATCGATCTCAGGAGTTGAAGAGTCAACAACTCGAACAGGGGTGTCCATTAAGGACATCCATGGGTATATACCTCCCGGTCAGCCTGGTGCACAACCTACAAAAATCACCAAGAATAAAAAGTACCAAGTGAAGATGTCAACGCTACCATAGGGGATGGTATGCACTACATATATTGTGCCTGTGCTGATGCAGATGAATTATGAGGACCATGACTTGCTTGGATGGGAAGATGGTGCAAAGGATCTGTATGTGTCGATGGTAGCAGTAGAAGGTGGCCCAATAGAACATATTCCGCAAGATTGGGTGAGAAAGGTGAAAAAGGCAGGATTACTGGGGTTGATTAACATGCCGCATTTTGGGTGGCTGAAAGAGGTGAATGCCTGCGTCAAGCAGTTGTTGGCCTGTTTTCATGGAGGGACTTTGTGGCTGGACACACCATTCACAATCACAATAGATTTGATTTCAAAACTCACAGGGCTGCCAAAGAATGGGCCAGACCCCTCGTAGTATTTCAGTGGTAAGGATAATGATAAGAGGCTTGCAGCAAGGTTGAAGAAGAAATACAGGTTGCAGCATGATGCACAGGCGTACCACATTGATAGCATCAATGACTAGGTAGTGTGCATCGGCGCACGGATTTTAGCAAGTAAAATAGCAAGGAATAATCTCCCCATTCAATGTAACTCAGGGGTGATTACGTGCACAGAGAAATGCGTGAAGGGGGTACAAATGAACTGGTCACTCTTTTTGAGGAACCAGTTGGTGGATGATGCGGTGACAGTACAATTGGGAGAATAATCGTTTACCTATAGCTGGTTGTTGATCTTAATCGCACTCATGTATTGGATGGAGCCAATCGATTATCAAGGCATGCATGCATCAGTTTAGGAGCCTCCTAGATCAATCCCTACAAATTAGGAGCCACTAGCAGTGTCAATACCAACCAAGGTCAGTTGAGTTGAGTTGGTGACTAGTCAAGCTCAGTTAGGAGTCAGTTACATTTAGTTCTAGTCCTCTACATTCAGTTAGCACTAGGTTTGCTTGGCTGCATGCAGGAGAGGCGCATTTCTCACATACCACAGTTAGTTAGGCTTAGTTAACACTGAATTAGACACTTGAGTTGTGATTTAGAACTTCGATGAACTTTGATAATGATTTAGACAAGGCCAGTTAACCATTCAGTCCTCTGATAATGATTTAGACAAGTTCAATTAACCATTCAGTCAAGTACAGTCAAAGCAATTCAAATTTCCTCACATAGGATTCGAATTGCATGAGGCTATTTAGCCATTGTACTTCATTGTAATTATTATCTAATTACTTTTTGATTAATGAAATCATTCACAGTTGTAAGCCATTTTTGCACTGTTTCATTCTTCAATTGCTGAGTAAATTGTGTGATCTATCTTGTGAGTTGTGTGTTTGTCCACAGATCTATGTGCTCAATTTNCGATATACAAGGCATTTCTCCACCTCATATCTCCTATTGGATCATTTTTTGAGCAAATTTTCTTCTTCCAGTACTACACCAGAAGCGAAGAATTTACTACTTAATATCCCAAGTAAAGGAATTGTTGATCAAGCTTGCTTGATCAACTATGTTGGGTGTGATGAAAATTCCAAAAGTGCAGACTGTCGACCTTATTTTTTCTGTTTGATTGTGTGATTTATAGGTTTATCAATCTCCTTCACTGCATTCGCTACAAGAAGCTCATTCTCCTCACTGCATTTGCTACAGCAGCTCAATCTTGTTCATTGCATTCAAAATAGCTCTTCCAATGGAGCAACTCACTTCCTTCAACTAGCACCAGTGAAAGGAGGACATGGAGAACCATCTTTGCTCCAAGAATCTCTTCAGACTCACAATGGAGATAGAGGCAGAGCCAATTCTTAATCATGACAAAGAAAAGTACTGGAATAGTCGTGATGAAGCCTATGGATGCTTGTGTCTCTCAGTCTCTTGAGATCTTCTTTTCCACATCAAAGGATTGAAGCCTGCTAAGGAGATTTGGGATAATCTTGTTTCCTTATTTGACAAGCATGATGAGATGAGGGTCCATCAACTAGAGAATGAGATGATCTCTCTTCATCCATCCAACTTCGAAACACTGAATGAATTCTTCACAAAATTCAAGAAATTGATATTCCAATTGAAGCTATGCAAGGTTGAGAAGGAGGATGATCAACTCATCCTTTCCATTATCTCAAAAATCAGTGCAGACTACTCAGTATTTGTATCAACTTTTCAATTGGTGAAGAGCACTAATCCAAATTGGAGGATGCCCACTCTTGATGCTTTCATTGAATCTCTCACTTATGATCATGACAAGTTGATCCAAATAGGGATCATTCGATCTTCCAGAGATCAAGCACTAGTTATAGGAGGACCTAAGGTAGCGAATGATAATGGGAAGCAAAAGGATGAGTCTCCTGTGAAGAAAGAGTAGTCAAATGATCCTTCAGGTTCAAAGAGAAGCAAGAAGAATCGAAAAGGAAAGACCCTTTGTTCCTACTATGGAAGGGGCTTTCATCCAGAAATCTCCTATATGAGAAGAAAAATTGATGAAATGACTCTTCTTCTAAAGAAACATAACATTGTTGCACCTGATAGTGCAAGGAAAGATGACCATAGAGAAGAAACTGAAGAATATGAAGAGACATGCCATGCATTGAAGGCTAGATGATCAATAGCACATGCCTTCCTCATTGATTCTGGAGCTTCCAATCATATGGTTTCATTCAGAGAATCATTCTCTTCTTTTCAATCTTTTGATGGTCCTAGTATTCAGATGGGAAATAACAATAAAGTTCAAACCAAGGGGAAGGGCTCTATTAACATTGAACATGGAAAGTTCAAAGATGTGCTATATGTTCCCTCCCTAGCTGTAAAATTGGTATCTGTATGCCAGATGACTTATACTGGCTCTCCCAAGCGAGTCATATTTGGTCCTGACTCAGTGGAGATCATATATATCTATATTGGGAACATCAAAGTGAAGGGTGTTGCAAATCATTCCTCCAAGGTATTTGAGTTCTCACACTTCATGCCATTTTCAGAACCAGTGCACTCTCAGAATTCACTTGCAAGGAAAGGTAAAAAAAATCATCTACTTCTTTTGCAGTTTCCACTAGTATTGCAAATCCAGCTATAACAATTTATAAGATTGAGATTCAGGGTCATTCAGATCCAGATCCAGTCCCTCCTTCCAAATTGGAAGTTGGGAAGATGACTGCAAATCCATCTGACACTCAGAAGGGAAAGACCCTTGCGCTATGCCATGCAATATTACCTCCTTCAGAGAGATGCAATAGACTCCCTATAAGATGCTACATGGAAAGGGCTCGGTCTCGCTACATTCAGAAGAATAGAGCTTATCATACACCTCTTCATCTAGCAAGAGACAAAGGTTACATTCCTCCTTCCTTCCATCATCATTTTGGGAGAAGATGGAAAAGTCTACATGCTAGTCCCCAGGATACCTATGCACAGAACATCATGCATGTTGCTTCGCTACATCACAGAGATTGTAACAACACATTTTCAAGTTTTTCAAACTTGAATCCTGATTCTATCTATTTAGTTAGAGGGGGTGATTTTTTCCCTTGTGGTTTTTTCCCTAGCTCCTTGTATTGAGCAGTTACTTTACTTTACTTGATGTAATGGGTGACCTAGGGCTCACAGATTTTCCAAGTTAGCATTCAGGGGGGGTGTTAGGATTATTAATCCTCCTTTGTCCAATTTGGCCATATGTCTAAATCAAGAGTCATGTCTAAATCGGGAGTCCTTCCAATCTATTTTTAGTCACTATCACCATTGGGTCCACTTGGCCTAATTGGGGCACATTTTCCAGTTACTAAAGTGTGGGGAGCACTAATTGAGGCCTACTTCCACTAATTGCACTTACATGCATCAGTTTAGGAGCCTCTTAGATCAATCCCTACAAATTAGGAGCCACTGGGAGTGTTGATACCAACCAAGGTTAGTTGAGTTGAGTTGGTGACTAGTCAAGCCTAGTTAGGAGTCAGTTACATTTAGTTCTAGTCCTCTACATTCAGTTAGCGCTAGATTTGCTTGGTTGCATGCAGGAGAGGCGCATTTCTCACCTACCACAGTCATTTAGGCTTAGTTAACACTGAATTAGACACTTGAGTTGTGATTTAGAACTCCGATGAACTCCGATAATGATTTAGACAAGGTCAATTAACCATTCAGTCAAGTAGAGTCAAACCAATTTGAATTTCCTCACATAGGATTCGAATTGGATGAGGCTATTTAGCCATTGTACTTCATTATAATTATTATCTAATTAATTTTTGAGTAATGAAAGCATTCACAACTGCAAGCCATTTTTTCACTGTTTCATTCTTTAATTGTTGAGGAAATTATGTGATCTATCTTGTGAGTTGTGTGTTTGTCCATAGATCTATGTGCTCAATTTAATACGGTGAAAGTGTGCAAAGGTGCACATTATCAAAATATCTAGTGGGTCAAGGAACCTACAAATTTGGAGGATTGTGCGATCCAATTTTGGTTCTATTGGGAAGCACTACAAGCGGCAGCTGGGAAAGTCTGCCAGTTATCTAAGGAAGCTGCAGTGAAGTATCAAAGGATTTCACGGTTCACAATTGGACCACACACCATTCATGTACAAGCACATCGTGACCTGGACAAGCAATGGTTGCCAATGCCTTACAAATTGTCTGACGCAGAGTTGGAGGCAATGGTTAATGATTGGCTTGCAGAATGGTGAGAACCAGTTAGTTTGGAAGAAGTATCGACAGGACCCCCAGCAGATGCACCTATTTATCCCGTGCATAAGGATGACTAGTAGAGTGATAAGGATTCTGACCAAGAATCATCGAAGACACCCACATACCTAGAAGCAGAATGCATGTTCAACAATTTAAGAAAAAAAAAGCACATGGAGCAGGGTGTGAGTAGTAGCACCGTGCAAGGGATGGAGGCACAGTTGAATCATATTATCAAGGAATTTGCAGATGCAACAGATGTGGAAGCAAAATAAATGATGAAATCTACACAAGCGGGATTCACGGAGGTAAGAAAAAAAATCAATTCATTGTGCGATGTTGTTTTGAAGAGAGCACCAGAAAGTGCGACTGTGAAGGACTTTGCGTCAATCAACATTGAGCCATGGGTTAGGAATGTTCATATTCCCTCGAATGCGATTGAAGTTGGAAGAGAGGACTTGAATACCTCCCTACAGAAATTGCAGGACATATCACTGGATATCAATGTGTTGTCCACACAGACGTTGGTACACATGCACTGAGTTTCCAACCATAAGTTGGCAGATAGACAGAAAGAAATCAGCGATCGATTCTTACGGTCACAGGAGAAAGAGGAGAAAGTGCAGAAAGAGGCTTAGGAATTGCAGCAGGAAAAGGACAAGTTGATGGAAGATAAAGCATAGGAAATCAAAGGACTAAGTCAAGAACAAGAAGAATTGAAGGTGAAGAGCGTCAAGGAGATTACAGAGCTGAAAAGGAACAATATCACCTTGTCATTGAGAAGGCACATATTTGGGATAACCAAGTGAAGTTAGAGTAGGTAGTTGCGGATTCTTGTCAACATGTACTAGAGAGTACCGCGGAGATGGATGCGGTGGCCAGAGCATAGTGGCTTGGGGCCATCATTTCCTAGTGACAGCAGGACAACAACATTTTGGAGCCTTTGGTGCACCTATCCATGCCACCAAAGCAAATAGTAGAGCGAAAGAGTTCTATAGAATATTTTTCAACACATCTCGACGAGATGGAGCAAGAGGAAAAGATAGTGGTGAACGTGACTACACAATTTTGGGGAATCGTAGAGCAAGATGAATAGTTTGTGTAACTGAACACACAGTTGCAGGAAGTAGAAGGGAAGATGGCATCATTGAAGACATTGTTGAGAGTGATGCCACTGATGGTTTAGATGAACAAGTCAGCAGAGCTAAAGGAGCTATAACAGTGGGTAGAGAAGGCACAAGAAAGGAAACAACAAAGCATCACATAGCTAAATGAGTTTCAAGAGATTGGAGCACAACTCTCTATTAAAGTGATTTATGTGCTACAGGTAGCATAGGAAGGTAAAAAGGAGATCGCCAAGAAAATGGTTGAGAATCCAGTCACACATGATTTGACGACGAGCTAGGAGATAGCTGGCAGAGTTAAAGTGAAGGTCAAGGATATTACTCGGTAGTATCAGGATTTTAAGCTCAAGATTACTAAGTACACCATGTCCATCTAGCATGGCTCAAGGGCAAGCTAGAATATTGTGTTGGGGGGTTGTTGGCAAGGGGTTTTGGGATAAGTCAATTACACAACATCATGGATGTTGTGCAAGTGGAGGATGGCGCGCAAGGCGGAGAATAGAATATTTTATATATTTTTTGTCACCTTTTGTAGTTTTCAACCATATTTTGTGTATATTGGTCATTATTTTGTAGAATCAGTTGAGATTTAGTTAGGAAGTTGTCTAGGTGGACCTTGAATGTAAAGGTGCAAGCCTATAAGTAGATGGTGAATTACAAGTGTTAATCCGATCTTTTTGAAGAATATATTGAAGCATATGAACTGAGATCTATTGATCTGTGAACTGTTTTGGATAATCCATGATTTTGCACAGAAGTAATATGACAAGACGAAAGTTGACCTGAATCATTGTGTTCTTTTCTATTTTTTTGTTTTACTATCTTTCACAATGCAAATATGAATGCTATGTGAATTTGCGACATGGATTTATGATGTGATGTTTCCCTGTTTTAATTTTTTTATTTTGTTGGATCTGTTTATGCATCAATATGTTTACTGCAGTTATGATTGAATGATGTGATCTATTGAAGAATGATACTGGTTAGTTTCATTAATTCTTAAGTGAATGATCAGATCTGTGATTGTTGTTCTAAGTTGATAAGTTGATGCACATTGTCCTCCCCTATTCTGTGGAAACTTGGTTCTGTCCAATCTCTCCCTTGAACATCTCGGGTGAGACTTCATCCGCTCTATGGGTGTTTTCGGATGGGGTAAAACCTGTCTGGGTTGGTGCTCAGGGTGATCACGGTGGTTTGGATGTTGACAAAGTGGGAACCCCTGTTGACTGGTTTTGTTGACTCGGTCTATGTCAAGAGTTGACTTGCAGGTGTTTCTCAACCTCATGCGTTCAGTAAAAACATAGGGCGATATGTCGAAAATACGAACAAAAAAATAGTTTTTTTCTTTTCTTCCTCCAAAATTAATAAATACTATTTTATTATTTTAACTATTATTTTATTAATTTTCCTTAGGAGGCCCATTTTGAGTTGAAATTTCCTCTAATGGGCAGGCTGTAGGATCTGGAGGCTAGATAGAGTCTTTTTCATATCAAGTGTTTTGGTGATCATTATATTTGATGGCGATGGATGGTTTAGAGAAAAGGAGAAAGGGATTCACCTATTATTTGATTGTAATCACTTTCCTCTTGTTTTTAATATGATGCAATTCCAGTTTCCCCCAAATGTTGTGATTGAATCTATGTATTTGCATATGTTTTTGTCAATGTTTGGTAGATAGATTTAATTTTTTTTTTAATTTTTCCAAAGGCTAGAGGTAAGGAACTAACAAGCTAGCTACGAATGGAGGCCTAAAGGCCATGGATGCTCAAGCAGAGGGACCTTCCACAAACAACACGCTTCAAGAGGTAATCTCCTTTCTTCCTCCCCTCTCTCTTCTTTCAAAAGACAAAAATTTCAGGGAGCTTTCAATTATTGCATGTATTATGTCGATAAGGATTCACCTCCCTGTAGTGAAATTTAGATTAGGCTGTAGACATGTGGCTACAGAGAAATATAATAACGGATTGGCGACCATACTGGGGAGCTAAGGGGATATTCTCTTGAAACCAGTTTATTGAGAGTTTCCCCTTGTTTTGGTGATTTTTACTTTTCAAATATTTTGATGCATGCTTTGTATTGGTCTTAGGAGGCTTTAGATCATATCTAGAGGTCAAACTGGCCTGATCCCACCTTTAACTTTTCAGTTTTGAAGTTTTTGGTCTCAGATCTGACTTCTTTTTCTTCTTGAGCTTGTTGGCTCCCTTTCATGGGATACACAGAGAACCAACCCTCTCTCGTGCCCTTACAATGACTACACAGAGCACCAGTGGCACTCTATTCATTCATAACAGAAGTGCATCGACCTGAGTGTGAAAAAGTCACATGTTCTTGAAGTTTTGGGCATAAAAGCCTCATTACTTATCCATTTTGAGTGATTGTTTTTGCTATGGAAAGCTTAGAAAACCCTATAATTAATTTTATAGTATAATTTCATTTATTGTCATTAGTTTGTGAGGATTTTGTATGATTTTAAACTTTGGTGTGCATTTTGGCTTAAGTTTGGAAATTTTGAGATCACTGAGTTTTGGCTTTGGATTGAGTTCTTTTGAGACTTTGCAGATCCTTAGCTGAAATCCTAAACACTTGTCTAGTCCTATTATGACCTTTTAAGAGCATGTTTGAAGGATTGGAAAATTCCTTAGAAAATTAGTAAAAAATCACTTTGAGAAGTAGTTCTTTTTTAGTATTGTTCAAAGTTTTCCTTCAAAAGAATTCTCAAATCTGAAAGTTTACCCTTTAATTCATTTATTTCACTCTTAAATTTCTCAAATTTTTTCTAAACTGGTCATTTTAATCACATAGGTGCATAAGGAAATTGTTGAAAAAACTAAAGAACATGACATTGTTTCAATTTATGAAACATTTTAGCCATGAATTTTGAAGCCACATGGACTTGATGACCTACCACACAACTTGTAATCACCATTAAGACACTCTTAATACCATAATTTAATATCAAATTCACATAAATTCTAAAAATACAAACCTACCACTCAAGATCAGTTCAAACACAGTGAGAGGATCTTTTTCATCATTGTCAATCTTCTTAAGATGAGTTGTGTTCGAGTCCTACGTATCCTATTCACTCACACCTTCAGGTAGTCTTGTTAAAGAGAAATAGGGATCTCAATTGTAATAGATACATTTATTTTTGAGCAAATTTTCGAGCCACAAGTATCCTCTTCACTTGCGCTTTTGGGCGGTCCTGTGAACGAAAAAGTGGATCTCAAGTGTAATAGGAATCCTTTGAAGTTTTAAAGAATATTGTTGAGCCATGAGTATCCTGTTCACTTGTGCTTTCGAGCGGTCCTGTGAATGAGAAAGTGGATATCAAGTGTAAAATATTGTCATGAAATATCAAAATTGAATCATGATCCTACATGTACACATCAGTTTGAGATATTTATTGGAAACAAGAAAAACGTTGAAGAAAATTAAACACATCCTATGTTTGAATCCAACCTCTTGATCCCTTGCTGAAAAATTGAAAACTTCTTTTTTCAAATTTCTGAAAGTGATTTTATTTTGCAATTTTCATATCTGAAGGATCTCAAAGAACCTCTTACTCTACCATAGTAGAAAATTTCATCAAATGAAAAGATAGGTTTAAAAGAATCTGTGAATTGGTTTGGTTCAATAGCATAAGTCGCAACACCATCAGTTTCAGCACCACTCCTTGAAACTAATCTAATTAAAATTAAACCAACACTTAATATAAAAAAAACAAAGATTTTATCTTTGATATCACCAACAAGATTAGGCTAGGGATTTGGGTTAAGATGGTGAGTGAACACTCCAAAGCCACAAAACTTTGAAACTAACATTGATTAAAAATATTCAAATCCATTAGTAGCAAAGAGTGCTTGCCGGGAAACCACTTCTAACACAAGCGTCAAGCACGAATTCAATCTGAATTAGTAAGGGTGGTACCCCTCCCTCTTGCTTATTTGGTGGGATATGAGCACATTACAATATTTCAGTTAAGTGACAAGTCCTCGGGGTGACATCACTTTCTTGAGATATCTATTCTATGTGAGTTATCCTAGACTGACGACTGTCCTACCCAACCACCGATTATGAAGTGGTAACCATAGTTTCTTTTCCTAGGGCATCGTACAGGTTGTTGTGAGTGGGGACACTTGCAATAATTGATAAAAACACAAGGTTGTTTCAGCTCCTTGGGAGGGTGAATAGCCAAGAGCTAACACTTTCACCCTTGTTGATTGAATAACAATGTAACGGTTTCTCATACCTTCACTATTTAGTAATTTTTGAGGCGTAATGTCCCTTGGGAGCTACTAGTTTTGGAATTCCCTCTAAATCCATCTTTTCACTAAACTCTGGTTCTTTGGAAAGAGGTTTGCTTGCTGATTATCTTAAGACATTTTTAGATCTGCGGACACTTTGATTTTTGTTGAGTCTAGTTTCCTTTAGGATTATTTGACTTAATTTTGATATACTCTAATAAACAGTTCCTCTTATTAAACATCAGAATGACTAATATCCCGATCCATCCATCAAGATGGCAGCGAGGCAAGTTACCCAAGTTTGAGGGCCCCACTACATTGTGGAGGCATAAACATGAACCACATATTTGTGACTTTGAAACTGAACTAGTTATACACCCAATCAAATGTTACTAGAGAAGAACAAGTTGAGAATATAGTTGTCATTGATGTCAAAGGAGTTCAGGAATGACAAAGAGATAACCAATAGACACAATAGAAGGATGAACTCAATAAAATACAAAGGATCCATTACGTGTATTTTCAATTGATGTCAAAGGAGTTCATCATTGACAAAGGAATAACCAGTAAACATGATGACAGGGTGAACTTAGTGAGAGACAGAGGAATTACAAATTCAAATAGGAAATCAGTGACAGGATCGACGACAGGGGAAAGATCCGCAAAGCGAGCAATTGCAGATAGCAGTGGAAGCGCCAAAGAATATTTCGACAACCCTGATCATTCAAAAGATGGTGATCAATGGTATATAACAAGATTCACAAAATAGATATGCATGGAAAATAACATTCATGAATGCTAGAGTGAAGTGAAGAATTGGAAGGCCCAGACCAGTCGAGAGAAATTGCGGAAGACGTGTTTGAGAAGATTAATGGTGGTGAATGATTTCCACACAAACAAAAGTGAAGATCCATAATATGCATTAGATCGTAGATTGATGGTCATGAGTGAAATCACATGGAAATCAATGGTCCAAAAAAATGCAGAAACAAAGTTGCAGAAGAAAATTACAAAAGTCCAAAATGGGAAAGTGTGGTTTTGCAATCTGCAAGATCAACGGACGGGAAAGCATTCACAAAAGATCAACGGTGCAGAAGAAAAATTGCAGAATAAACATTTGATATTTTGGGAACCCACAATATGCTACCCGCAATCCGGAAGATTGATGGTCGAGAAAGCATCCACAAAAGATCAACAGTGCAGAAGAAAAATTGCGGAAGCAACGTTTGATATTTTAGGAACCCGCAATCTGCATCCAGCAATCTGGAAGATGAACGATCTAGGAAGAGTCCGCAAGAAACAAATGGTGCAGAAATACCATTGCGGAAAGAAAATTGTGGAATCAATTTTTGAGAAAAATCAAAATGCGTGCCCGCAACCCGCAAATACAGAAAGGACATTGCGGAAAGGAAATTGTGGAAAGGAAATTGCGGAAGAATCCTTGTTGTAGAAAGGACATTGTGGCAAGGAAATTGCAGAAGGATCTTAGTTGCAAAAATGTCATTGAGGAAAGAAAATTGTGGAAGGGTGTGACTGATAGAATTAAACAGAGTTTAAAATAAACATATAAGTAAGGAAATGTGTTTGACGAAGGGACACGATGATGAAACAACGCAATGGTTTAGAGACATGATGAATGAATTATTTATAGACGTATTAATGAGTGAGAGAAATCGTATCTACAATCTAGATCGATGTAGAAACAAGTAAACAGAGACCAAGGGAGATACAAGATGATATGGAAGTTCAATAAAAACATATAAGGGTGGTAGGGTGGTGCTAGGGCAGGAAATAGGTATGCAGGGGGTCGTAGCCTCATTCTAGTAGTAGTTGGTAAATAGGGTGTTGTAGAATCCTTTTAGTAGCAGCTGGTAAACCAGGGGGTTGTATCCTCCTTCCAGTATTAGCTGGTAAATAGGGTGTTGTAGCATCCTTTCAGTAGTAGCTGATAAATTAGGGGGTTGTCGCCTTCTTCCAGTAGTTGCTGGAAAATAAGTTGTAATACCATCCTTGTTTGTAGTAGCAGGGAAAAACTATTTGTAAATAACAATTTTGCAGTAATAGAAAGTATTGGTGGCTTACCCAATTGGGATTCCATGATAAATTTGTCTTCTATGTGTTCTTATTGATCATGTGTTTTAATGAATTTATAAATTAAAAGTGGTTTAAATTGTTAAAAAACGTTATCAATACTGATTCACACCCCCCTCCCAGTATTGTCCAATATTCCAACAATTGGTATCAGAGCAGGTTCCTTCGCTACATTCTAAACTACTGGAAGGAATATACTATTAAAAACCACTATGGATCAACAAGAAGGGATTCCATCCAACATAGCTCCAGAACTTAATGAAGAAAAATATGTATATTGGAGCATAAGAATGAGTGTGTACTTACAATCATTAGGATATGGTGTATAGAATGTAGTAATCTATGCTTACATCCCACCAAAAAGAGTAAGTACTACATATCATAAAGAATCCAAGAAAAATAACTCAAGGGAAAGAGAAGCCATACTTTATGGATTACCTCAACCTATCAAAGAAAATATTGGACCATGTCTCTCAACTAAGGATCTCTGGGTCAAAATAGAGAAACTTTACTCAGTTGAAGAAATATCAAAAGCAATCCTTGCTATTATTGAGTGTAAAGATGGAAAAGAAAGTCTATTAATGGAGATAGAGACTCAAGATTCAAAAGATAAATCAGATGAGGAAGAAGAAGAGGACCTAGAAGCTCAATACATAGCTGTTGCTAATGAAGTTGAAAAATGTATAAGAAGGAACAAATCTTTGAAAGAAAAATCGTCAAAATGCCAAGAAAACATTAGAGGAAATTTCAACTCAAAATGGGCCTTTTAACTTTTATTCAAATTCCATGTCATCATGTGTTAGCCAATGAAATTGCTTTAAATTTGAAATACCATATAGGTCTTAAACACTTTTTTAATATAAATTTGGGGATAGGTATAAAAAAAAACTACTTTTTTTGTTTGTATTTTTGACATATCTCCCTGTGTTTTTACTCAAATTTTGATCGGGAGAGCTCATTGGATGCAGAGTTAAATTCTGCATCCAACGAGTACCCACTCGGCATACTTTTGATGTACCCCGCTACCCCAAAAACAAGAAATACCTAAAAAATGGAATGATGACATCATCATTCCATTTTTTCAGGTATTTCTTGTTTTTGGGGTAGTGGGGTCCGTCAAAAGTATGCCGAGTGGGTACTCGTTGGATGCGGAATTTAATTCCGCATCCAATGACCTCTCCCGATCGAAATTTGAGTAAAAACACAGGGAGATCAAAAATACAAACAAAAAAGTAGTTTTTTTCTTTTCTTCCTCCACAATTAATAAATATTATTTTATTATTTTAACTATTATTTTATCAGTTCATTTTAGGAGGCCCATTTTGAGTTGAAATTTCCTCTAATGGCAGAAGTCAAAATTAGAGGAAGTTAAGGCCCTCCAAGAAGAGCTGCACAAGTCAAGACAACAAACCATGGATAGCGTGAAAGAGGTTGAGTTTTTAAAACAAGAAGTTGTAAAATTCAATAGAGAAGTAGAAAGAATAAAGGACCAGCAGACTGTTAGTGAGAAGTTCAAGGAAAGTACTGAAGCACTTAATAAAGTCATCAACTTACAAATATTCCCCAGGGATAAAACAGGTCTTGGATATAATAAAAAACATGACATTAAAGGATCAAGCTGAATCACTCAAAAGGATGTTGAAAACATTAAAAGTTGGGATGATGCTTCAAAATATATATCCAAGAAGCAGAAGAATCACAAGGCAATGAATTCCTATCATCAGAATTTTTCTCATCCTCCCAAGATGGAAAATTTTAGAAGACATGCCATAAAGGGAACCATCACAAATATAAAAATCAAAGATTCCCCAAATATAAAGGAGCATTATGTGGATATTGAAATTGTTGTCATAAGTTTGATCACAAGGTTGTTGATTGTAGAATCAAGGAATAAGATCAAGTTCTAAAAAGAAAAGAAGGCACTAACATCTCAAATAGAAAAATACCTATTATAAGTTTCATATGTCACAATGTTGGACACTTTGCAAAACGTTGCAAAAACAAAACAAGCAGACTATCTAAAGAAACAGAGGAGAAGAGAGACAAGATACAATCCAAAAGACAAGGAAATAGAGGACCAGTTAGCAGGATACCTCAAGGAAATATGTGGAGAAGAAAGTTGGATTACAAAGAATCAGAAAAAAATAGAGCTTCCAAACATCAATGAAGTTTCCAAAGATGATGATAATAGTGTTTTAAATATAAGTAGCATCCATTATGAGGGAAAGCAAGATGAATATGTAAAAGTATACACCGGTGGAGATGAAGATGATAAAGAAGAATATAATGGTGGATACCTTCTCTAAAAAGGTTTCTCATGACCTAGAAGAGAACTCTGGAATTAGCATTATAAGGGATCATATATCAAGAATTTACAGTTGGTATTTGTTTGTATCATTTGGTATCATAATAAGAATAAAAGGCATTGAATAATCTAAATATTGTCTTCCTTTAATCAATAGTTTGTGTTTTGAAGTTTTCCACAGACAAGGGATGCATTTTGACATGCACTAATTGCTAAATGTAAGATTACTATGATGCAAACCCAATTGTGATGATGTATATGATATGATGTGCACTAATATGATGATTTCATACAGCTATGATACGATGAGGGATAATGATGAGCAGCAGTTAAGTATACATTAATTTTCTTTACATGTTTAGTATACAATACAGTAATAAGAGTATACATTAATGAAATGATTAAGTGAAAGTGAAGTGATGCTACCTTGCTATATGATTATGTATGCTATACCTTATGATTAATACAAAGATGGTGATGGATGGCTGCCCTAGAAGACATGATCAGAGCTTAATGTTTGTCAGACCTTGTTGATGAAGCATTCTCCTTGATGGTGTATTGTATGATGATGGACCCTAAAAGACAAGAAATGATCAAGGTTAAATGATAATATTGGTGTATGGTTGACATAGAGAAAGTGTAAGACATATGAAGCAACATGAGAGCAACAAAATGTGTGATTCATGAAGACCATGAAATCTGAAATCCAATAGAAGATAAACATTTTATGTTTACTTAGAATTTGAAGTCACAACACATAAAAATTGTTGACAGTGGAAGAAAAATCAAGTCTGATATGAAAGATAAAAAATTCAGCCTATTGAAAAGTGCCAAGAGGAGTAAAAATAACAATGAATATTGTGAAGGAACAATGGATATTTTAAAAATATATATATAATTTTAAGGAAGTTATTTCTAAATTTGTCTCTCAAAATTGTAGAAAATCCTGTTGTTATCTCATACCAAGGATTACGTGAATACTTCTTAAGAAGAGCAAGTTACATAATACAATTACATAATACAGTTTTTAAAGAATAGTGCGTGGAAGAAAAAATAGTGATGAGTGTAAACTCTGTCACAATAAAATGTTGAAAAAGGAGAGGAAGTATAGTGACAGGGGGAGCCTATGAATTTATCACTTAGGTTATCATTCAAAGACTTACTGCAAAAAGGAAAATGAGGAGAATAACTAAGAATATCATTCTTCAAGCAATGATTATTACCAAGTCTAGTTAACAAAGGGAAGAGATATCTTGGAAAGACTAGTTGTCAGAAAGAAGAAAGACAAGAAATATCATATCAAATGGGTACAGTAATAACATAACCGGTTATCCTTTGTCATTGTTTTCAAAGGGGGAGAATGTTTAGATGTTTCCATCAATGCCAAAGGGGGAGGTTATTGAGAATATAGTTGTCATTGATGTCAACTGAGTTCAGGAATGACAAAGATATAACCAATAGACACAATAGTAGGATGAACTCAGTAAAAGACAAAGGATCCACTACGTGGATTATCATTTCAAAGGAGTTCATCAATGACAAAGGAATAACCAGTAAACATGATGATAGATTGAACTTAGTGAAATACAGAGGAATTACAAAGTCAAATAGAAAATAAGTGAAAGGTATGATGACATGGGAAAGATCCGTAAAGAGAGCAGTTGCAGATAGCAGTGGAAGCACCAAAGAATATTTGGATAACCTAGATCATTTGAAAGACAGAGATCAATGGTCTATAATAAGATCGAAAAAATATATATGCGTGGAAAATAACATTCCCGAACGCTAGAGTGAAGTGAATAATTGGATGGCTAAGATCAGTCGAGAGAAATTGCGGAAGGCCTGTTTGAGAAGATCAATGGTGGTGAATGATTTCCACACAAAGAAAAGTGCAGATCCACAATCCGCATTAGATCATAGATCGAAGGTCAGGAGTGAACTCGCAAGGAAATCAACGGTTCAAAAAAATGCAGAAACGAAGTTGCGGAAGTCCAAAATG
The DNA here is from genome assembly GCA_001517045.1 of Pseudotsuga menziesii. Taxonomy (NCBI): domain Eukaryota; kingdom Viridiplantae; phylum Streptophyta; class Pinopsida; order Pinales; family Pinaceae; genus Pseudotsuga; species Pseudotsuga menziesii. Next base: position 258,197 of record LPNX010021930.1, read on the forward strand.
GGAAAGTGCGGTTCTGCAATCTGTAATTCACAATCCACAAGATCAATAGTCAGGAAAGCATTCGCAAAAGATCCACAGTGCAGAAGAAAAATTATGGAAGAAACGTTTGAGATTTTGGGAACCCGCAATCCAAAATATCGACGGTCAGGAAAGAATCCAAGAAAGATTGATAGTACAGAAGAAAAATTGTGGGAAGGGAATTGCAAAAGCAACGTTTGATATTTTAGGAACCCGCGATAAGGAAGATCAACGGTCTAGGAAGAGTCTGCAAGAAAGAAATGGTGTAGAAAGACCATTGTGGAAAGTACTTTGCGGAAAGGAAATTGTGGAAACAATTTTTGAGAAAATTAAAAATGCATGCCCACAACCCACAATTGTGGAAAGGAAATTGCAGAAGAATCCTTATTGTAGAAAGGACATTGCAGAAGGATCTTGGTTGTGAAAAGGTCATTGCAGGAAGACAATTGTAGAAGGGCGTGATTGATCAAATTAAAAAGATTTAAAAATACACAAAGAAGTAAGAAAATGTGTTTGATGAAGGGACACGATGATGAAACAATGCAATGGTTCAGAGACATGATGAAAAACGTATTTATAGACAGAGTGATGAGTGAGAGAAATCGTCTCTGTACTCTAGATATATGTAGTAACAAGTAAACATAGACAAAGGGAGATATAATATGATCTGGAAGTTTGATAAAAACATATAAGGGTGGTAGGGTGGCGCTAGGGAAAGACGATCCTATAGGGGGTCGTAGCCTCCTTCCAGTAGTAGCTGGTAAATAGGGTGTTGTAGAATCCTTTCAGTAGAAGTCGATAAACTAGGGGGTTGTAGTATTCTTCTTGTAGTAGGTGGTAAATAGGGTGTTGTAGCATCCTTTCAGTAGTAGCTAATAAACCAAGGGGTTGTAGCATCCTTCCAGCAGTTGCTGGAACTTAGGGTGTAATAACATCCTTTTCTGTAGTAGCGGGAAAAAACTATTTGTAAATAACCATTTTGCAATAATCAAAAGTATTGGTGGTTTACCCAATTAAGCTTCCACGATAAATTTGTGCTCTGTGTGTTCTTATTGATCATGTGTTTTAATGAAATTAAAAGTGGTTTAAATTGTTAAAAAAAGTTATCAATACTGATTCACCCCCCCCCCTCTCAGTATTGTCCATTATTCCAACAAAACAACGTCAAATTAATTCTAAAAATTTGTCACATTATGGACAAAACATAGATTGAATTAATGATCTTACTTTAGTTGAAATTGAAAAAATAGAATATCACACATTTTCTCACGTAAATCCACCCTTAACACATCCTTTAAGCTCAATCATACTTACAAAAAGTGAGTTATTGGTTAGTCTTTTTGACAGTTGGAATAATATACAAAACATTACACTTGACCCTTTGGTTTCATCAGGAATTGATGGGACCATATCAATGCAGCCTCAAATGGTTATGAGAGGTTTTCAAAATCCTCTTGGACCACACAATATTTTTCTAAGTTCTACTTCTGGGGGAAACCCTTTACCATGGAATGTTAATATTCCTGGCAGAAATAATGCATCTTGGAACGTAAATGCCAATTCGAATTATCCTTCACCAATGGGAGGAAATTCCCTATAGGGTTATCCTCTAATTTATCCTAGCACAATTTTTGGGGAAATCCACCTATCAACCCCATTCCACAATGGAGTGGTCAAGTTTCATAAAGTAACCAATATTTTTGGATCCAACCTCTGCAAGGAGGAAATATACCTTGGAATTCCAATCAAAGCCAAGGATAGAATCAACGGAAGGGTTGGGCTCTAGTATGTAACCGATCTTCTTTGGACCCAACTCCATCAAGAGACAATCCACCCATTGATCATGTTCTAAGAAGTACCCAATATTCTTGGGGAAACCTTCATAAGGAGGAAACCCACCTTGGAATGCTAATCAAATCTAAGGACCACCATAAAAGACTAGTCAGATTCTAGGAAACAACCAATCTCATAGGATTCTAACCCCGTAAGGGGGAAATCAAACCATTCATCAAAGGTGTGGTCAGATTCTAGGAAATATCAAATCTCCTTGGAGTCTAAACCCGCAAGGGGGAAATCCACCCATGAGTCCCATTCCACAAGGGAGTGGTGAGGTTCTAGAAATTAACCAATGTTTTTGGAACCATCCTATAATAATTGTGTTTGATCCAGCTAAGACACCACATGGACCTCATTCCAATGGTATAATTGGTTCCGTCAACAACCTTGAGCAGATCACCCAGAAAATGGGACAAAGGCCCTACAGCTGGTCAGGATATGTAGCAACATGCTAAGCCTTCCCTGACTTCTGAAATACTCATATTTCAATCCATGGACCTTAGGGGAAAGAATAAAAAGTACAAGGGTAACCATAGTGTTAATCCTTCCCAAACTCCTGAAAAAATCATACTTCAATCCATGGAACTTAGAGCAAATAGGCAGAAATACACAAGTAAGAAGAATGCTAACTTTGGGAAGGGAGATGCACTAAACCCAGCTCAAGACATTGATCAACTACAACCCGTTGTATTGATGCAACCTGTTGCAGCTGCAACCATTCTCCCTAAATTTCTTAAAATTTTGGGTCCCTCCTTTTGATTTAGCATTTGTCATTAATCGTGTGCTCTGTGATCTGTTGTTGGTCAAACTTTGATTTGAACGATTATGGAAGGTTCATAACACCCGTCCCGATTCTCGAGTGGTTTCCTGTGTTTCTAAGTATATTGGATCGCAGATTTTAAGTTGATTTGCTTGTCAAAAGGCCACCGTTTCAAAACCAGTCTTTTCCGTTGCTGGAATTCAGAGTCTTAAGCACTTAGCATTTTTATTTTTGATCGAGGGCTGTAGTCTTCTTTAGCTTCCACCATTGCGGCTCCAAAGTAACTAAGCTTCCAAATCCTAAAGCAGCCCGCTATCCGATGCGTCAGTCTTATTTTCCGCCGTTGCGGCTCCTAAATCGATTCTTAATCTGAAGGTCGAATTGCTCCGACTGCCAATTGGTATTGTTCTTTTAATCGCTTTCCTGTAGTCATTTATTTTCCGCCGTTGTGGCTCCCAAAGTGGTTAATCCTCTGAATCACAAAGTGCTCCGACTTCCGATTTAAAGTTGTCCTGCCCGAAGGTCGCGTGTCTTAAGTATTTTCTCTTCCGCCATTGTGGCTGAGAAAGTCCTTTAGCTGCCGAAGTGTGAAGCCGTTCGACTTCCGGTTGAGTTTCCACCCACCGTCGCTTGCCCACAGCCTTTACTCTCTCACCATTGCGGCTGGGAAAGCCATTCAGATTTCGATGTCTAAACCTTTCCGATTTTCGATTAGGTTTGTTCCCACCCACAACTTTGAATCGAAGACTATAGCCTTTTCCTCTTCCGCCGTTGCGGCTGGGCAAAGCCTTTGACTTCCGACATCAGGATCCTGGCGACTTCCGTCGTGGTGCACCTGGCCATTTCCTGTGGAATAGCCGTTTCAGTTCTATAATCTGTTGTGTTGTTTTGTAATGCAGTCTCGATGAATAATGCACATGGATAAATTGCAGGTGGACGATGCACGACGATGTAGAGGATCAGTTTGGTAAGGATCGAAAGGAAACCGACCAGAACGCTAAAAAGGGCCATCAAATAAAAGAGCAAAGTCAATAATGCTAAAGACACGAACCAGACTGTGTGTCCGTTACTAAAAGATTCATGAGTGCATACAGATGACATAGAAGAATATGAAGCATTGGAAGAACTGGAAGGTCATCTGTTTGGGGGTAGCCCAAACGATCGGCTGTTGTAGTTTAAATACTTGAAAGTTAGGATTTAGAAAGGACTTTTTCCCTGGAAGAAATTGTAAACCATTTGCTTGTAAGAGGAACTATTTCGTTTTACAATCAGAAACTGCAACTTTTGCCTGTTGGAGAAAGCGATATGTGGAATGTATCAATGTGATTAAATGAACAATGTTGAAGGGGAACTATTTCATTTTCAGCTGTGTTTCATTAACTGTGAGAGTGTTTAACTTCCTGAACCTATGTTCTTGTTGAATTCTTTTCAGTATATTTTGTGATGTTATCCACTGTGAGTAATGAATGTTGTTCATAAAACAATTGGCTAACTGGTTGTTCAAAAATATGCAATTGTTCATGTGTCTTGAAAGAAGTGTCAGCTATCTGTAACTTTTCATTATGCATGTACAAAATATCTTACTCACATCTAAATGATAATCTTGTTCCCTAGGGATAATTTGGATAGTTAGTTTTAATTCCTTGTCGTATGTGATTTAGATGCTAGTGAGTCTAAGACGAGAGGTAAGAACCTACGCATCACATTGTGACTGCTCCTTGCATCTTATCGCCTTGCATGGTTAATTAGGCACTTGCATATCATACATTAAGTCAAAAATACAAAATACACGGTGGATCGGGCCGCAACCAGTAAAGCCTTTGTTTTGTTACTATGACCTACGGTAGCCGAACCGCAAACCGGACGGATTCCCTATAGCAAACAGTCAACGGGCTAGTTGGGAACGTTGACTAGGGAGAATCCATTACTGTTGTTGCCTACGAATTTCTAGGCATCAACAGTTTTGGCGCTTAAGGGCGGGTCGCCAGTGCATGGCTAGCCGAGGAAACCCGTTTTCCCGAGAATATTCCACCGATAACAGTTCTGAAAGCAGTGGGTTTCATAATCCAATCCCGAAAGAAAGAGAACATCTATATTCTGTTGGATCTGAGAAGACACACTAGGGCATATGTAAAGAATATTGGAGGATTTCCAATCATCCCTAAATTGCCCAGAAGAGAGTATAAAAAGAAAGATCGTCCTGTAGCGGAAGACTCAGTGTTGGTTGGAGACTAGGAAGAACTTGTAGAGACAGCCTTACAAGAAGTTGTGCTACCTTTGAATCAAGAAGGCCCAGATATCCCTCACAGTTCTCCTGCTCATACTCTAGTTGGCTCACCTCCTCACTCTCCACCCCTACTCATGGGAGGAGTAAATGCTAATCCACCACCTAACACAGCAAATCCACCACCTGCTTGGAAAGCCAGATCACCATTAAACCTGACACCTCCCTTACACGACCTACCTCAAGCCTTTGACAAGATGTTGCCCAAGTTTGACCCAAATGAGAAAATACTAGTAGATGATCATCTACAAAGTTTTTACTTGGCAATTGAAGGATTAAGGGCTGGGGAACATGAAGATGTGGTATGCAGACTGTTCCCGCATACCCTTAAAGGAGCTGCAGCGTCATGGTACTTTGGATTTCCTGCTAATTCTATCCCTGATTGGGATACCTTCGAAAGAATATTCAGGAGTAAGTATGCAACTCAGAAAACTCATGCAGCTCTCATGAAAGGGATGTGCGCACTAAAGAAGGAAAGAAAGGAAAAGGTGCACTTGAAGAAAAAATAAATATTGTTGAAAGCACTTGAAGCATCAGGTGAGACGCTTCCCACGGATAATCAATCTTAGGAAGAATAAGAAATTGGAGAAACCAGTGTTGGAGGTAAGTCTAAAAGCAAACATCCACCTTTCCTCCTCACGTTTGAAATTTTCAATCATAATGTACATAATTGCTTGGTAGACTCAGGGGCATCGGTTAATGTTATGCCCATATCGGTCTGTAAAAAGATCAATGGGTAGCCTAAGCCATCCATGTGGAGGGTGGTTCAATTGGACAGAATGGATGTAAAGGTAATTGGTGAGAGGGAAGATGTCCTAGTCCGTCTGGCATCTAATGACAAGGTATGCCAAGTTATTAACATCGTGGTGGCTGATATACCAGATGCTTACAGTCTTGTCCTGAGCAGAGATTGGTTGGCCAAATTAAATGGATATTTTGCCTTAGATTGGTCACATCTATGGTTTCCATACAAAGGGAGTCCGAACCAGATTAAGATTATAAGAGAGCCTCACATGAAGTACAATGTTACTCAGCTAGAGGAGAAGAATGTACCAGTGGATTCTGTACTGGGAAACTATTTTATTGAGTTGGAACCAGGGAATTATCAAGCGGAAGAAGCCAGCAACACATCTGACACCTAGCTTGATCTCCTTCGATTCTCACAAGTTGATGAGATTGACTGTAATATAGTAAGCTTAGCAATAGGAGTAGATTCACCTTCAGTAGTTAGTGATTTTTGGATTTTGTTTTTTGATGGCTCTAAGACATTAGAAGGGTCAGGGGCTGGCTGTATCCTGATCGACCCACAGAAGAATAAACATTTCCCTTCATGTAGATTAGATTTTGAGTGTACTAATAATACAGCTGAGTACGAAGCACTGGTGCAGGGACTAAAGAAGGCAATTGAATTAAAGGTAAGTAATCTAAAAGTTTTTGGAGATTCTGAAATTATTGTGAAACAAATCCGGAATCAGATACATTGTGTTTCCCCTCACTTAAAGGCTTACCAGAATGAGGTATGGGATTTGCTTAAATTTTTTAATGCATTCAACATTATTTCAATTCCAAGAATTAAAAACGCAGCTGCTGATCTGTTGGCCACATCAGCCGCTAGACTCGTACCCACTAATAATCAATGTTATGTCAAACTGTTTTTCAGGCCCTCAATACTGGATATGATCACCAACTTGCGAGTTTTCGACGATGATCAAAAAATCATAGAATGTTTGACAAATGACGAGGTCTTTAAAGGAGCCATTATAGATGGTGAGGAGCATCAGGCCGAGATTAAATATGACCATTTCATTCCTAAAGGAGTCAGAACATTAGAAAAAATGTTCAATTTGAATGAAAAGTTCAGAAGACCAGCCAACGTGAAGACCCACAGCTCGTCTCTACAGTTCGAGCTGATAAATTTAGGGACTGAGACGACTCCCAAATTTGTGAATCTCGGCAAATGTTGTTCACCAGTAGAAAGAGACAGATTCATCAGTCTATTTAAACAATATAAAGATGTTTTCGCATGGACGTACGAAGATTTGAAAACATACGACACCAACATCATCAAGCATGCCGTCCCCATTAAAGTAGGCGTCAAGCCATATCAGCAACCGTTAAGAAAAATGCATCCAAAGTTGGAACCATTGATTCAAAGTGAAGTGAAGAAATTATTGGACGCTAGAATCATTTTCAAATTCAGACACTCTGAGTGGTTATCAAATCTGGTACCAGTAAGGAAAAAGTCTAGGGAAATCAGGCTCTGCGTGGATTTCAGGAACTTAAACCGTGCATCAGATAAAGATAACTATCCCGTGCCACCCATGGAGCAGCTGCTACAAATGGTTTCAGGTTCTGAACTGTTTTCATTATTAGATGGTTTCTCTGGCTACAACCAAGTATTAGTAGCCGAAGAAGACAGATTGAAGACCACGTTCAGGACCAAATGGGGAACCTTTTCCTACAGAAGAATGCCTTTTGGACTTATAAATGCTGAAGCAACATTCAGAGAGCTATGGACATAGCTTTCCGCGGATTGATTGGCCGAAGTGGTGTAGTATACCTTGACGATATTACAATATTCTCGAAGAAAAGAGAAGAGCACTCGTTTCACTTAAGGCAAATTTTCGAACGCTGTCGGAAATACGACATCTCACTCAATCCTAAGAAGTGTGTGTTCCCTGTCACGGAGGGCAAGTTGCTGGGTCACGTAGTTTCAAAGAAAGGAATCTCTATAGATCTAGAAATAATTAAGGCTATTGAACAAATCCCCTTGCCCCATAATAAAAAGGGGATGCAATCATTTATGGGAATGATAAATTTCGTGTGAAGGTTTGAGCCCGATTTTGCTCAGATTGTCAAGCCGTTGCAGCAGATGGTAAAGCAAAATGCACTATTCAAATGGACTGAAATTGAGAAGAATGCATTCAGCAAAATCAAAACTGCTGTCGCACACGCACCATCCCTGAAAAGCCCAAATTTTGACAAAGATTTTATCTTGTATACCTTTGCATCTGATGATTCACTGGCAGCGGTGCTCACCCAAAAGGAAGATGGGGGGGATGAATTCCCAATATCCTTTATGAGTACTAGTCTATAGGGGGGCGAATTGAATTACCCAGCTGTTGATAAACAAGCTTACGCTGTATTCAAAGCAGTAAAACAATTCAGACCTTATATTCTAAAGAATAGAACCAAGGTGATCATCCCCTACCCAGCTGTAAGGTCTCTTCTTATACAGAAGGAGTTAGGAGAAATAAGAGGCAACTGCGTAACATCTCTTCAAGAGTACGATCTTGAATTCAAACCAGCATCTATAGTTAAAGGACAGGGGTTGTGCAAACAGATGACTGAAAATGGAAAAAATGAAGAACGCGCCTGGGAAGATGAAGCCGAATTACATGTAATGGAGGTATGTCCTTTGTTTACAGCTCCCAAGTATTGGTATAGAGACCTTATGCATTACCTGCAAGTAGGACTGTTGCCAGAACATTGGAATTCCAAGCAAAGGAGAGTGCTGCATCTTAAATCGGCCGCATATCAACTTGTTGAAGGGGTATTATTCAAAAAGAATTTTGACGGGGTTCTTCTCAGATGCTTAGAAAAGGAAGATGCAAAGAAAGTAATGTCAGAATTGCATGACAGTCCTGCTGGGGGACATTATTCAGGAGATACTACAACCCACAAAATCCTCAGGGCAGGTTACTATTGGCCCACGCTCTTCAAAGATGCACATGCACATGTCAGGAAGTGTGATATTTGCCAAAGGTGCAGTGGGAGACAACCTAAAGCCGCAGCACCCCTAAAGCCTGTGATGACCACTGAGCCATTCGAGCAATGGGGGCTGGATATTATTGGAGAAATCAAACTGAATTCCTCTCTGCAGCACAAGTACATTCTGACCGTTACTGATTATTTCACTCGCTGGGTAGAAGCTATCCTGCTGCGCAAGATCAATGAAGACGAAGTCATCAACTTCCTGCAAGATCATATCATGACCAGGTTTGGAGTTCCAGTTTCGTTAGTATTTGATAATGCTAAATACTTTTCATCAATTAAATTGATTGCATTTGCTCATGATAAAGGGATAAAATTTCATTATTCTTCTAATTACTATCCACAAGGAAATGGCCTGGCTGAAACCTCCAACAAAAATCTGATTAGAATTTTAAAGAAGACTATGGTAGAAAACCAGAGGAGTTGGCACTCAGCATTACCAAATGCCCTTTGGGCCGATAGAGTCACCCCCAAGTCTATGATTGGAGTGTCTCCATATACCCTTGTCTATGGTAAAGAATCCATCCTTCCTCCCAATATCATGCTACCATCTTCAATACTAGCTCAAGAGTCTAGGGGGTCGGATGATGAAGTTTTGCAAATAAGAATATACAATCTCCTGAAAGCAGAAGAGGCTAGATCTAAATCCAGAGAATGCTTTAAGCAATAGCAGGGGTTAGTTAAGAGATGGTTTGACAAGCATAAAGCTGGAAAAAAAGACTTTGAAGTAGGAGACTTAGTCCTCAAATGGGATCACCCCCATGATGAGAAAGGAAAGCACACTAAATTCCAGCAGTTGTGGGTAGGACCTTATCAGATAGCGGCAAAGCTTGGCCATTCTACTTATAAGTTGCGAGATCTGCAAGGCTGGGAAGAGAACTTACCAGTAAATGGTTTGGTCCTCAAGCCGTATTTTTCCTGAGTTTGTTTGATTTCTTCTGTCTTGTATATAAATAATCTGTTTGGCTGTCTTTTGAGTCATGTTTTACAGTTTATTTTAGTTTGTTTTTCTTGATTCTAATAAAGGGAATGAACCCGCGGTTGCATGGAGAACATTAAAATGTTTGGGAATGATAAACATTTTGGGTCTCAGACTGTGTGTTTTGCATAAAATAATTTCTTCCAATGTAGTTGTTTTCTTGAATAATTCTGTGTGCATTGAAGTCCTGCTTAACCCCTGTGAAATAAACCGGATTCGAGGAGTCTGGAGTACTATGTTGAGGCTCCATCCACGTCACACTTAAAATGTTCTAAGGAGCGACAGCAGAAGACCCATGGAAAGGATCAAGGTGAACATTATATTAAATATAAATGATCCCATGCCAAGAAATGAATGCCAAAAGGAAAATAAAGAGTCAAAAACTCCTATGAAAGCATCATACATCAAAGCAGATGCTGAATCATCTGTACTAAATTGCCAAAAGATCCTCTCCATCCGTGAGCTGAAAATTAAATACATCTCTCACACAAAAGGACACTATGGGATAGAGGATCCTGAATTAAAATTCAGTAAGAAAGGCATGCAGGAGGACTCATATGAAAAGGGACAAAAGTCCAAAAGCACAAAAAGTGCTAAAATGGCATGGGAATGAGGAACAAACGAATATTTATGTTTCCCATGTGCTACAATCCTGTGGTGTCCAAGCTATTAGCTACCTGAAGACAAAGGTAATAATGAAACTCATCTTCTGGCCTCAACAAAGTTATCTCGACTTGAAAATATTGGTTTCCACTCTCCCAAATCGGACTATTATCAATGATTGAAGGTACACACTTCCGGCATTCGAGAAATCCAGATAGCTGGAAGAATTCAATAGAATGCATTTGTTGTTAAACAGTCTATCACTCAAAGAATAATCGCCCAGAGATCTAGGTACACCAGGTAATCGCCAATTGTTGCAGCTGCAACCGTTCTCCCTAAATTTCTTAAAATTTTGGGTCCCTCCTTTTGATTTAGCGTTTGTTGTTAATCGTGTGCTCCATGATCTGTTTTTGGTCACACTTTGATTTGAATGATTATGGAAGGTTCATAACACCCGTCCCGGTTCTCGAGTGGTTGCCTATGTTTCTAAGTATATTGGATCGCAGATTTTAAGTTGATTTGCTTGTCAAAAGGCCATCGTTTCAGAAGCAGTCTTTTTCGTTGCTGGAATTCAGAGTCTTAAGCACTTAGCGTTTTTATTTTTGATCGGGGGCTATAGTCTTCTTTAGCTTTTGCCATTGTGGCTCCAAAGCAACTAAGATTCCAAAGCCTAAAGCAGTCCGCTGTCCGATGCGTCAGTCTTATTTTCCGTCGTTGCGGCTCCTAAATTGATTCTTAATCTGAAGGTCGAATTGCTCCGACTGTCGATTGGTATTGTTCTTTTAATCTCTTTCCCATAGTCATTTATTTTCCACCGTTGTGGCTCCCAAAGTGGTTAATCCTCCGAAGCACAAAGTGCTCCGACTTCCGATTTAAAGTTGTCCTGCCCGAAGGTCACATGTCTTAAGTCTTTTCTCTTCCGCCATTGTGGCTGAGAAAGTCCTTTAGCTGCCGAAGTGTGAAGCTGTCCAACTTTCGGTTGAGTTTCCACCCACCGTTGCTTTCCTCCAGCCTTTACTCTCTCGCTGTTGCGGCTGGGAAAGCCATTCGGCTTCCGATGTCTAAACCTTTCCGATTTCCGATTAGGTTTGTTCCTGCCCATAGCTTTGAATCGGAGACTATAGCCTTTTCCTCTTCCACCGTTGCGGCTAGGCAAAGCCTTTGAATTTCGACGTCAGGATCCTGCCGACTTCCGCCATGGTGCACCTGGCCATTTCTTGTGGAATAGCCATTTCAGTTCTATAATCTGATGTGTTGTTTTGTAACATAGTCTCGATGAATAATGCACATGGATAAATTGTAGGTGGATGATGCGCGACGACTTAGAGGAGCAGTTTGGCAAGGATCGAAAGGAAACCGACCAGACCGCTAAAAAGGGCCATTGAAGAAAAGGGAAAAGTCAATAATGCTAAAGACACGAACCAGACTGTGTGTCCGTTACTAAAAGATTCATGAGTGCATACAGACGACATAGAAGAATATGAAGCATTGGAAGAACTGGAAGGTCATCCGTTTGGGGGTATCCCAAACGATCGGCTGCTGTAGTTTAAATACTTGAAAGTTAGGATTTAGAAAGGACTTTTTCCCTGGAAGAAATTGTGAACCATTTGCTTGTAAGAGGAACTATTTCATTTTACAATCAGAAACTGCAACTTTTTCCTGTTGGAGAAAGCAATATGTGGAATGTATCAATGTGATTAAATGAACAATGTTGAAGGGGAACTATTTCATTTTCAGCTGTGTTTCATTAACTGTGAGAGTGTTTAACTTCCTGAACCTATGTTCTTGTTGAATGCTTTTCAGTATATTTTGTGATGTTATCCACTGTGAGTAATGAATGTTGTTCATAAAACAATTGGCTAACTGGTTGTTCAAAAATCTGCAATTGTTCATGTGTCTTGAAAGAAGTGTCAGCTATCTGTAACTTTTCATTATGCATGTATAAAATATATTACTCACCACTAAATGATAATCTTGCTCCCTAGGGATAATTTGGATAGTTAGTTTTAATTCCTTGTCGTATGTGATTTAGATGCTAGTGAGTCTAAGACGAGAGGTAAGAACCTGCGCATCACATTGTGACTGCTCCTTGCATCTTATCGCCCTGCATGGTTAATTAGGCACTTGCATATCATACATTAAGTCAAAAATACAAAATACATGGTGGACTGGGCCACAACCGGTAAAGCCTTTGTTTTGTTACTTTGACCTACGGTAGCCGGACTGCAAACTAGATGGATTCCCTATACCAAACAGTCAATGGGCTAGTTGGGAACATTGACTGGGGAGAATCCCTTACTGTTGTTTCCTGCGAATTTCCAGGCATCAACAAAACCTAATCTACAAAACCATCATCAAATGGTTTCTACAACATTGGCACCTCTGCCAAGGGGCACCTAGCCAAAATCCCCGCAAAGGGGAAATGATCCCAATGCCATTGTATTCATGTGTGATCATGAGGTGAACATTAAAATAAGATATCATTCTTATGATGTCCCTCCTAGTACATTGGATCAATCAGAATCACAACCAAGTGATTCTCTAACCATCGAGAAACCAACCATAGGCATAGTACCACACCCCCTCAAAGGTGATATATGTGGAACAATGCATAATCCTAACCCACGAGGTTCTCATAAAAAAATGTTGTTGAGGAAATAGCTCAAGCACCATGTGCCACGTATTCCATGGAGGTGTTGCACTATTGTTCTGCATAAAGAGAGGAACTATTGTCTTCAAATAAAGATGTTGATCCAACCTATGTGACTTTGATCACATTAGACTTAGACTAATCAACTTGTAGGATTCCTTCCAAAGTTGCTTTTCAAATTAAACTAAATCTCATGGAAATAATATCTTTGAAACCATAGTTGATGAAGGGGCCTCGACCTGTGTCATGTCATTTAAATTTTGGCAAGCATTAAGATCACCCACCTTAGTTCAATCCCATATTGTGCGAAAAGAATTTTATGGAAATTCGTTCTCTCCTCACTGACTCATTGTAGCCTGCCCTATTAAATGGGGTGGAAAAATAGTCACAGTGGGTGTTGAGGTAGTATGTGCACCTATAGATTACAATTTTATATTAGGATGTAGTTGGATACATGCGACGATGGCTATAGTGTCTTCAAAGTTCCAAGTGATTCATTTCCCTCATTGGGGGAATATTGTCATGATCGATAAATTAGATTATTGCATGCTCAAAACTGCAATCCAAACAGATGTTCCTTTCATTAGGGATGCTCTAAAGGAAGTACAAGACATTAGGGTAGGATTGTTTAAAAATGATTCCCTCATAGGAAATTTTGTTATCTCGTAACCCTTATCTGATGTATAAGTGTCATACCAAGCTGTTCAAATGGCTTCGACAGATTTAGATAAAAATATCCCCTCGATGGAGGAATATGATGTTCAAATATTGGAAAATACTGTAGGGGGGGGGTGAATCAGTATTGTAATTTTTCACAATTTAAAACCACTTTTTCAATTTACTTATTAAAACACATAATCAACAAGAACACACAAAACACAAATTTATCATGGAAGCCCAATTGGGTTTTAGCTAGAATATTTCACCTTCTGTGGATAGTAAGGTGTTCCACTGGTCTGAATGGTTCAGATCCAAAACAAATGAAGGATAGAGGTTGAAGACTCTCCTTGGATGCCATAGATACCTGGAATGTGATGCTTCGATAGTAACCATGTGTACCTACAATAAGCTTAAACACGCAAACACATCGAAACTGCCAGAATATAATCTACTGATCCATGTTAGTGACTAAGGAATCTAACAACATACATGTGAAATCAAACAACAACAATATATGTGGGACATAAATCAACTTGCATTAATATAGAAATATGAATAAGTTTACAACCAAGCCTTAGTGTTGACATGCATCTCCATGAAACCAAACATTCTCATCCCTATAAGCTCTAACTCTAGCTCTCTATGCTCTCCAATGGTCTTGGGCCAAGTAATCAATCCAACAGCATAACAATACCTGAAGAGTTCTCCCCCTCAATCATGGATATGAGCTTGTATTGATAAGGCTCAATGGATAGGGATGGTTGAGAGATTGGTGGATGAGGTGGCCTCTCAGATTTGAGGATGAGGGATCTCGAGCTCAACCGACCCACAATGATAGGGATAAGGGAGGACACGAGGCTTATCATCTAGAAGCCTCAAGAAACTTATCTTTTTCCCTTTTTACCCAGGGTACCGCGTTTCTCCTTCAATGACAGAGCGGTTCTGGTAAAAAATGCTTATGGACTAAGGGCCATAAGCGACGGCACCGCTTGTGGACAACAAGGGATAGGTGGTGCGAGAAAGGTACCACTCCCAAACAAAGGGGCAAGCACGGTGCTTAGAATTTTCATGGAAGAATGACAATTAGCATGAGTTTCCACTCCAAGAGCTGGGATTCAGGGCAAGTAGGTATGTCAAAAGTCTTATCACATGATGGTGATAGGATTTTTGCATAACAAGATGCCCCCCAAAGCACGAGTCTTAGAGGGATACGATAAACGAGAGATTTGAGAGAACAAGTCATTGCTATGAGATGAAAATGTCGGCTCGATCGGAGCATGTTGTCAAGTAGGCATCTTTAGTACATCAGTATTTTGACTCATAGACACAAGTAACCAACTCATGGCTGCAGACCAATACAAGGAAGATCCATGACAGGAATAAACAAGCATGGCTACTAGAATACAACATAGATCCATGTGATAGAGGACTCAAACTTGGACATAGCTACCAGACATACAATGTAGATCTATGTCATACAGACGCAAATTTGAGCATATCCATGACCATACAAATGTGGATCCATGCTAGATATACAAAAATCCATCGCAACCTGGGGAAAATCAATAAGCGCTTTAAACAAATACCCAGGGTCTTCGTCTCGTCTTCCACAAAATACGATTCTATCCATGTGATTACAATGATCGGAAGTCAAACATGGTATAAACCACTTGATTACTAGCCAATGATGTGAACCGTTAACAAGTGCGAGGGAGATCACCATTGATGTCAATGATTCCCAAGGTACCCTAGTACAATCTACTAAGTGTGAATAGATGTCCTGATGTCGAACACCCAGTCGATTCTGTCGATCAAAGGTCAATGATGTGAACCTATGTCGAGAGTGAGAGAATCTGTCATTAAAGCATACAGATATCAAGGTACTAAATATTGTTTCTAAGACTATTTCCCGGATGATGAGCTGATGTCGATGAGAAAAGTCTCATCGAAGGAGGGCCATGATGAGTCCCACATCGATGACACGAAACTCGGAACATAGTTATGGAATGATGTGAATATAGTAACCATAGGACCGACTCAAAGATACTGACACAAATACTGTGTGGACTACAGAGGTAAAACTTCTTCAAATCTCCTTTGAACATCGGGCGGCATGACAAAACGACTTGGCAACATGACTAGACCGGACAGACACACAATGCGATAGTGGACAATAAATTCTTTTGAAAGACTCAAAGGAGTGACATGACTCATGAAAGTGGATCATCATGGAGATCAGTTGAATACCCAATTGACTGACATGATGTGCAGACAAGTGCCATGTTCAAAGGTAATGACAAACAATTGCCATTATTTGCAAAATGATTCCCTTCCCATTTCCCCCATCATGATTGATGAGTGCCTCTTTTCAGTTTTACGAGTTCAAAGAGGGTAACAAACAATCGATATATCTTGTTAGAAGACAAGTCCAAACTCATATGTTCCCAAAATGGGTCTCTCAATGTTTGATTTAACGAGTCCATTGAAAGAAAACTCGGTACCGTTCATGTTTAGAGAGTCTGAACGAATACGGAAGAAGACTCCACAGGGGTCCTTTTTCGTATGATTTAGTCTCTAACGCCCGAAAAAGTGTAAAATCATACCTTAGAGAACTCTTCCAGTCATGATTGGCTGGAGTGTTCCTTTTTCATAAATATTCCTATCCGAATCGAAAAAGAGATAAACTACCGTCGGATGGACGACTCTTCAAATACTTTAACGAGCATGAAGAAGACAAGATCGCTCGACAATATTTTCGTATTTAGGGAGCCCAAAAAGAGTTTAAAGAGGAATGCATTAACCTTTTTCATGTTTGAATCCAGAGCACGAAAAAGTAATAAACTAAGCTCAAACCAAATTTCATGTTTTAACCAGAGCACAAAAAATGAAAAGTAAGCTCAACACCATCTTACTGTTTTTAATGAGCTTGAAGATCAGTTGAAAGAATGCTCGAAGATTGGTTTCATTTTTACGCAAGATTGAAACCAATGGGTAAACTATGCTTGAAAAATCCCATTAACATGATATACATAGGTTGGAATCTTGCCCCCAGCATGATTGGTAGTGAAGCTTGCCCCTAGCATGGTTGCTAGCGGCTCGACATGCCCCCAAGATTCATTTCATTTAACGTCGATTCTTCTTCCATACCCAACCTAAAAACCTGGTTACTAATGTGAAAATCTTCACTAGGGGGGTAGGAAGAACGAGAATTGGGAAGGTGGAAAGAAGGTTTGAGTTCTAACACTAAAGTGAAGACTCGACTCAAGGGAAGGGGATCTATTTCATTTTTACGCAAGCTTGAAACAGAAGGTAACTATGCTTGGAACATGGTTTCATTTTTATGCAAGCTTGAAACCAAAAGGTAAACTATGCTAAAGGAAACCTACTTCATTTTTTAACGAGCTTGAAATAGAAAATGAACTATGCTCAGGAATGATTTCATTTTTATGCAAGCTTGAAACCAAAAGGTAAACTATGCTTGAGGAGATCTATTTCATTTTTTAATGAGCTTGACATAGAATGGGAACTTTGCTCAGGCATGATTTCATTTTTATGCAACATTGAAACCAAAAGGGTAAACTATGCTTAAGGAGTGGTTTTATTTTTTAATGAGCTTGAAACCAAAAGTAAACTATGATCTCGACATCATTTCATTTTTATGCAAGCTTGAAACCAAAATTAAACTATGCTTAAGGAGTGGTTTTATTTTTTAACGAGCTTGAAACCAAAAGTAAACTATGCTCTCAAACCTGCTCCTACCCAACATGATATCCAGAGGTTGGTAGGTTGCCCCCATTACATAAAAGATAGTGTCTTAGCTCCATTATGATGTCCATAGACTAGAGCCACGCCCCCCATTTTACCTACGATGGGAAGAATCTAGCTAGAAGAAGGGAAAGGAACCACAAGAACATGTGGCACATTCAGGGCAGTCTGATTACTAGGAGTGATGCGATGGTCAGATGTAACAAAGGAAAGCTTATCAATGGTCACAATATTCCCATCATGGGGAAAATGCATAACTCTAAAGAGTTTGGACACAACAGCCTTCATGGCATAAACATAATCGTGTCCAAGGAGCATATTGAAATCTAAAGGACCTTGGACCACCATAACATCAATACAAACAGTTTTCCCTCCTAATGTAATAGGTAAACAAGGAAGGGTCCCTAAAGGTGCAATAGGTATTTGATTAAAAACTAGTATCTTATTGGTGGCTAGCACAAGCTAAGGATAACCTAAAGCTTTCCAAGCAGTTGAGGATAGAATACTAACAGAAGCCCCTTCGTCAACAATAGTGCGAAGTATCCGCCTAGCAGTAACATTCACAACTATCTGGAAAGGAACACTCGAATGAAGACGAGACTCTGTTAGGTTACTCCAGTCAAAGGAAATAACCTCACTACTCAGAGAGGGTTCTGTCGAAATAGACAAACTTTCCTCCTGTCGAGAACAATCAAAACGAAGCATAAAAATTTCAGCAGGTTTTAGTTCATTCTCTACTGGAAGAGAAGAACAAGATGAATATCTGGTCAAAGAGACTACTTCATTCTTAACACTCTTTGATGAAAGAGTGGGATCAGGTGGAAATGACATCGAATCAACCACTTCAATCTCCGAAGGAAGAGTGGGATCAATTATAGATGAAACTGAATTGATCACTTGGTTAACCAGTGAGGAATCGAGGGATAATTTACTATCACTTGTTGGAATCACCTGTTGATGATGAGTAATATTTTCCAACCAATGCGAAGCTTCATCCATGCTTGGACAAAGAAAAGTACGATGCATAGCCTTGCATATCAAACAAGAATACAATACTTTACCCTTACGGCCTTTTACCAATGGGTCACCGGTTGAGGGAGTATCATCAGCATGATGATCAGAGGTTGATGACACAGATAGTTTGTACCTTTTAGAACACTCTTCTTGTACATGGGAGAAACCGGGACACTCCTTAAGAAGGTGGTCACCCTTTCAAAGCTTACAAGGGAACTTGGGTTTTTCAAGCGTTCTCTTAGAACGATCACCATCAAGAGCAGATGGTTGCTTCTTTTTCTCTTTCTTATCCTTCTTCATTTTACCCTTCCCTTTCTTCTTCTTCTTATCCACCTGACTACTAACTGTAGAGCTTTGGTCAAGCGAAGAAGAATAAAGGGACGAAGCCACAAATGATGAAGAAGGAGAGGGATTAGGTTGAGGTTGATCCTCTCTCAGAGGAGAGGTGACATTTGAGACATTAGGTGTAATAGGAATTACCAGATTAAACAGCCAGACCGGTAATCCTATAGTTAATCCAGGAAGATTTAGAGTGGAAATAAAGGGAGGAACAATACCTTCACTTGGAGGGAATACAAAAGGTACACCTTGGAAAGGGACCTCTTGAGTGGTAGTCCCAGATGAGGATGCCATCTATAAACTCTCTAATAACCCCCTAACTACCATGCACAAGCAAGTACTACTCAAACTAAAAGCAACAAGCAAACATGTGAAAGGAGTGGATAAGAGTCAGGAACCTCACAGGGCAAGCCAAAAGGATAACTCGGATGGTTTGAGGATTCCTAAAAGGGTGTCCCGATATACGCAAGGTGCGTGGGAGCTCAAATCGGTAGTAGTGCTGTCTAATGCATAACCGTACACAAGGGGCCTTCCGATATACAATTGAGTATATGAAGTACCTTTCTATATACCTCAAGGGTACGTGAAAGGCCGTTCGATATACCGACGGTACGTGGAAGAACCGCGCAAGTCCGGGGATGTAATGCAGACAAGTAATGACAACTCCTATGCTTAACAACGCCCGAACACATCTCTAACTTATCACTCAAATTGCTAAAAGTGTTAGCCTAGTACTACTGTTAATTTTCTCTTGTGAGTTTAGGTGGAACCATGGAGTGAAAACTTGAAATTAAAAAAGATACACACTGATCTATATGATAATGCAAGTTTTCCTCTTCAATGAAATTCTACCTAAGAGATGGAGAGAGATTTACTTTTCTTCCCAAAAATGCACACCCAAATGCAAATGAAATTCTACCTTTTCAAACGGAAAGTGAAATATCAATGCACCCCAAACAATCTTCATGAAAATAAGAAAGATATCTAGATAACATCTAACATAAATCAAAATGTTTCCTATCTTTTCATGCTTGAAAAAGATGCATAAAAACTCAATGGAAAGATTATTTCACTAACGTTTCCAAAAAAAAACTAACTCTAATGCACGCAAAGCTGAAAATGGATATTTCTTCTTCATGAAAGTAAGATCTATAATTTCAAACAATCATGCACAAAACAAGAAAAAAATCGTTCAACAAACTTGTGAATAAAGAAAAAGAGAGAGAAAACTAAAACTTCTCTTTGAAACAGACAAGGAAACGAAGAACCAATCTTTCCTACCAAGCACTGAAAAAATCAGCATGCAAAGGAAACAAGAATCACCCCAAGCAAATAAAGACTCAAAAAAACATGGATCACTCATGCATTCCAAGTCCAAAACAAACCAAATCCTACACATGAAAATGAAATGTATATTTCCAATTCCAATGAATAATATCTACAGAAAAGAGCAAGAGGTTTCAAGCAAAGAAAATAATGCAAAATCCAATGCAAGAAACATAAACTCTCTTTGAATGCAGAAAGAATACAACAATCAAATCGAATGCAGAATATACAATTCAAAAGTAAACTTCATTTTCATAAAAAAAAGTAAGCCAAAAACACACAAAAATCAAAACTCAAAGTCTGGAACAGGGCCTACCTGGCACGGCGCAGATGAAGCTGTTGACAGACGGTTTTGAGGTAGAACCGCTTCTTGCTCACTGGATTCAGGCGGTGGAACTGTGTATTGCTAACTTGACTCAGGCGGTGGCACCGCTCCTTGCCAAAGGCACATGTGTGGTTCCCTATATAAATCCAAAACACGAGGAGAACAAAATATCAAGTTAGAAATTGATCAGATCAAGGTAAAAACTGATAGATTGAGAATAAAAAAGAGCATAAAAGGTTGAAATAATTCAGATGTAGACAGATCTGGAAGTTTCAAACAAAAATTCACTAAGTCAGATAGAAGATCTGACTGAAGAGAGTTGGAGAAGGAGCCTAGATTCAGACAAGAGTTGAAAGACTGAGGAAGATCAGATCGACTGATACATACATTCATTCCCTAGTGGAGTCGCCAGATTTGTTATCTGGAATATTTCACCTTTTGCGGACAGTAAGGTGTTCCATTGGTCTGAATGGTTCAGATCCAGAACAAATGAAGGACAGAGGTTGAAGACTCTCCCTAGACGCCGTAGATACCTGGAATGTGATGCTTCGATAGTAACCTTGTGTACCTACAATAATCTTAAACACACAAACACATCAAAACTGCCAAAATATAATCTACTGATCCATGTTAGTGACTAAGGAATCTAACAACATACATGCGAAATCAACAACAACAATATATGTGGGGCAAAAATAAACTTGCATTAATATAGAAATATGAAGAATTTTACAACCAAGCCTTAGTGTTGACATGCATCTCCATGAAACCAAACATTCTCATCCCCATAAGCTCCGAATCTAGCTCTCTATGATCTCCAATGGTCTTGGGCCAAGTGATCAATCCAACAGCATAACAATACCTTATGTGTTATCCCCCTCAACCATGGATATGAGCTTGTATTTATAAGGCTCAATGGATATGGATGGTTGAGAGATTGGTGGATTAGGTGGCCTCTAAGATCCTAGGATGAGGGATCTCGAGATCAACCAACCCACAATGATAGGGATAAGGGAGGACACGAGGCTTATCATCTAAAAGCCTCGAGAAACTTCTCTTTTTCCCTTTTTACCCAGGGTACCACGTTTCCTTCAATGACAGAGCGGTTCTGGTAAAAAATGCTTATGGACTAGGGGCCATAAGCGGTGGCACCGCTTGTGGACAACAAGGGATAGGCAGTGCAAGCAAGGTGCCGCTCCTAGACAAAGGGGCAAGCACGGTGCTAGGAATTTTCATGGAAGATTGACAATTGGCATGAGTTTCCACTCCAAGAGCTAGGATTCAGGGAAAGTAGGTATGTCAAAAGTCTTATCACATGATGGTGATAGGATTTTGGTATAACATTGGGTAAACCACCAATACTTCCTATTACTGCAAAATTGTTATTTACAAATAGTTTTTTCTTGCTACTACAAGCAGGGATGGTATTACACCCTATTTACCAGCAACTATTGGAAGGAGGCTACATCCCCCTTTTTGTCAGCTATAACTAATAGGATGCTACTTCACCCTATTTACCAGTTTCTGCTAGAAGGAGGCTACAACCCCCTATAGGCATGTTGTTTTCCCTAGAGCCACCCTACCACCCTAATATGTTTTTAGTAATCTTCCAGATTCCTTTACCCTTCAATCTCTGTAACACTCACTGGTCTTTGCATATTCTTCAATGATTT
Organism: Pseudotsuga menziesii; assembly: GCA_001517045.1. NCBI lineage: Eukaryota > Viridiplantae > Streptophyta > Pinopsida > Pinales > Pinaceae > Pseudotsuga > Pseudotsuga menziesii. The sequence goes on from LPNX010021930.1 coordinate 280,203, forward strand.
GGACCACAAAGACAATTTCTATCACTCATCCCTCTATGTATAAATACCTTCACATTTCCTGCGGACACATCTCTTCACCATTGCACCCTTTCATTCTTGGATCGTGCCTCTTCATGAAAAATCAATTCCTCATTCTAAAAATGAGTCGTCGAGTCATCCACCTTCTTCGTGGTTCTTCAAAAAAACTAAAACAATTCCATGTTAATCGATTTACTGTTTGATCTTCTAGTCGTGACCTTCTGTATCTTCATTTCTGCAATCATTCTGAGCCATTGATCTTATTTCAATATTTTTCTTGACCGTAGATCTAAGATAGGATGTGGTATGCGTATTGTGGATCTGTGAAATTTTGAAAAGTGTCTTTTCTCAATTTCCGCAGTTGTCTTTTTGCACCAACCATTCCGCATCGTTGATCTCCTGTGGGCTCTTCCATGACTGTTGATCTGAGATAACGTGCAGATAGTGGAATGCAGGTTTGTGACTTTTCCAAAATTTCATTTTGATATTTCCGCTTTCCACACTAATTTGTCCACACCGTTGATCTTTTACGGATGTCTTCCTAACCGTCAATATTCTAGATCGCGGGTTCTAAAAAACTCAAACATTGCTTTCATAATTCTCTGTCTTCCACTTTTCACACTAATCTTTTGTAATGTCCTCGGTTTTGACCCCGTTTGCATGATGTATATATTGTAATTAATCATGGTGAGGAGCTCAAGGCAAAATCCCCACCATCGATTTGGTTGTGTATGTTTCGGCAATAGGGATAGTTGCCGATGGAATGTTGTGTTATTTGGCACATTATAATTCAGCATCATGTAAACACGCACATCAATTAAACATAAAACCACAACCAGCTACGGCAATGCAACGTTGAATGAAAAGGGCATGGTTCCAAAGGATAAGGGGTGAGGTATTTCAAACCTTAGTCTATGGGGGAAAGACCCATGTGTTACCACCTTGTTGATTTGTCACCTTTCTTGTCTCATCCAACCTCTTCCAACCTCTTTATTGTCTTGTATTGGGTAGCTGGGGCAGTTATTGTTTTGGGAGTGGGGTGGCAGGCCTGTCAGTCCTTTGCCCACATGCCCACTCCACCCACGATTTTGCATTCACTCCACTCTACCACTGCTGCGCATCCTCACGGTTTCCTGTCCGTTCCCCACGGTGGTCTGTTCATCCGTGCGCGCATAGGGAGGTCGGATTTTTGTTCCTCCTGTTGGTCTGCTCACTCTCATGTAGAGGAAGACGGTCTGGTTTCATCCTCACGCACCGACAGTGATTTTGCTGGATCTCACGCAGCCATGAGAGGCGCTGCTTATCAGTGGTCGTTCACATTTTTCCACAGAGTGGAATCGGGTATGTTTTCCCTTGTGTGGTGGTTGCTGATACGTTTTTGGGATTGTTGTTTTCCCATGCCATGAGTGGTATTTGTCGCTATACCTTGGTGCTGTTGAGAGTCTATCATCTTTCCATCTTAGACTGTGTATGTGTGTTCACTTCTTCCGTTGTGGGATTGTTTCCTTTCCCACTTTGTGGTTGGCTGTTGATTGCCACCTCTGTGTCTGAGTTTCCCATGGTTATGCTGGGAGTTCTGTTTCTTATCCACTATGGGCTGTGGATTGTTGCCACCATTTTGATTGGGAAGTTGGGCTGCTGATATACCCTGGTTTGGGTGTTGCAGTCGAGTTGTTTTGGCCATGGTAGGGCCAAGAACAACTCTGTGTTGCCTTGTGGGCTTGAGCTATGCTCAGTGTTGTTTGGGATTATCCTTGGTTGTCTTTGCTTCTTCACAGGGCTGTGAAGGGTTGTTTTGCTGCTGGTATGCAGTGGTTGTCCCTTGGTTATGTGTAAGCCTGCATTGACCCTTATCCTTGGAGGAATCATGCCTAGCTCGGGGGTGGAAGTGTGCTGAGAGATTGATGAGCACGTTGGCCTATGGTTGGGTGGAACGTTGCAGTGATGTAGCTGGTTGCGGGATTCTTCATCGAAAGATAAGTGCTGCTGACTGTTTCTTCTCTACAATTTAATCTATTGTATAATGAATTATGATGAACATGTTTTATGTTGGAAATGTATGTGTGTTGCTTCCGCTGAATGTTGATTCATTCTGCATCTATGTATGCTTGTAAGTATTAATTCCAGCATTAATTTCCATTGATTATGTTCATGGGGCTATTTGCCCGTATGCATGGTGTTGGTCGCGTCCTCTTCGCCGGTAAGAGGAATGGGGACGTGACAAAATGGTATCAGAGCTCAAGGTTGCAACAGTGGGCCTCTATGGGCCAAGAAGGTACAGTGACAGACGTAGAACCTCTTCCTGCCCAGCAGAAATCAGATTGGAAACTTCAAAGAACATTTCCTAAGTGTTGGACAGGCGAAAGGTTTAGCGGTTTCCGGTCCGCCGTTGCGGCTGCTGAAGGGACTAAACCGCCAATGCAACAATGGACCCAATTGCTGACGAAAGGAATTTTGAATTTTTTTTTAAGTGTCTCCCATTGGAACAATCAGTGAATTTGACTTCCGTTGTTGTGGAAGAGTTGGTGAAGTGGGCTTCCGCTGTAGTGGAAGAGTTAGAGGTTTCTCGTCCGTCGTTGCGGAATTCCAAACCATTAAGTATTCCGATGGGAAAGTCCTCCTATTGCCGACATGTAAAAAAGGTTAAGGCTCGAAGTTATTTCACCAATCGGAAGAGTTGACGAAGTAAACTTCCACCGTTGCGGAAGCCAAAGGCACTAAGCTTCCGATGTGGAAAGGCCACCAACGCCGAAAGTTGAAATTCTCCTAAGGCAGAAATCATTGACTGGCGAAAGGAGTTAGTGATTCGCAAGCTGCAGTTTCAGAAGGGAAAGTGGTTCGTGAGCCGCCATTGTGGATGGAGAAACAACTTCACGGCCAATGGGTGAGGCCTTCGACGTAAAGAAAGAAAGTTAAAAATTTGTCTAAGGCCCGAAGTCGGAAGAAGAAGTGATTGAGCATTCGCTGTTGCAGAAGTGAAAGCACAAAGCCTTTCGAAGGGCAAAGACCGCCGATGCCCCAAGTTAAAATTTCTTTGAGAAAAGAGCAGCCAATCGGAAGGAAAAATGGTTTGTGCGCTGTCGTTGCGGAAGCCAAAGCCATTAGGCTTCTGATGTAAAAGTCTTCCGATGCCGATCAGGTTGGGCCGCCGATCGGAAGATGAATGGAGTTGGTGGGTCACCATTGCGGCTGCGGAAAGGACTAATTCACCGACAGAAAGAAGGGACGGAGCCGATCAAATGGCGAAGAAGGGAGAAATTTGGAAATTTTTCTAAGTCCGGGAGAAAATCGGCTATCGGAAGAAATAGTTGTTTGGCGTGCTGTCGTTGTGGAAGCCAAAGCGTTAAGTCTTCCGATGAGAAAGACCGCCGACACCGATGAAGAAAGAAGTTAAGTAAAAATTCAGTTCACCAATCGGAAGAGAAAGTGGTCCGAGAGCCATCGTTGCGGAAGAGAAAGTGGGTCGAGAGCCGCCGATCGGAAGGAGAAAGCGCTCCGTGAGCCACCGTTGCGGAAGCGAAAACATTTCGACTTCCGACCAGAAAGGCTGGCGACACCGATCAGAAAGGGAAAGCATTCCAAGAGCCACCGTTGTGAAAGGATTAGTGGTTTGAGAGCTGATTCTGCGGAATGGTTGGTTGTTTCGGGAGCTGATTCTGCGGAGGAAAATTTTGAGTTTTTCCGTAGGATTTCCCAGCAGATTTCAACTGTTTTTCAATGGGGTTTTGAGCTTTTTTTCAGTGAATTTTCATGGGATGGAAAATGAGAAAGTGGCAACGATTTTATGCACCAGATTGTGTGAAAATCATAGTTTTACCAAAAAAACAAAAAAAAAACGAGGGCATTGCCCTCGACTCGCCCTGCAGTGGCACAGGGAAGCCACAAGGGGGCAAGCCCCCTTGACCCCCGTCATCCCCTGAGATAGTCGTTCTTGTAAAAAGAAAATTCTGTGTCTGGGCAAACTAATCAAACCCAGAATTCATAAAAGATGAATGGTGCATCGAAAATGAGGTGGCTGAAGTTAGCATTCTGGACCAAAATACAGTTGTGTGTTTTGCCTGAGACTTGGTGAAAGTCTTCATTCTTAGAAGTGGTGTGGTTTTCACACCCGAGGTCGGAATGAAGCATGTGGATAGGCGTTGGAAAGCTTATCTAGTAGGGAACAAGGATAAGTGACCAGAATCTGAGCATGAAGCAGCGAAGTGCTAATGATGGCCGCTGCTATCAAATGGACAAATCTGGATAGTTGCATGCCTAGGGGTATCCAGGACTATGCAGTCAACCAACTGTTGCATGGAAGAGGAATTCCATGCAAGGATGAGGGATTTGAAAGGGATTTTTTTCTTAAAACTCTATCTTGCTGATTATAACTACATTTCCTAAGTTTATGCATGAAATGCATGAGGATATGTATTGCATGCATAGGATATTGCATGTCGGTAAGAATATTAGAAATTATATATATTATAATGAACCACTAATGATAATCATTGCTTTGATGTTGGCATTAGTGGGAAAAACCAATGATGACATGGACCCGGATGAATATGTTGCTGAAGCTTATGAATGTGACTAGCAACCCTCTGGAGAAAGGGATAAAGCAACAAGTCCATATCAAAAGTTGGTGAGCAAAATTCTGCAATCTCCTGCAGAGGACCAACCAAATTGGTCACGGCAAGGGTGTAAGTAAGACCCATGCTGGTAAGAGTTTGCTTATAACAAATTCCATGGATTGGTAAAGGTAAAAGACCTCATACCATGTGAATAGTGGAATGTAGAAGGTGTCATGCCTATATATGTTGATGATATTGATTATAATAATGCATCCTATATGAATTAGTCATGGTTAGGCCATGAATGCAAGATAGCATGAATGGATAGGCATTGGAAAGATTTTATGAATCTTGTAGTTATGTAATGGATGTATGTATATGAAGGGTGTGAGTGACTGATTGCATAAGTGTAGGTGCAATGTTGTGGTGCATTGCATGAATGCATTGAGATGAATCCATGTGATATTATGAATGAATAATGATTGAAATGATGAAGTGATGACAATTCAGGAACCATTTCAAAGGTTGTTATGAATGCAGGATAGTCATGATCAATTGGCTGCCAGAAATGCTCTATTGAAGAGCAAGGTGGTATGAATGATACGCTTGTGAAGTAAGGACTATCTAGACATTTCCTTTAATTGCATGAATGATATGACTATACCTTGCAATATTAGTATGATAATGATTGCATGAATTAAATGAACTTTGATAATATTGATGTGACTAACGGCTGGAAGTATTTGAATTTTTATAAATTCTGAAAATGCTTCAGTGATGGTTGTAGCAATGAAAAGGTTATATGCATCCAGACTTACCAAGTGTTTGGTTGATTGAAGCTTATGTTTCAGGAAGATTATTTCGAGCATGGCAGTGAGAGGTAAGATCCTGACCAATGCCAGAATCTACCATGTTAAAGAGCTTATTAAATTGGAATTGTGGATTTCAAATTTAAGGAATTGCTGACAACTACTAGTCACTATTGGCTTGCATAAGCTTGTGTTTGGATGTTGAAGCTTATGTTTCAGGAAGATTATTTTAAGCATGGCAGTGAGAGGTAAGATCCTGACCAATGCCAGAATCTACCATATGATATGCTTAATAGGTTGTTAAAATTCGAATTGTGAATTTCGGATTTGAGAAATTACTGACAACTACTAGCCACTATTGGCTTGCATAAGATTGTGTTGGATGTTTGAAGCTCATGTTTCAGGTAGATTATTTTGAGCATGGCAGTGAGAGGTAAGACCCTGACCAATGCCAGAATCTACCATGTAAAAGAGCCAAACTTTATGAGAAGAGTCTCATGGTTGTGAAAATAGTTGGTTGCTAAATTTGAATTGTGGATTTTGGATTTAAGAAAGTACTGACGACTGGTAATCATTGTTGGCTTGTATAAGATTGTGTCAGGAGTGACGCATGGTAAGTGGGTAGTCATGTTATGATAGTAAGCATAAAATTATAATGGGCATAGTAGTGCTGCTTACAAGATACCCACAATTGAGCAAGTCAATTTCTGTTGTAGACAGAATTGCAAATTCTTATTGAATTTAATTACTAATGTCATTGCTTGGTTATGGAACAATCAATTTGGATTGTATTATCAGGTAATGATTGACTGTTTGGATATTTGATGAATGTGTCAGGGGTACACACTGTAGGAAGACCATGTGTGATGTCCTGCAAAAGCCAAACTCCATGGGAAGGTTTTCCCTTGAAAATGGGTTTCAGGTGAAACGCCATTAGACATCTTGAAATGTCTCATCTGCACTGCATGTTTGGTAAATAACATGAGTGAGATGGTATGGGTTATGTCGGTAAGACATACGTGAATGTGAAATATAAAAAGGATATTGGGGTGGCTAACTGAGGGACTGTTAACTCAGGAAAGTATCCTCCATTCCTCCTTTACAAAGGCATACTGCGACGACAAATGGATAAGTGTTCTGTGACCCTTGCTATGAATATGCCTGTTGTTATAGCGGATTTCACCACACTGGGTGAATCACACATTGTATGTCCTTCCCCTATCCCACTGCAGACTCATTAGCCCCTATGGACTACTTTTTGTCTTTTGATGTGTCCTTGATCATCCCTAAAAACTATATAAAAGATGATATACGTGGCTTTTTCCCCGATAACCGCGTAAATACGCGGGTTTGACTCCTATAACCGCGTACATCGGGATGTGTGCATAATCCAAATCCTTTTGTAGTTTTCCTTGACTTGGATCCAACTCATATGACTCATGGCCTTCCATATGCCTTGAGATTGCACGGATTCAACCTTTCATTATCCCTTGTGAAGCTATATAAGGAACCCCTTGGTACATTGAAGGCAGGTATATAGATAAGAGAGAATTGAGAGTAACGAAACTATAGTACATTGTTGCCAGAACTTATGCTTGAGTATGCATCCCTTTGTCCCTTGGAGCACTATTGTGTTCTTCCCAAGCTTGCCTTTTGCTAGTGATCTTGCTATCTGAGTGATGGAGGATCGAGGTGGTGGAGGCCCAAGTGGGGGATTCAGTTTCTCCGGTTCGTAGACGTGCCGTTAGAGGTTGTCACTTGTAATCTCTAATTCATATTAATAGAAATATCTTTTCCTTTCCAGTAATGTGTATTTGAATGAATATTGTATCCATTGGAATATGTCAAATGCTTTTACATTATTGATTATATATGCTAGAATAGATCTAACACCATGATATATAGTATGCTTGTATTGTTTACTTGTTGTTGAGGAAGTATATTATCAATTCAAGCCAAAGATTGGAAAGCTCAACGGGGATCTACTTCAGCCGTCCGAAATAAGGTACGAGGTTCGATCCTTTAGTGTTAGACATTTTATTTCTATTGCATATTGGGAAAGATTGATTTCTGGAGTCTAGCTGTCTGTTGTGGTACCCCAAGCCATAGGAATTTCTCTCCATAACACATGTTTAATGATTAAATTCCATATGTAGAACATGTTTTGATTTAATATCCATTATGACCGATTGCTTGAGTATGAATAGGGCCTGCATGGCACACACCGGGAATGGGTGCACACTTTTCCGATGTTGGATCATGAAAGGGTTTTCAATATTGATTACACTCTAGGGAGTGGATGCACTCCTGGTGTCTCAATACTTGATAGTGAATGATATGAAATGTGATTACAGTTTTTAGAGCAATAATGCTGATGAGTTCACTTGTATTGCGTGTGTTGCTTGTGTCAACAGGCTAAAGGTAAAGGTAAAGGTAAAGGTAAATGGTTGGTATAAGTGTATGTTGGTATAAGTGTATTGTTGATATAAGTGTATGGTTGGTATAAGTGTATGGTTGGTATAAGTGTATGTTTTATTGTTGATATAAGTGTATGTTGATATAAGTGTATGTTGGTATAAGTGTATGTTGGGCTGTTATATGCCCGAGGATCCATAGTAGATCCTAGACCTAGAAATGGTCATGATAAAGTTCCAAGCCCAATTGACATGAGAATGTACTAGCTGGACATTAAATATTTGATGTTGTGGAGCAGCCGGCATGCTGACCTAACATCTAAGTCCATAGGCGATCCCAAGGCTTGCCAAGCAAAGCAGGATCCTGTGGATGAACGAGGAAATGCACAATACAGATAAGTATTGGATTATTTTGCTTATGAATATACTTGTGTATATGATCTGTTTATGATGTTTTATCTCTAGAACAAGATAAAAACTGATGAGAATAAACTAAACATATGAATCTATTCAATGTTTGAATATAGGTATCGCTGGAAGCGAAGACTATGAGAGCATCCTAGGGGTGCATGTGGACATGTGACTGTCCTGGAAAGCTCGGAATGAACAGTAAAGAAAAAGGTGCTAGTAAGACAAGGGAGTCCTAACAGCTAAGACAAACCACATGGAGAGACTCCATGGTTTAGAAGTCTGGAATAGACCAAAGACACTAAGTGTCGTGACCAAGAGAGATTGGTCCAGCATTCACGGTGAAGTGAAAGAGGCTGAGAGCATGAAAAGCCACTACGGTGATGTGGGTTCCAGGATGGAACAAAACAAAGAGGGGAAAAACTCTTACTGCTCTCTCTTGCCTTTTGATTACATATATATATATATATATATATATATATATATATGTTTATGCATTGTGAAAACAAAATATTGTTAAATGCATGTATGATTGAGAATGAGATGTGTGTATTTGCTTAAGTAAATTTGTGAATGCTGGAATGGTTAATTCCCTGCCCAAGAATGGACATGAATGAGCTCATGTTCCTGTTGGGAAGGCATGAAAAATATGAAAGTCTCCTTGATAAGGCTTGGACTGTCATGCCAAATGGGAAATTAATTGACTAATTGTAATGTCTATATTATGCTTGGTCTGATAGGATTTCAATGGTGCATTTCACAGGTGAGAGAAGTGATACCTGGTGGTGCACATTGATCATGGCAGCATCTCAAAAGTTGTTGGACTTAGCTGGAAGTCTCCTTCAAACGATTGCCAAGACCCAAGAGAATCTTGGGGAGATGCTCAAGATACAGAAGAGACAGAGTGAAATGAACCACCAGATTTTGCAAGACTCTATTGGTTTGCAAAGGGAGGTGAAAATCCTTCTGGGAGCAATCGACAAGGGAAAGGAAGGTGGATCAGCGATGGGACATTCATCCAAGCGGCCTGATAGGAAACGGTCCAGGCATGAGGACTCAAAGGAAATTGAGCAGGTAAAGATGAAACAGCCAGTGAGATGCTGGAGATGCGGAGGACATCATTTACGCCGAGACTTCCCAATGAGGGAACATGATGAAGGCAATAGCTGCAAAGTTCCTAGACTTCGGGATCAGCTGGAAGCTGAGAACTAGCAGGAGAAGTCCATGGAAGCCGAGGGGCTTGGTCTTGAACGTTCAAAGTAAATGATTGAACGTGGGACAGATCTACAATTTTGAAATTTTGATGTGCAATGGTATATGTATTGTATATATGTAATGGAACACCGAGGACGGTGTTATTCCAAGGGGGAGGGGAATGTAATGTCCCCGGTTTTGAACCCGTTTCCATGATGTATATATTGTAATTAATCGTGGTGAGGAGCTCAAGGCAAAATCCCCACCATCGATTTGGTTGTGTATGTTTCGGCAATAGGGATAGTTGTCGATGGAATGTTGTGCTATTTGGTACATTATAATTCGGCATCATGTAAACACGCACATCAATTAAACATAAAACCACAACCAACTACGACAGTGCAACATTGAATGAAAAGGGCATGGTTCCAAAGGATAAGGGGTGAGGGATGTCAAACCTTAGTCTATGGGGGATAGACCCATGTGTTACCACCTTCTTGATTTGTCACATTTCTTGCCTCATCCAACCTCTTCCAACATCTTTATTGTCTTGTATTGGGTAGCTGGGGCAGTTATTGTTTTGGGAGTGGGGTGGCAGGCCTGTCAGTCCTTTGCCCACATGCCCACTCCACCCATGATTTTCCATTCACTCCACTCTACCACTGCTGCGCATCCTCACGGTTGCTTGTCCGTTCCCCACAGTGGTCTGTTCATCCGCGCGTGCATAGGGAGGTCGGATTTTTGTTCCTCATGTTGGTCTGCTCACTCTCATGCAGAGGAAGACGGTCTGGTTTCATCCTCATGCACCGGCAGTGATTCTGCTGGATCTCACACAGCTAGGAGAGGCGCTGCTTATCAGTGGTCGTTCACATTTTTCCACAGAGTGGAATCGGGTATGTTTTCCCCTGTGTGGTGGTTGCTGATACGTTTTTGGGATTGTTGTTTTCCCATGCTGTGAGTGGTATTTGCTGCTATACCTTGGTGCTGTTGAGAGTCCGTCCTCTTTCCATCTTGGACTGTGTATGTGTGTTCACTTCTTCCGTTGTGGGACTGTTTCCTTTCCCACGTTGTGGTTGGATGTTGATTTCCGCCTCTGTGCCTGAGTTTCCCATGGTTATGCTGGGAGTTCTATTTCTTATCCACTATGGGCTGTGGATTGTTGCGACCGTTTTGATTGGGAAGTTGGGCTGTTGATATACCCTGGTTTGGGTGTTGCAGCCGAGTTGTTTTGGCCACGGTAGGGCCAAGAACAACTCTGTGTTGCATTGTGGGCTTGAGCTGTGCTCAGTGTTGTTTGGGATTATCCCTAGTCGTCTTTGCTTCTTCACAGGGTCGTGAAGGGTTGTTTTGTTGCTGGTATGTAGTGGTTGTCCCTTGGTTATGTGTAAGCCTACATTGACCCTTATCCTTGGAGGAATCATGCCTAGCTCGGGGGTGGCAGTGTGTTGAGAGATTGATGATCACGCTGGCCTATGGTTGGGTGGAATGTTGCAGCGACGTAGCTGGTTGCGGGATTCTTCATCGAAAGATAAGTGCTGCTGACTGTTTCTTCTCTGCAATTTAATCTATTGTATAATGAATTATGATGAACATGTTTTATGCTGGAAATGTATGTGTGTTGCTTCCGCTGAATGTTGATTCATTCTACATCTATGTATGCTTGTAAGTATTAATTCCAGCATTAATTTCCATTGATTATGTTCATGGGGTTGTTTTCCCGTATGCATGGTGTTGGTCGCGTCCTCTTCACCGGTAAGAGGAATGGGGACGTGACATCTTTCTACACCGTCGATATTTTATAAATGTATTCTTGACTTTCGATCTTCTGGATCTCGGATTGCGGAATGCAAATTCTCAAAAACTGAAATGTTTCTTTTGCAATTCTCCTCTTTCCCCTTTCCACACTAATCTTTTCGCATCGTCAATATTTTACAGATGTCTTCCTGACCATCGATCTTCCGGAGCACATGTTGCGGAATGTGAGTTCTCAAAAACTGAAACGTTTCTTTCACAATTCTCTGCTTTCCTCTTTCTGCACTAATCTTTTTGCATCATCGATCTTTTCCAAATGTCTTCCTCACCATTGATCTTCCGAATTTTGGGTAGTGGAACTGTGACATTTTCCAAAGTCTTTTCACGATTCTCTGCCTTTCGCTTTTCTTCTGAATCATTGATTTCTTTACGGGTTCACTCCTAGCCATTGATCTATGATCTAATGTGGATTGCAGATCCTCACTTTTATTTGTGTAGAAATCATTCACCACCATAGATTTCCTCCTGTATTAAATCCTAATCGTTGATCTACAATCGAATGCAGATTTGTGGATCTTCCCTTTTCTTCGTGCGAAAATCATTCTTTGGCATCAATCTTCTCAAAATCAGCTTCTGCATACCTCTCGACTGATCTGGACCATCCACATTGTCAGTAAACTATTTCTAAATGAAATTTCGCTCCTATCCAGAACGTTAACTAACTTACTATTTAAATATGTGAAATCCTTTGAGGGACATCAGATTTAGATCTGGTCAGATCAACACTAGATTCCAAATGTATTAAACTATATTTGATTGAATTTTCATGCCCATCAGAATTTTCTTAATCCGTGCTAGATCTCCCTGTGAAATAACTGGCATTCGTTGATCTAATCCAACGATCAACCTCGTCCGTTGATATTAATCTCTTTCATGGCGATTACTTCTGAATTTCGTAGCCGATTCACCTTTTTATCTTCCTTGTTATTTTATAATTGAAATGCTCCATAGCTATTGATACTCTCCACCGTACGATATCTAGTCGTATGTGCAATTGGTTTTAGGCTTAATTCGGGCACTACTTCTAATTACTAAATCCCTTTTCAACCGTTGATCTATCCAAGATGCAGATCTTTAACACTGTTATTGAATTGATTAGTGGAACGATCAATTCCTTTCTACAACGTTCTACGCACCGACAATTTCGATCTTCTATACTTATATCAGATTTCGAAATACATACACACAGAGAGATTCAAATCAATACTTCTAGTGATTGAAACAAAGGTATAAATACTTTAAAATAGTTGTAGAGTAAACTTTGTTCTTCATTCTACTTATCCAAAGGTACAATTTTCTCTCACATAGTCTCTGTACTCTCCACTACACACTCTCTCTTCACTCATATACTCATGCCTCTATCTTTTACATTCAATGATAATCCATGTAATGGATCCTTTTCCTTTTACTGATTTCATCCCGCTACCATGTCTATTGGTTATTCCTTTGTCATTCGTGAAATCCTTTGACATTAATGACAACTATATTCTCCATAATCTCCCCCTTTGGCATTGATGGCAACATCTAAACATTCTCCCCCTTTGACAACAATGACAAAGGATAACCTGTATTGTTGTACCCATTTTGATATAGTATTTCCTGTCTTCTTATTTCTGATAACTCCCCCTGTCATCATATTTCCCCTTTGTTAAATAGACTTGGTACTAACCAATGTATTATCATTTATCTTAACATTTCCTTCCTTGCAACAGGTTCTTGAATGATAACTTGAATGTTTAGTTCCATAGACTCCCCCTGTCACTGTACTTCCTCTCCTTTGTCAACATTTTTGTGACAAAGTTTACAGTCAGCATTATTTTTTCTTCCACACATTGTTCTTTAAAAACTGTATTATGTAACTTTCTCTTCTTAAGAATTCTTCACAAAATGCTTCGTCTGAGATAACAACAGGATTTTCTACAAGTTTAAGAGACAAATTAGAAAGAACTTCCTTAAATTGATATCTATATTTTTAAAATACCCATTGTTCCTTCAAAATCTTCACTGTTAATTTTACTCATCTGGGCACTTTTCAAATTAAAATTTCAATAGATTGAATTTTATATTTTTCAGATCATACTTGACTTTTCTTCCACTGCCAACATTTTTATGTGTCATGACTTCAAATTCTAAGTGAACATAAAATATTTATCTGCATATTTCATGGTCTTCATGAATCACACATTTTTTGTTCTCATGTTACTTCATAGGTCTTACACTTTCTCTATGTCAACCATACACCAACCTTATCATTTAACCTTGATCATCTATTGTCTTTGAGGAAGATAACTTTTAGCATAGTTCAACATTAGATACCAATTAAATTTTCTGACTTTCACTCCCCCTGAGTATATGATCCCTCCTAATGTTATTTTCAGGGTTCTCTTTAAATCGTGAGAGATCTTAGAAAATAATCCCACAATCATCACTATATCCTTCTTCATCACCTTCATCTTCATCTTCATCGGTGTATTCTTTTACATCTCCATATTTCTTTTTCTCATAATGGATGTCATTTTTATCTATGGCACTAATATTCTCATCATTATCTTTGGAGACCTCATTGATGTTTGAAATTTGTGTTTCTTCTGAGTTATCGTAATCTGACTTTTTCGTCCATATTTTCCCATGAGGTATCCTACTTACTTGTATTTTATCATCTTTTGTGTTTGTGTCTTGTTTCCTTCTCAAACTTTGATCTTTTCCCTTGTTTCTACAGTCAACAGCCTTGTGTCCAAACTTATGACAACAATGACAGTATCCATAGAATTCCCCTTTATGTTTTAGGAATCTTTGATCTTATTGCTTCACAACTTTCATCTTCTTCCATTGTTTTTGATCTTCTACTGAAATTCTCTTCCTTAGTTTACATTATCTAGCCATATGTCCAAAGTTATTACATTTGTAACACTCTATGTCATATCTTTTAAGAGGTCCAAACCAGTTATGATTTCTTCCTTTTGGTTTAATAGACGTATCCTTCTTATATTCACAAACCTTTCCATAAGCTATGGATTTCAGGGCTTTATGAACAAAATTATTACAAGAGTAACAATAACCCAAAAAGATCGATTGATATCTATTTGTCATTGGTCTCTTAGACAACTCATTAGTTATGTATTTTTCATGAAAGGATGAGACATATTTCTTGCTTTATTCCCTTTTAACGGGACTCTTTAGTGCATCATAACTTCTTTCATTTCCACCTTGGTTTGTGATAGAGGAATGTTCTGGCTTCTTTACTTTGTCATATCCTAGACCAGTTTTATCATTTGATGGTCTTTGGATACTTAAGATATCATCTAAGATCCTTGAGTTTTTCTCAAACTTTGATTTGATGTATTTTTCATCAACCCCTTTTCTAAGTTGAATAACCTATTTTTCAAGTTTTTCAGAATCTTGGATTCTCTCCTTGAGGAGAACCACTAGATCTTCTTCGGTCTTCTTGGCCTATTGAAAATGGTTCTTCAAGTCCATAATAATTTGATTTGTTTCTTCTTGGTACTTTGACAGTTTCTCTTTCAAAACTTTGTTTATTTCCCTACATTTTTCAATTTCATCAACAACAACCATGTATTGAGCTTCTATGTCCACTTCTGATTCCTCATCTGAATTTACTATCCCTATAAATAGGATTTCAGCATATTCACTTTCATCGTCACTATATTCTTTGTAATATAAGTTCTTCTTCTTTTTCTTAAACTTCTTCTTACCCATAATCTTATCCTTCTGACAACAAAATTCTTCATTATCACTCTCCTCTTGTTTTGGGGAAGGACACTCACTGGCAAAATTTACAATTCTTCCACAGTTAAAACATTTCAAGGGTAGATTTCCTTTGTATTCCCTAGCACCTCTCTCAACTTTACTAATGAAAAGAGCTTCTTCATCATCTAGGTTATCTAATTGGTTCTTAGACAGGTATTTAAATGCTATCTCTTTTCTTGAGGGTTCACTATGTCCTGTCCTCATCTCATATGCAATGAAAATACCATGTAGTTCATCTACTGTCATGCCATCAAGGTCATCCCATTCTTCTAGAGTGGACACTTTTGAGTCATACTTCATTGGAAATGTTCTTAGTACCTTGCTCACCACTTCTCTTTCTTTTAATTTTCCTCCAAGACCTCTAATAACATTGACAACCTCATCTACTCTTAGAAGGTATTCCCTAATATTTTCCTCTTCTTTCATTTTAAGGCTCTAAAACTGTCATTTATATGTCTGAAGTTTGGATTCTTTGACTTTAGATTCCCCTTCATAGATCATTTTTAACTTATCCAATGCTTGTTTGATAGTCTTGCATCGCCTAACTTTTGTAAATACAGAGTTTGTCAATCCACTACGGATTGCATTTAGGGATTTGGAATTACCTTCATATTGGCCTAGTTCCTCTGGGTCTGTAGGTGTGTGGTCATCTATTTTATACTATTTCTCAGTTGCTTCCCAGACCTTCCATCCAAGGGACATCAGATGGCACTTCATTCTCACACTCTAGTATGCATAATTTTCTCCTGTGAATAATGGACTTCTATTGGTGGCTAAACCTTCTTGTTGATCCATAGTGGTTTTAAATAAGATCTACCTTCCAATGGTTAAATTGTGGTAAAGGAACCTGCTCTGATACCAATTGTTGAAATATTGGACAATACTAAGAGGGGGGGGTGAATCAGTATTGTAACTTTTCACAATTTAAAACCACTTTTTCAATTTACTTATTAAAACACATAATTAACAAGAACACACAGAACACAAATTTATCTTGGAATCCCAATTGGGTAAACCACCAATACTTCCTATTACTGCAAAATTGTTATTTACAAATAGTTTGTAACTGATACTATAGACAAGGATGATATTAAACCCTATTTACTAGCAACTACTAGAAGGAGGATACGACACCCTATTTTTTCAGCAACAACTGACAGGATGCTACTACACCCTATTTGCCAGCTTCTGTTGGAAGGAGGCTACAACCCCCTGTAGTCTTGTTTCCTGCCCTAGTGCCACCCTTCCACCCTAATATTTTTTCATAAATATTCCATATTCCTTTACCCTTCAATCTCTGTCACACTCAGTGGTCTCTGCTTCTTCTTCAATGATCTGGACCGCAGAGACAATTTCTCTCACTCATCCCTCTATTTATAACTACCTTCACGTTTCCTACAGATCTCTTCACCATTGCACCATTTCATTCTTCAATCATGCCTCTTCATGAGAACTAAATTACTCACTCTGACACTGAGCCTTTGAGTCATCCACCTTCATCGTGATTATTCAAAACAATGAAAACAATTCCCTATTAATCGATTTATTGTTTAATCTTCTAGTCATGACCTTTTGTATCTTCATTTCCGCAATCATTCTGAGTCGTTGATATTATTTCAGTATTTTTCTTGACCATAGATCTAAGATAGGATGTGGTATGCAGATTGCAGATCTGTGACATTTCTCAAAATTTCTTTCCTCAATTTTTGCAGTTGTCTTTCTGCACCAACCATTCCACACCGTTGATCTCCTGTGGGCTCTTCTGTGACCATTGATCTGAGATAAGATGCAGGTAGAGGAATATGGGTTTGTGATTTTTCTAAAATGTCATTTCAATATTTTCTCTTTCGGCACTAATATTTCCGCATCGTTGATATTCGGGATCATAGGTTGTGGAACACACATTCTAAAAAACTCAAATGTTGCTTTTGTAATTCTCTACCTTCCGCTTTTCGCACTAATATTTCAGCACCATTGATCTTTTACAGATTTATTCCTGACCGTCGATCTTCTGGATCGTGGGTTGCAGAATGCAGGATCTCAAAAACTGAGACGTTGCTTTCGTAATTCTCTCCTTTCTGCTTTCTGCACTAATCTTTCCCCACCATCGATATTTTATAGATCTCTCCCTGACCTTCGATCTTCTAGATCGCGGATTGCGGAATGCGGGTTCTCAAAAAATGAAACGTTTTTTTCACAATCCTCCACTTTCCACTTTCTACACTAATCTTTCCACACCATCTATATTTTACAAATGTCTTCTTGACCTTTGATCTTCCAAATTTCGGGTAGCAGAACTATGACATTTCCCAAAGTCTTTTCGTGATTCTCTGCCTTCTTCTTTTCTTCTGAACCGTTGATTTCTTTGTGGGTTCACTCCTATCCGTCGATCTACGATCTAATGTGGATTGTGGATTCTCACTTTTCTTTGTGTGGAAATAATTCACCACCATATATATATCCTCGCGGATTAAATTCTAACCGTTGATCTACGATCAAATGCAGATTTCTGAATATTCCCTTTTCTTCGTGCAAAAATCATTCTTTATCGTGGATCTTCTCAAAATTAGCTTCCGCATTTCTCTTAACTGATTTGGACCGTCCACATTGTCAGTAAACTATTTCTCAAGGAAATTTCGCTCCCATCCAGAATGTTAACTAGCTTACTAGTTAAATATGTGAAATACCTTGAGGGTCGTCAGATCAACGGTGGACTCAAAATGTATTAAACCGTATTTGATGGAAATTTCCCGTCTATCAGAATTTTCTTAATCCACACTAGTTCTCCCTGCGAAATAACTGGCAGTCGTTGATATGATTCAATGATCAACCTCATCTGTTGATCTGTTGATCTCTAATATCCACCGTACGATCTCTAGTCATATGTGCAATTGGTTTTAGACTTAATTTGGGTACTACTTCTAATTGTGAAATCCATTTTCAACCGTTTATCTGTCCAAGATGTAGATCTTTAACTCTGTGATTGAATTGATCATTGAAATGACCAATTCCTTTCTGCAACGCTTTTCGAACAGAAAATTTTGATCTTCTATACTTATACCAGATTTTGAAATACATACGCATAGAGAGATTCAAATCAATACTTTTGGTGATTGAAACGAAGGTATAAATACTTAAAAATACTTGCAGAGTAAACTATGTTCTTCATTCAACTTAATGAGAGGCACAATTTTCTCACACACAGTCTCTGCACTCTACACTCCACACTCTCTCTTCGCTCATATATTAATGCCTCTATATTTTACATTCAATGATAATCCATGTAATGGATCCATTTGCTTTTACTGATTTCATCATGCTACCATGTCTATTGGTTATTCCTTTGTCATTCATGAACTCATTTGACATCAATGACAACTATATTCTCAACATATGATCCAGTTACTTGGCCCATTTCGGTTGTGAGATCTCCTATCTCACTTGATTTCTTGAACGGAATTTTATCATCAGATGAAACTATCCTTGAAATCATAAACATTTGGTTGTACCCACCTAAATACATCTTTTGTGGGGCCACTGGAAGCATATTTGGTTTAAATACACACAAGTATAGGAGCATCCTTTATATGTTCCTTGATCTTATGAGGTATATTTGGAAGCATGCATATAGGTTTAGGTTATCCCTCTACGAATATGCATTTGAACCTTTTGCAACCCAAAATTGCCATAGGGTCGAACTTGTTGGAAATTGGTGTTTCATCCCATCATATTTGTATTTTCCACCATTTCGACAGAAGAGCCTATCGAGCATGGGAAACCCTATTCAACACCCCATTTCCATTTTGGTTCCCATCCTGATTTATTCTCATAGGACTAGGAGCCCAATTAATCCCATCATGACCTGGAGTTTGAGACCGCATAATTCTCTTCCATATAGTTCTAACCATTTCCTGCTGGGCTCCCTATTTTGTGTTAGTTTACATAAGCATGTGTTAAAATATATGCATGAACATTTGTGCTTACTGCTTCGATGCTTATTATTGATGTTGTGTATATGCCTTTGCAATAACTTTTTTCTCAAAATGCCTATAAACCATTGCTTTTGTTTCAGTTGACCTATACATGTGAGAATTATTTGATTCGGGTAGTTGATGGACCATGATTCATTGTGAATTATTATTTTGGTGTTTTTCGCAAGAATCAGCATTGAGTAAACCTCATTTCCCCTTTCCTACTTGTTCATCGCACCGAATTGGATAACCGCAGTTACTTGGTTCTATTTGAGCGTCCATCGACACATAATCCTACTTCAGATAGCCAACCAATGGAGGGAACATCTGTAAGAGTGTGCAAAACTATCTCAACCCTTGTTTGCAATATGTATCTTTTCCTTGGCCTAACCCATGCTCTTAAAAACCAGAGTACGCCCATGAAACACTCGTTCTTTCCCATGTACCATTGCATTATATATTCTTTTTTCAAGCTAATAAATGAAAAAAATACTAAAAATTAAAAAAGACAAAAAATGCAAAAAACGGGAGACTTGAATCGTGTCATATTGAATCTTTGAGACAAATACAATAGTTAGTAATAGTCTCCCTTGAACACAACACATAATTTTGTATCTGTTGTTAGTACACCATTTACATTTTCCTTAGGAAGCTATACTAGTAATCTGAGCAGATTTCCACCGGTAGGTTATCCTTCCTGTCATTTATGGATCTTTGGTTGGTTACTCGACTCTTATGTTGCCAAATGCCCACTCTGCGTTGTGCTATGTGTTCAAGAGAAGTCAAACCAATGTCAACCATTCCTCAAATGATCATGACCAATCATGTCGGCCTTCCTTTTGTCAATATACAATGTTGGATCTCGCAGCCCTACCAAATTATATTAGCCTATTGATCTTAGTTTTGTGTTAGTTGATGTGGGATACATTAATGCCCTCCTTCTGATGGATCCTTTCCTATTAACACCAAATCATCATCTAGGAAATGGATCTAGGAACCCCAGTGAGTACCTTGGATCTTGCAGTCATTAGTGGGGATTCCTCGTAAATGGCAGTGGGTATACACCAATGACACCTGATTGTTTGATCCTACAAGTGTTCGACTTCAGAACATCTATTCACACTTTTCAGTTTTTATTCAAGTAACTTGGAGTCATCATCATCATCGGTGGGTATCCTCTCATATGTTAACGATATAGATCAATGACCAGTAATCGGATGGTGTTTTATTATGATCGACATCGACTCATTTATTCGCATGATATAAAATCATACTATCATTGGCTTGTTTTGAAGACCTTGGGAAAGACAATTGTATCACTCATTTGATGCACTTCTTGAGTTGCACAAGATTAAAATACCATATCAAAGTACCATGAAGACCTGAATATGTTGCACTCATCAAATGTGCACATATACATTTTTGAAGAATTTACTTTTGACATGGATCCACTGTGTATCGTTCGTGGCCATGCTTGATTACTGTTGACAATGGGTATACCCGCCTCAGGAAGATATTGTATATTAGGGAAATTTCCTTGTTTTTCATGCAGGAGTTTTTCCACTCCTGTGTTCATAAACTATCCTTTTCCATCATGCCTTGATCACTAAAGAGTATCAGTACAAAGAGTATCAGAATGAAAGAGAAATCAATGTATTTCGTCCCTTAGCATAGTTTCGGACCTTACACATTAAGGGGCATATATTAACAATAAAATTAACAACCTTGAGGGTGTTGGTATGAAAACACATTTATGCTTCTCCCGCAACATGAAGATCGGAGTTTTTCAACAATTGAGAGTTTCAATCTGTCATTTGAACACTGCTTCCACAAAGGAAAAAATGTTTGAAGATAAGGTGGCTCTAAAGATGCCAATTCCATGACCACTTAAGGGCCAAAACCCGGTTCCTATAACTCACACAGTGGAAAAATGCCTAACATGGGAATTAATTGTCCTAGAAATACTGAAAATCAAGTTGAAATGCCTAAAAAATAAGGAAAGTGGGTTTTTTTTAAGGAAATAAAAAAAAAATCAAAAATCCTAATCCAACATACATGATTAAGAGATTAGATGCTCAAATCCCAATCCTATAAATGGAAGGCATATGACATGAATTAGGGAGGACAAGTAATAAAAACAAAGCGGCATGTTATAGGATTTGGAGGCTAGATAGAGTCTTTTTCATATCAAGTGTTTTGGTGATCATTAGCTTTGATGGAGAAGGATGGTTAAGAGAAAAGGAGAAAGGGATTCACCTATTATTGGGTTGTAATAACTTTCCTCCTATTTTTAATATGATGCAATTCCAGCTTCCCCCAAATTTTGTGATTGAATCTATGTTTTTGCATATGTTTTTGTCAATGTTTGGTAGATAGATTTCAATTTTTTTTTAAGTTTTCCAAAGGCTATAGGCCAGGAACTAGAAATATAGATGTGAATGGAGACCTAAATTCCATGGATTCTCAAGCAGAGGGATATTCAACAAATAGCATGCTTCAATAGGTAATCTCCTTTCTTCTTCCCCTCTCTCCTCTTTGAAAAGACTTATAAATTTCTGGAAGCTTTCAATTGTTGCATGTATTTTGTCGATCAGGATTCACCTCCTTGTAGTGAAAGTTAGATTAGGTAGTATACATTTCCCTACAAAGAAATATAATAACACTTGCCTCTTCTTGGGACATATCTCTCCCATGGGATGGATCACTGCTAGCAATCTCTTGCCCCTCTGCAAATCCAGATAGCACCTGCAAATTTAAAAATTATAAATATTAGCAATATATAAAGGAGTGTACAATAATAAATAAATAATTTGAAGATTTCATCATTAACCATGTACTTACATTCTTTAGGTAATAATAGAAGCCACCTAGGGGGAACTCACTGAGTACAATGTTTCCCGCATCCTATTCAAAATGGGGTTTTTTCAACTTCAAAATTTTTAAATATTATACCACTTTACAAATTAATGTACTAACATGTATTAACAAAATGATTCGAATTAACAAAATGACACATGTTGAAATATTACCTCAGTGTTGGTTGTTTCCAGATCGGATACGACAACACCCGGTACACTACCACACACCCTAGAGGCATCAAACTCCTACAAGATTAAAAATTTCATATATTAATAATATTAATATGTGTACAATATAGAAAAATTAAATTGAACAACAATATATTTTTTACAATGTCCTTACCTATCCACCAGTCATCGTAGAGGTAATGATGTGTTGGTCCACGACCATAACATGCTTGGCCACACTGTGTGCACACATGTGTCATGATTTGAGGCTCATGGGATGTTGGTATATCCCCACAAATACATGGTCCTATACCACTGGAAGATCATGCTTGTACCCCACCAAAGGAAGAGGGCCCTCCTTAGTCAATAGTTGTGTTGTGGCAGGAAATCATCTTAGCTAGCGTAACAAATGACTCCTATGTTTGGGTAATCATATCATGTGTAGGAGGGATTTATAGCCTAAGTAGATGGACACGAGGTGGAGGTATATTTCGAATGACATCTCTATGCCTATCATTGGGACAGTTTCGGGGCATCTGTTAACACCCAAAAATGGTTAACTACCTCATCTACCCCATTTCATGGCTCATTCGTCCATTTACCTACCATATTTCCCTGAAAATCCCACTAAAAGCCTCCAAAAGGCCTAAAATGCCTCCGAAAGGCCATAAAACCTCTAAAAGGCTTAAAATGCCTCCAAAAGGCCCAAAAACCCCCTTTTTTCCTCCAAAAATAACCAAAATTCCTCCAAAAATAGAAAAAATCCCCAAAAGGGAAGAAAAGGAATAAAAATAATGAGGAAAAAGGAGGAAAACCCTAAAAAGTGCAAAAAACCCTAAACAAGCTGCCCTAAACCACATGGTTTCCAAAAACCATGGGCAAGCACTTCACCACTAAAAAACTATAAATAAGTGGTGAAGCCCCC